>CM055080.1:575493-1175493 GCA_029204045.2 Tillandsia leiboldiana | reverse complement strand
TCCAGTATTGATTATTCAATAAAAGTTAAAACAGTGAAACACTAAATCAGCCTCTTTATTTACTATTTAATGCTTGAATTAAAAATTTAAATTCATATTAAAAAAAATCTTGGCTATTCAAATTGACTAAACGACCCCTGTCGTAACTTAACTATCTTCATAACTAATCCACTCGTTGGCTCCTTCTCCACGTCGCTCAGTGGCATTTACGTCATTTCGCCCTTCTCTGGGGGCTAAATATCTGCTATGGAGATTTCTTATAAATGCGAATTAAGATGGGATTTTAATGGCGACCAAATGAAAATTTCCACGACGACCAAAATTCTCGACGACCAAGTCCACTCCCCTCTCCTTCCACCAATCAGAATCTCTTATTTCGTCGGGCCCACATTAGAGATAATAATATGCATCCGGTCCATCCGTACCTATCATGCACCATGTTAATATTATTTGAGAAAATATTTTGTGTACACCCAAAAAATAAAATATCCCCTCAACAAAGTACTGTATTCTACTTCACCCTTTTTTTTTTTTTTTTTTTTTTTTTTTTTTTTTTTTTTTTCATGAGTAATATCTTAATAGTTAAATTTTTTATATAAATGGAATTTACCATCCAACTTGAATTTATTTGATTTGTTTTCACTTTTTGATTTTAAAATTTAAACTAATTACTTATTTTAATAAATATATAGTTATAAAAATAATTTTTATATAAAATATACTAAATAAAATTGTAAAGATAAACGGCACATTTAAATTGACTAACTTAAATTAAATAAATTGAAAAACCGGAAAGTAAAATCTAAATTTAAAATATTGAATAATTAAATCAATAATTTGAATAAATTCTATTGTTTTAATTTATTTGATCTTATAAATCTTATTTACAAATTACAACTTTCGTATATAAATTTTATATAATTAATTAAAATTTAATTTGAGTAATGTTATTTATTCCTCTAAAAAGTGAGTATAAATCTTATATTTTTATTACTTTTTAATTAAAAATTTTACCTACCGTTCTAATTTTGAGATATAACTAATAAGAATTTGAATTTCAAGTGAACGGTCTACGGGTGCACGGGGTGCACGGAACCATAGTGTTCTAACTTAGTAGGAAAATCCTACATGTAGCATTACCCATTTTAAATATATGACTTTAAGTTACAACAAATAGAAGTATTTTAATTTTTAATTTTTTAAAATATATAAATAAATTTTTTTATTTATCTTCAAATTAAAAAAAATATATGTTTTTTTTTTCTCTTAGGATAAAAATTTAACTTGAATTTAAATTAAGATAATTTAACGAGTAAAAAATATTTTTGAATAATAAAAAAATATATAAAAGGTATTATTCCTGTAAATATATCGAATCCGATATATTCCTGCAAAGTTTAACTATTCATATTTTTTTTAAAAAAATTCTAAGTTGTTTATATACGTTCCTACCGTTAATTTTCGTTAGAAAAATATAGTTAACTATAAGTTAAATACTTAACCTTTTAGATATAGTTGAACTTTTTTGGAAGAATATATTTATAAGGACAAATTTGATATTTCACTTATAGTCGGTTAAAAATTTAAAAATAAATTAGAGAAATATATATGGCTAATTTGGAAGTTTTTAAGAAATAAATATAAAAAGTTGAAGTTTCTAAGAATATATCTGTTATTTGATATATTTACAAGGGAATATATATGGCTAATTTGGAAGTTTTTAAGAAATAAATATAAAAAGTTGAAGTTTCTAAGAATATATCTGTTATTTGATATATTTACAAGGGACTACATGAAATTAATCTTTATATATATATATATATATATATATATATATATATATATATATATATATATAAAGAGAGAGAGTCCGGTTAATATACTTTTATGAGTAAAAAAATTTTGTACTTATACATTTTTATTTTGTGAATGAAGGAATATGCTATTAAAATTATATTAATTTTTAAAATTTATATATATATTTTTTAAGGTATTAAAAATTATATAAGATATTATTTTAATTTTTTATTACTACACAGTAACTGCGTCGACTACTTTTTGATGCGTGGCGGCGTCCACGGAGCTCTTCTTGTCCGCGGGTTCATGTCACCGCTCGCCTCTCTTTGTACGCAACGAACCACTGCGGAAGCAGCGAAAAGGGGGGCGATTTTAGGGCTCCGAGACGACAAGGATCCAGAAGCTAGGGTTTCGAAGGTTTCCGAACGGGACGGGGAGGGGGTGGGCGATTTAGGGTTTCGATCGATCGCTTGATGAGTAGTTGTGGCTCCGTCCCGGGAGATGTTCTTCGTTTCCATGCGCAAATCGTTCAGGGACTCCCTCAAGGTCCTCGAAGCCGATATCCAGCACGCGAACTCACTGTAAGTCGCCACTTCCTCTGAAGAGATCGCTCGTTTTCGGTTTTTTTGCTTAGCTGATTTGAATTTTGCTCAGTTAGTTCCCGGATTGCAATTGCTGTAGTCGGGAGTTGTTAATTTTTGTTCGAAGGGAAGCAGCGACAAAAATCGCTCGTGAATTTGTTGTCCATGAACTCAAATTTAGCTAATTAGGTTCAATTTTGTCTCAGCATATATAGATCCTTGAAATACTCGGTTAATTCAAGTAATTTATGGTAATCTAATCTAAATTTGACGTGATTTGTAGATTTTTTTCCCGTTAGTGTGAAACTGCACCTGAGATAGTAGTGCTTCTGCTTCTAACTAGTTAATTTTTGCTAATTGTGGTGCTCTAGGGCTTCGGATTTCCCAAGAGAATATGATGGAGCTTGCCTTCAGATGCGAATGTCCTATAGCCCGGCCGCGCATTTGTTCCTTTTCCTGGTGCAGTGGACGGATTGTAGCCTTGCCGGGGCTCTTGGGCTTTTGAGAATCCTAATTTACAAAGTAAATTATTCCTTCTTTTTGGTTTTCAATGTCGCAATGCAATTTCATTATAATCTCACTGCGTCCTTTTCGTGCAGGTTTATGTAGATGGAACAACCACCATGTCGACCCACGAAAGGAAAGCAAGTATTAGGGAATTCTACGGTACACTATATTTTCTCGCAAGACATTGGCTGTTGAATTCAATTGTGTTTGAGGTTCTTATGGCGTTTGCTTTCGCAGCTGTGATATTCCCTTCGCTGATGCAATTACATAAAGGGATAAGTGATATGGAGGATAAGAAGCAGAAGGCCGTGTGTATCGAGAGGTATCGAAGAAGAGACGAGGATGAGAAGTGGCATTTCTCGGAGATCGATGTTGAGAGAGAGGACGAATGTGGGATCTGCATGGAGACGAATAGCAGGGTCGTGCTCCCGAACTGCAGTCATGCTATGTGCATGAAGTGCTACAGAGAGTGGTAGAAATTTCAACCCATCTCATTTTCACCTTGTCTAATCTATCATACCCTTAGTTACATTTTCTTGAAATTGCAGTATAGGAAGAAGGTTCATGGTGAACTAGGTTGTAATTTCTAGTAAAGTTATTCTATTAATATAATGCTCTTATAATGAGAACATAGATGCATTGTTCTTGTGCTTTTGACACTATGTTGTTTGCACATTTGGATGTCATATTTACTTGACTTAGCCCTTTCAGTCTAAATTTGCTTATGTTAAAATGATTCTGCTCATCAACTTTCTGAAATGTAAGGAAAGTTTGAGATAAGCACTTGCTTGTGCTACGTGTTGGCTATTTATTTATGGGTTATAAATAGGTCCAACTCCTGCCCGTGACAATAGGCCCAGGAGACTAATAAGTTGAGTTGGGTGAGCCCAATAAGTTGAGTGGGGCTGCGGTCCACAATAGACCTAACGGCAAGAGGCCAACAATAGACCCAACGTCCAAGTGGGTTGAATCCGGTCGAGACCCGTGGGCGCTGTTTCTGTACGCTTTAAGTGAATTGGTTGCGTATTTCTAACAGCTCGAGCTTTTGGGATTAATGGTTAGCGCCAACGGCCCTACAAGTGGTATCAGAGCCAGTGGCACGGGTTCGATTCCCACACAGTGCAGATGTTGGGGGGGGATTGTTGGCTATTTATTTATGGGTTATAAATAGGTCCAACTCCTGCCCGTGACAATAGGCCCAAGAGACTAATAAGTTGAGTTGGGTGAGCCCAATAAGTTAAGTGGGGCTGCGGTCCACAATAGACCTAACGGCAAGAGGCCCAACAATAGACCCAACGTCCAAGTGGGTTGAGTCCGGTCGAGACCCGTGGGCGCTGTTTCTGTACGCTTTAAGTGAATTGGTTGCGTATTTCTAACAGCTCGAGCTTTTGGGATTAATGGTTAGCGCTAACGATCCTACACTACGCGTTGTTTTCAACATATTTATTGATAGTGAGTCGGATATGAGATATCACTCTCTGAAATTAATCAATTATAGACTGCCTTGGAAAGACTGACATGGTGCGTTCTGCTTGATTTTTAAGCATGACTGCTAGCACTGTATTCTATTTTATCAGTGCTTTGTGGTAATGTAGGTATTCTATCCATGTAGGCAATCAGAGCCAATAGTAGCTTATTCTCACACACAGGATTAATGCCTTTTTTTTTTGAAAGCTGAAGGGCTTCTAGAATGAATTATGTAGTGTGTGTTGGTGAAGAAAGTAATGGATAGACTGGAGATCATTTACTTATACTATAAGATGTACAAGCGTATACTGTTTGTCGTCTAGTTCCCTTCAAAATGGCCTAGAGAGAACAAGCACCAGCAAACCTGTGTTAATAATGGACTATTATGCCTTTGTGTAGTGTGTTGACTTGCTTTGTACATGCTATTTTCTCTTGCGTGATTAATCATAGGTTTTGCCTTGAATAGGATCTCCTTGTGCCGTGGCTGCACCAAGAACGACTGAATAAAATAGGCGACTTCTAAGTCCCGCACCATTGCATCAACCTTCTCATTAACATTTCTAACTGAAGTTTCGACGGCCTTTGTAACTGCAGGCGGTCACGATCGCAGTCGTGCCCTTTCTGCCGCGACAGCTTGAAGAGAGTAAACTCGGGCGATCTGTGGATATTTACTGACGGCAGAGACGTAGTCGACATGGCGACATTGACGAGGGATAATCTGCGGCGTCTCTTCATGTACATAGACAAGCTCCCTGTTGTCATCCCAGACTCTGTATTGGATTCCTATGATTCTCATGTAAAGTGACCGACCGGAAAGAGTATCATACGACTCCCTCCTCCTCCTCCTCCTCCTCGTAACTCAAACCGATTCTTTCAGCAAGTTTCTGTTATCTGATTGGCGGAAGTTCGCCTGGAGCTGCTGCTAATATTTTGGCAGCTTATTCGACTCTGAGGAGACTCTTCTAGCAGTGAAGGTGTAATATTGTGCTCAGCTTCTGTAAATAGTTGTACAGGTGTTAAGTTGGTTCTGTATATCGGAAAGCCGAAACCTTTCTCTCATCATGCCGAACTTTTTATCGGGTAATTATTATATTGTTAAATTCAGGATATTTCATGTGTTCTAGGCTTCTGTTGCACTTATCTATCATTTAAAAGCATATCTCTGCATGGAAGCAAAGTTGTAGATGTTTGTAAAATTTGGTTTTAAGCATAGTATTGATCTTGTACAACTCTGCAGCGTACCTCGTTTCGATTTCGATTCCGATGAATGGTGACCGTGGAGACGAAAACTCCAAATGATTTGTTCTAACTAATGAGAAATATTATTAGCAGTTAAATCTCTTTTGATTTTCTAATACCAAGGCCACTTTACAAAGGGGATTCTCATATATTTAGGCTCCGTTTGTTTGTTATTATGGGGTGATTGTGCTACGTGTGAAGTAAAAACTTATGATGTATTTTTTTCGGTTAATTTTATACAGTTCTCCATAAATATATTTCAAAAGTTATATGTTATTTATATATGTTTCTACAATCAATGTTCGTTAGAAAAATATAATTAATCATAAGTTAAATACTCAGTAACTTTGATTAGCTAGTGAGTTAAATTTTTTTTTTTACTCTTTCATATAGTTTTGTATTTATTTTAACTATTAGAATTTTTGAAAAGATATATTTAAAAAGATAAAATTGACATTTCATATATATTCTGTTAAAAAATAAATCGTGACTTTTGAAGAGAAATATATGAAAAATTAAATTTTGTAGAGATATATCTGATATTCGATAGGTTTACAGAGCAGTATAAAATTAATCTTATTTTTTTATATATTTATAAGAGAGTTGTATAAAATTAATCCTATATTTTAATATGATAAAAGAATATGAAGTATTTTTTAGTACCATCAAAAATCAAAAAAAGGAAAAATATGTATCTTTATCTCCGACTCTAAACAACAATACTGAATCTCAAAACCAATGGTCGCCCATTAGCCCAATCCTTAGTGGGCCGAATTCGGCCTACTAATTAAAACCAACCCTATAAATTAACGAGTCCAAAAAAACCTGGCTCTCATTCCTTTCTTTTTTAGTTTTTTAACATTTTCATTTTCCTCTCCTCTGTGCTCTCTCTCTCTCTCTCTTCTCCCCCGGTGCTCTTCCTCCTCCGCCTCCTCCTCCACCACCACCTCCTCCTCCTCCTCGATCGTCCACGTCCCCGTTGGCCTCATCCGCCATTAACGAGACCCGGAGGAGGAGGAGGAGTAGGAGGTGAAGATGCCGCAGGTGCGGATCGTGCCGAAGAACTTCATGGACTTGGTGGCGGCGCTCCCCGCCGCCAAGCTCGACAAGCTCTACGACAGCGTCTTCATCTGCGAAGCCGTTCTCAGGTTCCCTCTCTCTCTGTCCACTGAATCGTGATCGATCACCTTGTTCCCAAATTTGGTTGCGGATCGTCTCTCCTTATTGATGTTTCCTTAACCTCGAGGTTTTGTTGGGTAGTTCTCGTGGATTGAATGAGGAATTTATTTAATTCTGGGTACTTGTTAATGCAATTTGTACAAGTCGTGATCCTGCTTTACGTTCCCATTTTTCATCCTTTTCTTATGCTGGGAAAACCTTTTTATGCTGTTATAGACGCATCTATTGATCTGAACTAGATTATACTGGGATGCTGCTATGTGTTAATTAGCTCAATTTGTCAAAGAAAGTTTGAATTTTTATTCTTTCTAACTGTAGGTCTTTGCCACCTTTGGCTAAGAAGTACGTTTTGCAAATGTTGTTTATTGACTCTCCTTTAACGGCGAAGTCGATGGAGGAATGGGTGCTCGCAGATGGACTATCCAAGCACAAAGTGGCGATTGATAGGTTGCTTCAGCTTCGAGTTATTCATGAAGTAAGCGAGAGGTACCTCTCGTGTTCTTTTGCCCGAACTATCTATTGCATATTATGTTTGTTTCTAGGATTTAAGTATCCATCGGCACGGACCGTATCCACTATGTCGTATCGTGCCAATAATATATTGGCACGATACAGTCTCCGTGCCGATGGCACAGTTTAAAACCCTTATTTTTAAAAAATTACTAAATAATTTTCTCAATAAAGTTCAAAATATTTGATAAAAATACTTAATAAGTAATTATAAATTTTTATTGCTAAAGAAAATAAATATTTTATGCCATTATGTGTCGGCACACATATATTTTTTATGGCCTGCACTCATCGGCGCGCACCGTGCCGTACCGTGCCGGCAAGTTTTCGGCACAATCCCGTGCTGCAACACTTAAATCCTTAGTTTGTTTCACCATTCGCGTCGATGATCTTTTGTTTTCTTGGGTTTGCCAGTATTTGCACCTCAATTTGCACCATTCCTGCTTTTACACTTTTGTTGTACTATTTCTTTCATGTCTCTTAAAATTTCTTGATGTTACATAAGCAATTAGAGTAGCTATACATTTGATCTATTGGGGCTATTTTCTCTGCATCAAAAAGGAAATTGTCTTTTCCTTACTATATCCTGTCTATTTCACTAACAGGAAAAAGGAGACTAGTTATAGGATGAACCCAAAGTTTCAGAGGAATTTGCAGCAGTACTTGACGCATGGGTAAGTATTTGTGCCCAATATTCCGAGTCTCTATTGCTTGAGACTACTAATTTTTTGTAGATCTCATCTTACACATCAGTAAAGATGAATGGCTATTTTGAACATCTCTTGCAAAAAAATTACATTACGCTAAAGACATATTTCAGAAAATTTTGAATTAGTTCTATTCCAAGAGGATATCTCATTGTGTTCAACTCAGTTTAACTGAAACAATTATGTACTAATGTCAATACCGATGAGCTTGCCTCTCAAGTTGTTTAGTCGATGATGGTAGTACGGTCGTCTCTGAGACTCCAATAAACTTCAGAGCATTTTTATTGTAGATAAGATGGGTAGGCCTTATTTCATTATCTATAAAATCTGCATTCGATATACCTAGTGCTTAACCATGTAAATATCTTTGTGCAGTTATTATTCCAAGCGCTATTTGGATTTTCTTTCTAAACTGGGAACATGTTATAATTGTATAGTTTGTTTTTTAAGTGCAGTGGAACTCTACCAAGAGAACCAATGCCTCCAAATGTCACTGTGAGGTTGCCTACACTGGAGGATTTAGGGGCCTATGCACATGAACAATGGGAGGTAACGTTACTGGCACTGTGTTCTTTTAGATTGATATTTAGTCTGTCCTGTGTAAGCTCTTTGTATTGTTAAATTTTGTTTCTAAATCCTCATTTTAGTGTTTGATATTCTTTTTGTCTCTTAATCCTCATTTTTTGGTTTGAAGGTAAAAATGTACAGACTTTACCTAGACTTTAGCTTACTTTGAAATTTCGGTTTTACTACTAACGTTTCATTACATTAAATTATAGAAAATTCCATCAAATTTTGTTAGAAGTTAACGCTTTCTCTCAAAAACAAGTGGAATATTCCATCAAGTAACAGAATACTCCATTAAAATGCAGAATATTCCATTTTAAAAAAAAGCCAAAAGTACTAATAAGTTCCGATGAGAAGATAGTAAATCAAATACACTAAAAGTTTAGGTTGTAAAGTCAAAATTATAAAGTTAAGGTATACATTTTAAGATGCGCTATCGTGCAGGAAAGGTCTATACGATTTTACCTTGATAAAATATCTCCCCTTATAAATTTTCATTACCTATTTATAGTAAATTGTGACTGGTTTTCTGGCAAATCCAGTGCTTCTTGCTACAACTTATAAACTCATCTCAAGCAGAAAGGCCGACAAGCTTCAGTTCATCCATGATGAGAGTGTTCCAGCGAGGCCTTTTGAGTTCAAGGTTCTGGTTTAGAGACTTACCTCTCTTTGACTGTCACATGATCTGCTGCTTCTGTTAGATGATAGTATTACAAGTGCAATTATGTATGCATCTCCGCACAGCTAAAACTGTTTGTAGATAACAACTAAGCATTTCCTGTTAGTGTCTTGTTTGAAACATTCACACTGTCATGAGTTTCAATTTAAGTAATTTTTGCTAAACCTAGGCCAATTATCAAGGGGATTCTTTTGTTACATTATTGCAAAATTATTGGTTTAATTATCAATTGATTTAAGGGGGCATCTCTCTCCGTTGCTTTGTTTCCTTATTTGTGCACATCATGAATGCTCTAAATCACAATGAACAACAGACAATTTGAATTTATATGTCAATCATGTGGTTTTGCCTATCTGATACAACTAAGTTCCCCAAAAATTTTAAGCCGTCCATCATGTGCATTTGCCTCTTCAGAAACAATTAAGTTCTCCAGAAAATTTAAGCCGTCCATGTCTATGCCTGTCCAATAGATGCCTATGTCTGTATGTATGCACATTTGTTTTCATTACTGGGCACAGATAGATGTCTGTAGGTTGGTGGATATGTGGATATGTGTATGACAGTATGTATGGGTGTCTTTTTTTTTTGGTTTGTGTGTGTGTGTGTGTGTGTGAAAGATTTTATGTTAAACCTATCAAGCTGTAAAATCACATGAACAAAACAGAGGCGGCTTTACTCTTGTGTGCTAAAAAGTTCTCGTGTGGCATATTTGCAGGGAAAATGAGGCTCCCAAGTTAACCGAGAATGGCTTCCAGTTCCTCGTGCGTGTTACTCAAGATTATTTGTAAATTACGCCTTATGTTTTGAGCTTTTTATGTATATTCCTTTTGTAAACAGCTCATGGCCACCAATGCGCAACTTTGGTACATAATAAGAGAATATATCTCAACATCAGAGGTATCACTGATGTAGACTCTTATTAGTTTGGATTGTCAGTATCACTAATTTCTTTATTTACGTGCGCTTCTAGTTGTTTAAATTTTCTTCCCTCATGGTGTAGGATCGTGGAGTGGACCCGACAGATTTGATATCATTTTTACTCGAGCTTAGTTTTCATACTTTGGGAGAGGTAGTATTATATGCAAAATTCGTCAATATTTTTGTTTTTAATAAGCTGTTTACGTGGCTTTCTTATTATTATGTCTAGATTGTTTGGTCGGGGCAATAGTCTAGTCAATTTATAGGGACAGTAACCTTCGAAGGCTGCCTTACATAACGTAGGTTGGTGAGCTTGTATTACAGCTGCTACTTGTCGCAATATTATGCTGTGCAAATTGCAAGTTCTTTTGTGTTCTCGGCGATAATTAGTCAAGTTATACTACTTTGTTTAATTGTGGTTTTGCATAATTAATTCTTTGTACTTTTCGTCACTCTACTAATGACTATTCCCTCTCATACTCTAGGCTTATAACTTGAATACTCTCACGGATGTTCAAAGAAACGCTATCAAGGACCTTGCTGACCTTGGATTGGTCAAACTTCAACAGGTGAGAGTTTTAACTTCTTGTCACTTTTCCTGCTCGGTTATGGCTCTTTGATGTCATGGTCCTAATTTTCTTATATTATAGGGAAGAAAGGAAAGTTGGTTCATACCTACTAAATTGGCTACGAATCTTTCTGTGAGCTTAACAGATTCGTCATCACGCAAGGAGGTATTAATTAATTATCTTTCTTCTATTCTTGAACACTAAATTTTAGCATGTTTTTGTTATTGTGTGGACAAAAATATCTATTATCTTGACGCAATTCCGCGCCATATAGTAGTTAGGATGGTCAAGTTTTCTACTTGTTAGTTTTGTATTTAGGGTTGTTGTTGTCTATAAACAATAGCTCTGTATAAAATAGCAGTAACTGAAAAGACTTTGGAATGAGTTCTATGATTGCTCTGATAAAATTGAGAATGCGAGGATAGATCTCTGAACATAAAAAAGAAGTCGGTCAAATTCGGGCTAAAGTAAGTTCTATAATTATGTGCGAAAATTGTGACGATTCCATCATAGGGAGAGAGTACATGCAGGAAGTAAAGCTATCATAGCTTTTAGATAGGAAAATTTGTAAAGATAAGAAACCGGCCATAAAGTGCAGATAAAGATCGAAATCAAACTCATGGGCAAAGCTTTTGGCAAGTTGTGGGACCTACTGCAGGACATGGAGTTCTGATAGATGGGGAACATTACTTTAGCCACCTAAAGATTCTAAACTACTATATGCAATACATGATATCTCTATTGGTTCTATTTGGTATCTATAAATTTGCAACGATTCATCATTAACCAATTTTCGACATCTTTCCTTTCCCAGGGATTTGTGGTAGTTGAAACAAACTTCAGAATGTATGCTTACTCTACATCTAGGTTACACTCTGAGATTTTACGCCTCTTTTCAAGGTACATGAGCTTTACGTCCAACACTTTTTGGAAACACATTTTCCGTTCTGTGTTGCTATATTATTTGGAAAGTATATCTCACTACATTCAGTGGTATCGTCTTTAATCCTTACTAAGAATATATTTTAAATTTTGCGCTGTCGTTAATGAATGTTTCTTCTTGTTGATGCATCACAGGATCGAATATCAGCTTCCAAATCTCATAGTTGGAGCTATTACTAAAGAAAGCTTATATAATGCTTTTGAAAATGGTATTACGGCGGATCAGGTACGAGAAACTGGTTTTTTGGACTTTTTTATACTTCTGCCTGTAGCCAATGTGTAGTCAATGACTCTAAATTAGATCTTCTTTTTTTAAAAAAAAAAAAAATCTTTGTCCTCCAATGACCTATTAAGCTGCTTCTTTTCAGATAGTCTCATTCCTACAGCAGAATGCTCATCCTAGAGTTGCAGAGAAAGTACCTACAGTTCCAGAGAATGTTACTGATCAGGTAATCAAACACTCTCTTTCTTATTTTTCTTATGGCGGGTAATTGCAAAAATGAATACTCTACTTCAGATAAGGTTATGGGAAACAGATCGAAATAGAGTCGAGGTGATCCCGTCCCATCTCTATGAAGATTTTCCTTCAAAGGTAATAATAATATCATGAGATCTCTTGGGTTGGATACCGAACGCAGGTTAATTTTATTTCTTTATGTAGATTATTTCTTTATGTAGGATCTCTTCGAAGCATGTTGTGACTTCGCAAGAGAATATAATTGTTTGCTGTGGGAGGACTCGAAGAAGATGAGGGTTATAGTTCGAGGAGAATTCCACCAGCAAATGCGGGACTTCCTCCGTCGTCCAAAACAATAGACCGGTCAGTTTTCTTCTTTGTCAGTTTAAACGAAAGCTTTTCCTGAGACGAAATACATCTAGAGCGCAGGAATCCAGTTTACCTCTGAAGCCCTTGGAAGAATTTGCTAAATTTGCTAAGTTGAACTTGCAGAGCCACTCTCTGCAAACTTCGCCGCCGAGTTTTGGATGATGTTTGCCGTGTGCTTATGGAACATGACAATGAAAGGTTTGCATCAGATACGCAGTAAGTTTACTAAACGAGGTATTTACTGCAACAGATTCCGATTATTTATTCCACCTATATTATGATGTCAACAGGCGGTCGGAAAAGTAAAATTTTGTGTAATCTTACTGTTGTATTCTATGATTTATTCTGAATATAAGCTTCCAGGCCAATTAGGTCATGTGTATGTTTTAAGCTCTCTTGATAATCTCCTCTGTTTTGACCTATTGTTGAGTTGTCATATACATTAGAATGATTTATGTTGCAATATATATTATTTCTCATGTTGAAATCAAGGACCATTCAAGTGTCGACCAGTTTTTGGACCACAACAATGTTCTCGTACCTTGCCGCATTTACTTGCTCATGGTAACTTTGAAGTGCACTTAGCTGACGAAATGCCCAACAAGATCATTTGAAAGGACAGTTCTGGACAAAACTCCCTTTTTAAGTTGGAGAAGAAGAATCAGTTACTTCCCTGCAATATGGTAGTAAGAAAAGATAAAGCTACAAAGAAATATAACTTATAATGAGTATACAACACAGGCTCAAAATTTAATCTATATCTCATGAAAGATCTACTATCAACAATATAAAGGTAGTACTAGCATTGAAAAACAATTGCTTCTTTTTTTTTTTTTTATGTCAAAAGCTCTACATTGACACCACATGCATTACAGTTCTCTCTTGCACCAGCCCCAGAAAGCCGGGCAAAGAAACAGTATCTTTCGACAATCTACCAACAGCAAAACAAATCTCACAACAGTCGACAAAACTTACAGAAGCCTCGAGTCTGCTTATTCTCTACAAGCGCCGCAGGTCTAGAATCCCTTCGTCGTTACGGAATGGTATAAACTCGAGTTAGGCAAAATGAGGAAAGCTCAGGCAAAAATACAAGCCATTAAGGGTGCGCACGTTGTCGAGGAAAAAAAAATGAAACAAAAAAAACCTGTTTAGTTAAAGAGATAGCACCCGACGAGCTTTCCATCAATGAACGTATATGCTGTAGCAGTTATTGAGTTAGTCCTATGCCGACGTGGTCGGCAGGTCATCGTCGGGAGTCGTGATGGGAGTTGCACGCCGGGGTGGTTGCTTCCTCACCGGGGCAGGCTTGGGCGGCCTGTTCGGTTTGACAGCCTCAACTTCCTTTTCAGGGATATCAAACTGCATTAGATAAGGAAAACGAGCACGATTAATCAAAACTTAACACGCGAGAGGAGCATAAAAGGTAACATAGCTAGACCCTAGACAATATTCTGCATATAATTAAGACAATTAGGTTCCCAACTGTCAAAAGCGAGATCTGTAAAGTAATCAAATGTCGTAGCTGAACTCAATACCGCTTAGTTAAAGAATCACACCGCTAGCGCAGACAATAAAGACATGAATCATGGCCAAAGAAATGCCATTTGGGTGGGTTAACACCCAACATCAGACGCTAAAGCTGGTTTTTTACAAGGTAAATCTTGTGTTGCGTATTCTTAAAAAGTAATAAACACGTTGCAGGAAAGACCCCAATCAGTAAAAATAGGACCAATGTTTAAATGCTTTTCGATTTCTTCGTAGTATATTCGACATCTTATATTTGCAAGACAAATTCTGTTACTTAATAGTAAATGTCCATTTGACAAGGAATGGAAGCGAAAATAAACTAAACTTCGATAAGTACTAACCTTGAAACCACAGCCGGAAACACAAGCATTAAAACATTTCTGCGTAAATAAGAAAATAGTTAAATAACTATGTAGTAGCAGTATGATCACGACAATATTGCCATTGTTAAGATGTTTCACATATAGGCAATCACAGCTTCCTGGTTGTTAACAATGTGAGTTGCAAAATGTAGGAATGATCATCCAAGTTTGTACCAAAATAGCTTAACTGTCTCCCATTCAACCACAGAGAAGAAACCACTTTGATTCGGTCCACGTGATTTCCTGATTTAATTTACTATCGCGTTCTACGGCATTCGTTCCTTACGGCAGTAAACATGCCCCCTGCGAATCCTGTCCATTTTCTCATGGACTGGTCAGCTCCAATTATTAAGAGGAGTAAAGCTTGATAGTATGTTGGATACATATCACAAATAGTGTATCTTAAACATAAATTTCAAGTATCAAAATCAAAACTTTAGTAAGAAGAGATCAGTTGGTAAGAAGTTATCAGTTACCGAAGGTTGTTTGAGTTGTTTGAGAAAAAAGGTAAGAGAAATCCAGCAAAACAAAGAGGTTACCTTTTGCCAATATCTTGCCGATGATGTGCATTAAGATAATTAGTTATGAGCAATAAAGAACAGAAAATAGAGATTACAAGACTCACCAAAGAGTACCTGTCTTCGCCGGGGGACCTATCAATGTATGCGCTCCACTGGTGATCCTTCAGAACTGGATCTTTATAGCAAATCTCGTTGCACTCTTCCACACCTGAAGAGTTAAGAAGCGACAAGCAACAAAAATTAATATAACATGTGTCTAGAAGGTACAAGAATACAGTTATGTAATGCCACAATCATAAAATAAAGGATTACTTTTGAGGGCAAGAAACAAGATATAGGATGAATTGGAATTTTCTGACATTTGATATATTGTCATTGTTCCCATGCATGGAGTGCAATGTGTCTAAAAGTTTCAAAGAGAAAAAAAAAAAAAAAAAAAAAAAAAAAAACAGATTTTGCCGAGCTATATTTACCAATACAGATTATGGATTTTAAGTCTGTACGCATCAATTAGATGAAACTCTACTTCTGATGGCAATGTGCGAAGCATAAGTGCATTTTTTATAGCGATCCGGTCCACTAGCAATAATAACTCGTTAGGCCCACTCGTTGGGCCCAAACCACAGCCCAAAATGCTTAAGCTCAGTTATTATTACTAGTGTCCATGTCTTATATAAACCCAATCACAATTCCATCCACATCCGATGTGGCACTATTGGGGACGTCACAGACTCCCCCGACGTCCTCGTCAGCCCAAACACACACACAGCAGTCCAAGATCACCAGGCGATGTGAGACTCGTCTCGCTAGCTCTGTCATCTAGATCCAAACTCAGCCGAGACTCGCCGCACACTTCCGGCTGGTTATTGGCTCTGATACCAAATATAGCGACCCGGCCCACTAGCAATAATAACTCATTGGGCCCAAACCACAGCCCAAAATACTTAAGCCCAGTTATTATTACTAGTGTCCATGTCTCATATAAACCCAATCACAATTCCATCCATATCCGATGTGGGACTATTGGGGGCGTGACATTTTTATCCTTGAATAAGAAAGAGGTAAACCAACCACATATGCCCAAGATAAATCAACATTGGTCATCATCATGCTGTGTTGTGCAGCATTATATTAGTTCATCTACATTCATTTGATGTTGACAAAAGTTCTTGATTGAGCAAGTCATACCGTCGAACACTTAAAGCATTCATTCCAATCATAGCACTTTCCGTACGAAACTTACCCATTATTTGCACAAAGAACATTCGCCCAAGGTCGTAAATGAATCGTAATCATCAAGTGCATATGTTGTATGATGCTTCTAAAATAATTTCATGATTATGAAGGTTCTCGATTCAGCTAGTCATTTTCTCGAACACCTAACATAAGTTCTAACCACTGCAGTAGCCGACATCGGCGCAAAGTACAAATAACCAAATCGGGCCAACATTTTGTAGTAACGACGAGAAGCATACAACAAAATCTCTTGCAAAATATACTCATCGTATAATCTCCGACAAAATTTCAAACTGATAGGCATAGGTTTCAACACAGGATCAACATTAACAAGCCTAGCCTCAAATTAATAGGAAATTACAAGAGCAAGATAAAGATGATGCTTACATTCCTCCCAAGTCTCAGCATCCGCATCGCACCCTTTCTTGCAGAATACTCTCCCTGCAAAATTACACACTCAAGATCAACTCCACAATCCGCGCGCATTCCACATACAAGTTTAATCGAACAAAACAGAACAGTCGATCACATTGATCCTCGCGATCGTTACTCGTTACTACTCCAAGAACAAATCGATCCCCCAAATTCGATCTAGAGATGTGTAGAGAGAGAGAGAGAGGGATACGAACAGGGGATCTGGAGGAGAGTGGAGTACTTCTTGGTGCAGCAGCTCCCGCACGGCGGCGCCCAGTCCTTTGGGAACATAGCGCCACCACCTCCGCCGCCCCTCCGCCGCCGTCTCCGCCGCGCCGCCGCCTCCTCCGCCGCCGCGGTGGATCGTATTCGATCGGAACCCTCGCTCGCGCCCGAAGAAGAGAGAGAGAGAGAGAGAGAGAGAGAGAGAGAGAGAGAGAGAGAGGACGAAATGGAAGGGCCTGAGGATGACGTGCGCAGAGTCCGCATATTTAACTTGAAGATAATTTTTTCGTCCTAGTCCCTAAAATTTGAGGAATTTGTTGATGTTGCAAAACATGTTGCCACTGTTTACAAATCAGTCCTCCAAATCATTCAAATGGTAACTTTAGAAAATTAGGCACCCTTGAATTTTTTTTTTTTTTTTTTTTTTTTAAGATTATACAAAAAGTTCCATTGAAGAGTATAACAAAAAAAAAACTATATAATTTCATTTCGTCTTAGTCATGCTATTTAAAAAGCAGCTATTAGTCTAATTCAAATAATTTAAAGATGAAAAACTTTTTAACTTTGTTCTTTAATTTATAATAATTCATACAAAATTTTCTCAGGATCGAATGGAAATCAATTGTTCAAAGGTGTTCCTGGGTTTTTGCAATATATAACAACATTTTGGGTATTGTAAAGTAATTGAGTAAAGAGAAGTTTAGAGACTATATTGCAATATCGTAATAGTAGAGGGACTGTCCACACATTTGATCCAAGCTTTACAAGCAGGGGTGGAACTGGGCCCGTGCTAAATAAAGCCCAGCCCGATAGGCCATGTATTGGCCGGACTTTGGATATCACAATTATAACATTGGGCCTGGATCGGGCTTAAAAATTTAGATCCGACCCGAAAGCCCATACATTAGTTACCATAAATATTTAGCTAGTTACTCTCTCTCTCTCTCTCTCTCTCTCTCTCTCTCTCTCTCTCTCTCTCTCTCTCTCTCTCTCTCTCTCTCTCTCTCTATATATATATATATATATATATATATATATATATATATATATATATAGAGAGAGAGAGAGAGAGAGAGAGAGAGAGAGAGAGAGGTAGGTTGGAATGCTATTTAACAGTACTAAGTCATTGGTGCTATTAAGTTTTTAATCCTTAGATTAAAAGATGTGTGGTTGATATGATAGTAATCTAAAAATGTATGGTTAAGATGATAGTGCCTATTCGATTTAATGGGTGGTTGAAAAAATAGTAAAATCTAATGAAAATGATCAAAATAGTTGTTGATCTAAGAGTATAAAACTTGATAGCATCAAATATTTGATGCTATCGATAGTATAGTAGCTAGACTCGATATATATATATATATATATATAGAATCCGGCTACTATACTATCGATAGTACCAAGCATTTGGTGCTATCAAGTTTTCTATCCTTAGATCAAATTTTTTTTTATTATTTTTATTCGTTAGATTTTACTATTTTCCTACCACCCATTAAACCCAAGGGACCCACTATCATCTCAATCACACATTTTTTAATTCAATGCTTAAAAACTTTATAGTACCAATGACTTAATGCTTGTATTCTAGCCTCTCTCTCTCTCTCTCTCTCTATATATATATATATATATATATATATATATATATATATATATATATATATATATATAGTGTTATTAAGAATATATATTATGTATAACTAAATATTTAATTCATATATTATAAATAGTATTACTGTATACAACTATATATTTGTTTGGTCTTATTTAAATTGATAGATAATTATTGGTAGATATTAATTAATAATATTATATTTAAATGTTTGTTTTTGTTGTTGATAGTTTAAATTTTATTTAGCTAATGAATAAAATTAGTTTTTATGAATAATAATTACAACTTTTGATATTATAAGATTTCGAGATTGAAATGAACATCGATGATACTTTAGAGGTAAACTAATATTTTTATGTGATTAACTTTTAATTTTGAATGTATAAAAATAAAAATTTTATTTTAATTTTATATAATAAAAATATTTTTTGGTCGAGTTTTAATTTTTTTAAAATAATTAATTATATTTCTACAAAATTTAACTTTTTATATTTATTCTTTAAAAAATTTTAAATTGTTTATATATATATTTTTGTGGTTTGTTAGTTGTTACAATTAATTAATTATTTATTTTTGTACACAATATAAATAAAATATTAATTTTGTTATTGTAATTAATGTCTCTCAAAAAAATTCAACTGTTAGTTAAGTATAATATAGGAAACAAGGTAAATTTATCTCACTCACTAATCAAGATTAATTATTTAATTTATAATTAATTATATTTTTCTTAATTAATTATATTTTTCTAACGAACAGGAGGGATATATATGAATAATTTATAACTTTTGAAAAGATAAATATGAAAAATTAAATTTTATAATAATATATTTGGATAATAATTAATTTTTTATAATAATTTTATAATGTATAAAATTAATTTTTTAAAAAGAATTTGGATAAAAATTCGACTCAAAGCCTAATATTTTTTTGGGCCGGGTTTGGGCGTAGTACGACCCGACCCAAGCCCGGCTCAGTTCCACCCCTCGAAACAAGGACCCCACAACGGCTCGTATATATAGTCGCCCTCTCCAACCCCTAGTTTGGCCTCTCCGCATCGCATTCCCTTTCTCTCCCCCAAAACCTTCGCCTTCTCCGTTCCTCGAAGTAGAATCAAAACCCTAGCAATGGCGAAGAAGAACAAGGAGAGGCAGGTCAACGTCTCGGGGAAGCCGAAGCACTCGCTCGACGTGAACCGCAGCAATGGCGGAGGCGACAAGGGAGTCCGCTCCGCCGCCACGGTGCGGCGGCTCAAGATGTACAACATAAGGCCGAAGCGCGATCGCAAGGGGAAGGTGTTGAAGCACGATCTCCAATCCAAGGATCTCCCCAACACCCGCATCGAGCCCGATCGGCGCTGGTTCGGTGCGCAGTTCTTCGCTCTTTCCCAATCTATTCTCGTACTGTGATTCTCTCGGTTGAATCCTATGTAGTAGGAATTTGGAGTGAATTAGGGTTAAAATTATGTTAATGATGCTTCAGTTTTGCTCGTATAGCATGATTAGTTGAAGCTTTTGATAGTTATAGAGCTCTTATACTAGTTTTTAAAGCATGTGTATATGTAATTCACTTTTAAAATGAATAGTTTAGGATGCAACTTGATATGAAGATCATCAGAAAAATTACTATATTTGTTGTATTTTGGAGTTTATAATTTGTTAGACTAGTGTTCTCTACGTATCTGTTGTTTTTATTACTTAAAAAGATAAGGATTTGTTATTTATCGTGCGGTTTGATTGTTGTTTTGTGGTTCCTGCGGCATCTGAGCAAATGTTTGGACTGTAGGGAACACGCGAGTTGTGAACCAGAAAGAGCTCGAGTTCTTCAGGGAGGAACTTCAGAGCCGTCTTTCAAATAATTACAATGTCATACTGAAGGAGAGGAAGCTGCCTCTGTCGCTTCTAAATGATCATCAAAAGGTAGCTATGCTTTGATTATGAACTCCACCCGTAAGTCATGGATTATACTTTTCACTTTGTTTCTAGTGATTGGTTATCTAACAGAAAGGTGAATTAAGTGGCAGATTAATTTATCTCGCTGATGTTTTCATCATCAGTTTCAGATACAGTTTCTAATTTTTTCTTCAAAGGTCCTTCTAGCATTTCTTGTGATCATATTAAATGCTGCAATAGTTTTGGTGAGATACTAAGTTTTGTTTTTTCCCTCATAAATATGTTAAACAGCAAGCCAAGGCACATCTTCTTGATACTGAGCCTTTCGACCATGCATTTGGACCGAAGAGGAAGAGGAAACGCCCAAATCTCTTGGCATCTGATTATGATTCTTTGGTGAAAAAAGCAGATGTCTCTCAAGGTATAGTCTTAATGTATAATAAGTTCGCTACCCCTCTTTCAATTTGAAATAGCAGAGCCAAGCAAATATATATATATTTTTTTAATTCTTGCTGATTGATACCAAGTAGATGCATTTGAGCAAAAATCTACTGCCGCAAACCTATCTAAGGGGGAGGAAGAGGAAGATGGTTTACGAGACCTAGTTCGGCATACAATGTTCGAAAAGGGGCAGAGCAAGCGAATATGGGGTGAACTTTACAAAGTTATTGATTCTTCAGATGTAGTTGTACAGGTTAACTTCTAATTTGTATCTTTTCTGCTGTTTGTTAATGTAGTGGTGAAAATAATTAGTCTTTCAGTATCTGCTAAAATGAAAAACATACTAACACTGTGCATGCATTTTGTTATAAATGTTTATACAATGTGTGCCCTTTTTATTAACCATACTAAGTAGCGAAATTAACCAGCAAAAATGTATGGAAAATCCTCAAGAATAGGCCATTATGAAATAGATTGCCTGAACTTATTTTTATTTTTCGGTTCACACTTTTTAAGCTTTCATTAATTTTGATTTGAGGAATTTCATCAAGGGTTTTTGTCAACAGATAAAGGCTCCAATCCCCCGATTTCCTGGATTTGTGAATTCCATTACTTGGTGATGGCCAACATCTGATGCCCCAATATAGCTGAAAGCTTAAATTAAATAAAAAAAGAACAAAAGTTCACCAGGTGTCAATCAGATTAAACAAAGTTTAAGCTTCTCGAAATGGCCATAGCTGAGAGGGCGGTCTTTATATTATACCTAAACAAACCTAAATGCATTTGAAGTAAAGTTTAGCCCTTCAAGATCCCTTACGACTGTCTATTATAGTGCATGATGTACACTAAATTAATGGAGCAGTGGAGGTCTATATATATTATTATTTACGATATTTTGCATTTTGTAGTATGACAGAGAGCACCTTTGTCAGCTTATTTACTTCTTTTTCCCTTGTGCAGGTTCTAGATGCTAGAGATCCACAAGGTACTCGATGCCACCACTTAGAGAAGCACTTAAAGGAACATTGCAAGCACAAACACATGATTCTTTTACTAAACAAGGTATTGTTTCCTGTAGTAGTGTTAATTTTCTGTTTTGAGCAAGATCTGTTTCGTTACTTTGCATTTTTTTTCTTTAGTGAAGTTAAAGGTCTGATTGTTAGTTTGTTTCTTTTGATATTTCTCATATGAAGTGTGATCTAGTACCTGCATGGGCGACAAAAGGATGGCTGCGGGTCTTATCAAAGGAGTACCCTACTCTAGCATTTCATGCCAGCATAAATAAATCTTTTGGCAAGGTCTAGTATGCAATTTTCAACTTGCTTGTTTTTGTTCAATGTTTGATATCATGACACTAGTTATTTTTTGTGTTTTTTTATGCACGTCAGGGGTCTCTTCTATCAGTATTGAGACAATTTGCTCGCTTGAAGAGTGATAAGCAGGCCATATCTGTGGGATTTGTTGGATATCCTAATGTTGGGAAGTCGTCAGTTATTAACACATTACGCTCAAAAAGTGTAATTTCCATTTCTCTGTTTTGTATATGAAAAGCTTTACTCATAATGCTTTCTGAGATGACTATATATGAGTTCTAGTTAATTCTTAACTCTCTTTTGTCAAGCTCTAATTGCCTGAATATTGTTCTGACTCTCGTATCTTGTCATTGCTTTTAAAGGTCTGCAAAGTGGCGCCAATTCCGGGAGAGACTAAAGTGTGGCAGTATATCACTCTCACTAAAAGGATCTTTTTAATTGACTGTCCTGGAGTAGTCTACCAAAACAATGACTCAGAAACAGATATAGTTCTTAAGGGTGTGGTATGTATATCCTACTTTTGCATCTTAATCATTAGCATTTGCACGCTTCTACATATCAGCATGTTGAATCTACATGCTTTTTTTGAAGTTGGCATTTGTGAAGGTTTATTGTTGCTTAATGGTTAGGTACGTGTGACAAACTTGGAAGATGCTTCTGAACATATTGGAGAAGTCCTGAATCGTGTAAAAAAGGAGCATCTGCAAAGAGCATACAAAATTGAAGAGTGGTATGTTATCTCGTAGGTTACTGCATTCAAATTAAAAATACTTTGCTTTCTTGTAGTGGGCATCACTCCCAGTACAATTCGCAGCAGCAAGTAGTTACATAAACTGATCTTTGTTTTTTAAAAGCTTTTTGCTGTGTACTTTTGGTTCGCGTCCTTTAAACGCCCTTTTCCACCATTAGCCAACCTGTTTAGTGAAACTGTTTCATAAAATTTCTTCAAGATGATATTCTATTATGTGATACTAATTCCTTTCGCTACCGTTTAGGGTTGATGAGAATGATTTCCTGGTCCAGCTGTCCAAGTCCACTGGGAAACTCCTGAAGGTATGATCCGTCTTCGCTATCCAACATGGAAGCAGATTGTTTATAAAAATATTTGGTGTTGTATTATTGTCACTTTGGTGCTGGATAAATATATTTTCTTTGAGATTCAAATATGAGCTATTTCCTACGTATATATGTCCCATGCGCATAGATGTTGATAGAAGGCCATCTTTGATTCTACCGCCAACTTTTTCCTGGTAAACTTATGCGAAGATTCTTCCTTGGAAGCATAATTTCTGCTAAGTTTTGGGAGAAATTAAATATTTCAGCTTAGCGCAGCATCCTCTCCTTTCACTTCACCGCTACTAATTTATACGGCTGTTTTTTTGCCCATTTGGCTTAGGGTCCCCACAGTAACTTCTCACCTTCATCAGCTTCCCCATGAACTAATATCTCTACCCCTTAACATTAAACATAAATCCTCGTTGTTTGTTTCTTCTCCTTTTAAACTTGTGGTGGAGTTAGAATGCTAAGCCTGCCATGTGTTCTTCTTAGGGAGGCGAGCCAGACCTTATGACTACAGCAAAGATGGTCCTCCATGACTGGCAAAGGGGTAAAATTCCATTTTTTGCCCCCCCACCGCAGCAATTCGAAGAAAACCCGCCCGAGGATTCTAAGTTAATCGAGAAAAATGAAGAGCCGACCGTAAGCACCGATCGGGCTGCTGCTGCCATGAAAGCCATTGCGGGTATTATCTCATCCCAGCAGCTCATGCATGTTCCTGCTCACAAGGACTTTGGTAACGATGAGAGAGAGAGTGAAAATTTAGAGCAGCTCGAAGATGATGCTCAGTAAAGGCAGGTAAGAATATTACAGTTAGTTTTTTCCTCTCTCGTCTAAAATGCAGAAAATCCCTTGTATGTCTCATTGAGTCGCAAAATGCCCCTGTGAATGGTCCCCAGGATTTGGATATCATTAGAGTGGAGATGCATGTTACATAATCGACGAGAGTCCATTTGCTCTCGTCCCATTTTTACGACACTGACATGTTCTCTTTTCTACGTGATTACTGAACTAAGATGTATTCAGTATCACTATTTAATCCAAACTTATTGTTCTTGCTTTAGGAAGAAGAGAACTAGTATTTCTACGAGATCATGATTCATCTCCGAGGGCAGGTTTAAGCAATCAAATGAAGAGTTGTTGCGCGACGGTTGGAGTTTTACGGTTTCTCGGTATGAGATAATATCTGTACACAGAATAGAGAAGGCTCTCGCTATCCCCTTCAATTTCGTATTATTATGTTGAGATGAATGGAAGCTCTACCTGTTCCAACGTTCATCTGAATCTTCCTTGAGGAGACAAAAAGTAAAAGTTTTGAGATTACAGTTTCTTTTGCTTGATCTACATAGTATTTTCCCTATGATATAATCATTTTGATGTTATTTAATTGTATGTGTTTGACATTTTCTTAACTCAATGATAACCGATTAATTTCGACATGAGCTAAGAGAAAAAAGTTTGTGTGATTAATTTCGCTCTCCGTTCTTCAATAAAAATGTCGTGTGATTGAGCCTTTTTTCTTTGGTCGCTTTACTCAACTATAAAGTTATGATTTTTATAGTTGAGTTTTTACAGTTAATAAAGTTCAAAATGAATTATTAAACTAGTAAATTTGATACGATTATTTGGCAACAATCACTTGATTCCAAAAATTTCCAAAAAATTTCAGGTTCCTCAACATTAAAAAAGATGCCAAAGTACTACAAAGAGTCAAAATTGACATAATTTGAGCCACCATTCCTCTTTAATACGAGGCCTCGTCACATGCAAACTGGGTCCAGCTATAGCAGGTATCTGTAGCCAACACGCTTTACTAGATTAGGAATAGTTCACAAAATCAAAATCATATGTGACTTCATATTTGTGGTGTTTTGGTGTTTAGTTGTATCTCCCAGTTTTATTGTTATTGTTACGAAACTTAAGTAGACAATTTAAAATACTAATTAACTGCACTAAGTAGTGATGATATATATTTAAAATTGTATAAGCATAGGATTTGGAGAAGTAGGAACCCATTGCATGCACTGGAGCTCAGGTCTATAGACCAGGTCCATTGAAGTATTGTTCACGAACCAGGGTACATACCTGAGTTGGCACCACCAATACAATTAATTAACTACTCACAAATCTCTGTAGTTTACAGCTAATCCCCGCATTTGATTATAAACACTTATGCTATTTATATAACTGGTGATGGGACGAGCTAACATATGATTTCTCTCTCTCTCTCTCTCTCTCTCTCTCTCTCTCTCTCTCTCTCTCTCTCTCTCTCTCTCTCTCTCTCTTGTTATTTAATGCTATACAGGTGTGGCAGTTTGTAGCCACATCAGTGTTTTAATCTGTTTTTGTAATTGTTTTATGATTAATTTTATGATAGCTTAATGAAACAGTTTAGCATCCTGAATTGGATAGTGTAGAACTAAAGAGTGATGCTGAAGAAAGTGACTTTATCCAAAATAGCAAGGTTTGTAGATTTAGATTACAATTTTGCCTAATATTTGATATTTTTATTTCAATACATCATATTTTTTTTCGAGAGAAAGATAACATGCTATCAGCTTCGTTTATTTTGAAATAAACTTAGCTGAAAATATGAAGCAATTAGTTTTCGAACTCAAGACCTCGGATATCAACGGTTGATCATTTCGATACATCATTTTGAACTCATTTCAAAAAATTAACCACATAACATGCATTTCTAAGATTTCAAAATCAAGTTTGAAATCTATTGTTTCTTAAAAACATGTTTAGCACTATCTAAGTTAAGTTGGTTTGGTAATTTATGATCTCTTCTAGATAGATCCAAATTCCTGTACATTGCAAGGTGTGGTATTAACTAAAGATTTGAAGAGCTACACTTCTTAGGATGATGATGGCTCCCTTTTGCTCCATGCCATGTTTATCAAAATAATGGCAAGTGCACATGCATTGGTTAATGCAACTTATAAGGTGGGCCATTAGGTATGTACATGTGAACTTCAATGCTCCCTATTTATGCAAATAAGATTTTGATCCTTAAATTTTAATTTATTAATTTTTTATTTAAGTTATTTAGTTATCTTGATACCACATCCGCGATAATATTTAATCAGTTTGATTCGACGATATAATTTACTTATAATAATTTAAAATATTTAAGTAAAAAATTATAATATAAAATATTTTATAATTTGAAGACCAAAAGTGAAATCCATTCTTACATTAATTCATGGATATTGTCCTTGCTTCACTTATAATTTGCACATGATTTTATTGTTGATTGAAGCAACCAAGGGATTTTAGAAAGGTGTATTATATTATATCTTATGGTGTTTACTATGAAAGGTTAGGGTGAATACACATCACAAATTAATCTTTGATGAATAGGGCATTTATAAATGGAAATCAAAATTTGTTTAGTTCAACCAAGAATTATATATGCTGTAATTAATTAACTTATTCATCACATTTATCATTATTAAATATGAGATGGATTTTATGGAGTCTTTTTTTTTTATAAAAAAAAAATTGTGTTTCTTATATTATTGTAATTATAATAACATGATGTTTCTATAATTTTGAATAAATAACAAAAGTTTCAACTTACGTTAAAATTTTATTTTCTTCTTTCCCTTGAGTTATGTGGCACTTTAATAATTTCACAACGAATGATAATGAGATTGTGATTGGATATATAAGAGACTATAAATTTTAATAATAATAACAGAATTTAAGTATTTTGAGCGGATGATTTAGACCTAACGAGTTATTATTAATAGCAGGTCAGGTCGTTATATTTGGATATTAAAATCGGGTTACTGATCGAAAGTATGAGATAAATCTCATACTTGATGATCTTACGCTTTGTGTGATTGAATTAGCCTGAATGTCAGAACATAAACTAAAAAAATTTGTGACATTTTAATAATCCTAGATGAAAACAAATCACTTTTGACTCTAGTAATAATAACTCCCAATAAATTATTATTTCTATCGAGTTGGATCATTAAAAGTTAATTGTACCATTGCTTCTAATCCTTCTCTTCTTTTATTTGCATCATTTAAATTTGTAATCTGTGCCGGTTAATTTAAATTTGTAATTAAGTTATTTTTCTTAAAAAAAAATTGCTTTTAACTTTGATGGAAATTAATGTGGTTAATTCACTGAAACCAAAAGGGCTCTAATTAAAATAAAAGAAAAGTGTTAGGGACTAAGTTACAAAAATAAAAGATAGTCAGGCCAAGGTGAAAACTAGGCTGGGACGGTCCAATTAAACCAAAGACTATGATCCAATTAAACACTGACACGTGTGGGGAAAACGTTTTGACTAGGGGAGTTGCTATTTAAGCCCCCAACAACTAAACAACAGTAGTAATGCCCCTCCTTTTCCTCTCTCTCTCTCTCTCTCTCTCTCTCTCTTTAACACACACACACTCTCTCTATATATATCGTATCTGTGGGTGGGAGAGAGAGGAGAGAGATTTGAGATCCCCTTTTGAGGATTCAGATGGGGCCAATGTGGTGAGTTTGTTAGAATCCAACTGAGGAGAAAGGATAAGAGATTTGAGAATTTGTTTCTGGGTTTTCACCATGATCACGTGATTCTGCCGAGAGATTTGAACATGGCTGTTACTGGATTGCATTTCGAGGGCTCTTCTTGTTCTTAGTAATGTGATTTTCAAAAACAAAATTTGTTGTAGTGGTCTTGTTGTTTGAGGCATTACAAAGGAAAGAAGAAGAAGAAGAAGAAGAAGAACAAAAAAAAAGGCATTTGAGTTTTGTTGTTGTTGTGCTCTTCTTGTTCTTCTTAATGGTCTTATAAGGGGGGAAAAAAAAGGGAAAAAAATCTCCGGAGATGTCGATCAACGGCGGTGAATTGCGGTCTCTGGCACTGACCCCTACTTGGTCGGTCGCCACCGTGCTGACGATCTTCGTCGCGGTTTCTTTGCTCGTGGAGCGATCGATCCATCGGTTGAGTTCGGTAAGCGCAAAATGCTGAAGCATTGGTTGTTAGTATTCAACAAATTGAGTGCTAGATTGGAAGTAGTTCATTTGGAATGTTTGAAGAGCCTAATTCAGAAATTACTGTTGCATTAGTTTTTGCTGCAACATTTTACTTGCAGGAACTAGATTGGTTCTAAACTTGCTGTGCAAATAGTCGAAATCATGTTGGCAGTTTCGATTTTTGCTGTAGTTATTGCCCTGACATGTTTTATCAGTGTAAGTAGTATTTAGAGGCATAATAAGTGTTGTATAAAGAGTCTTAATTGCTGTTCCTTTTAATTCTAGTGGTTGAAGAAGACACACAGGAATCCGCTATTTGAAGCGCTGGAGAAGATGAAAGAAGGTCTCTTTCTCTCTCTCAAGTAGTAATTGTGAAATTATATGAAACAACCGTTGTACTCTAAAAGGTTAAGCTGTTAGAGATGGAACAACTGTTGTCATCTAAAAGCTTAAGCAGAACGGTGTTTATATGTTTTATATTCATCAGTAATTTGTAATGGAATTATGACACTCGGCGTTCGCTCGGCTAACATTTTGGTCCTGTGTGCTGCAGAGTTGATGTTACTGGGGCTTATATCGCTGCTCCTGACCGCAACTTCGAGAGCGATTTCAAGCATTTGCATCGATTCGAAGTTCTACAACAGTAACTTCTCTCCATGCACCAGAGCTGAGGTTGAGGATACGACGGACACTGAGGAGCGCCCGCTTCAGGACCGTAAGCAGCTTATGAGCTTTGTTCTTCGGCACTCATTCAGAAGAACACTTAATCAACTTAATGAGCAGACCTGTTCAGAGGCATGTGCATTAATCAACTTAATTATGTTTTCTGATTTGTTCGTCTCTCACTTAAGCACTGTAATGCAATTGTATACCGCCTTTTGCTTATTAGTAATTTTATCTACTCTCTCTTGCTCATACTCGATAATAATGTGATTTATTTGATGGCAGGGTCATGAACCATTTGTTTCATATGAGGGTTTGGAGCAGCTCCACCGATTTATATTCGTCATGGCTATAACTCACGTATCGTATAGCTGCTTGACAATGTTGTTGGCTATTATTAAGGTCGTTATCGAGTATTGCTTTAGTATTTATGATCAATGTTTTCGACATATCGCGTTCCTTTCCCTATATGCCTTTTGATTATTGTAGTTTTATCTTTCTATACATGAATATGTTAAGCTATGAGCGTGCCTATTTTGTCATAACCTCTGTTAAATGTCTGTTTGGTCTCGCTGCAGCTTCTTCTTTGTTGGATCTTCTTGGTAAATCCTAGTTTGATTTCAGCTAGAGCTGTCCTTTATAATTTAATAGGAGTTGCTTTACTTCATTAAGCTTGTGACTTAGACTAGAACTATGGTTTATCTGCAGTAAATAAGCTAGCATGTAGAAAATTGGCAACTTTATACTGGATAGTGTTTTGAAAATTATGTATCGTTTAAATTTCAGATACATACCTGGAGAAAATGGGAGGATGAAGCTCGGAGGGATCAGTATGATGTATATTCTGGTAAGATAATTTTCTGTTTAAATTATTTGGTGAAGTAAAATTTAAAGAAAAGAACTACTGAAATCTTTGTAATATGATAATGGAGTAAAAAAAAACCCGAAAAACATAGCCAAACTTTTTTTAAGCTCCTTTCCTCTTTTCAAGGATCATCTGATTGTAATCTATGTGGTCACAGACATTACTCGAGCATTGACGATGAGAAGGCAAACACCATTTGTCAAGCTTTATTCCTCAAATTCTTGGAGCAAGAATAACTTTGTTGTTTGGGTGGTGCGTGAGATGTTTGCGAACTTAAAACTCTAGATTGAATTTCATCTCGAATTTTTAGAGAAGGCACGAGACAACATTCTGTTTTTTGTGTTTCTGCACTTTCTCATATTCTTCCTTCGATTGCGCAGACCTGTTTTTTCCGTCAGTTTGGGCGATCTGTCGTTCGAGCAGACTATCTAACCCTCCGTAGGGGTTTTATTCAGGTAATTTATGTACTACAGGATGTTCTTATTCTTTCATAGATCTTGGTCGATGAGACTTACTTCCTTCCACAGTGAAAGTATATCCTTAATGTCCTATTTGATCATTACTTCTGCTTTATCCATTATGGCAGAACCACAATCTTACATCAAGATATGATTTCCACAGCTACATGATCCGCTCGATGGAAGAAGAATTTAAAAGGATTGTTGGGGTTAGGTGAGGTTACATATTTGTTCCTTCACTCTTTTTTTTGGTTTTGACATTAGGCTTTAATTTTCTTATAACATACTAATGCGACAGCAACAAAAAATAATCAACCAGAAGTTGTACTCTTGTAAAATGTCGACTAGAAGTAGTTTTGGTCTTCTTAGGTCTCTATTTACTTCATTTTGCGAAAATAACAAGCATCTAATATTCCATTCTTCTTTTTAACTCATGCAGTGCACCTTTGTGGGGATTCGTTGTTGCTTTCATGTTGTTTAATATAAATGGTGAGTAATGGTCATCATTTATCCTGCTTTTACGCCCGCACCCACCTTTCATTAGTTATGCATTCTCCTACTGCAAGATATTTTCTTTTACTTTCTCTAGCTATAGAGAAAACGAAAGTTTTCTAGTTGTCCCAATTTCATTGTTGTTGTCATACTCACTCAAGCTGTGAGTCAGCTAAGTAGTTAAAACCTACTTTTGTTGCAGGATCTAATCTCTACTTCTGGATAGCCATCATTCCTGTTTCTGTAAGTACTTCGAATTACGACTGATTTACAGGAGGAAAAAAAAATCATTATACATTCATGGTTATAAATTTCAGCTTTTTCTCCATGCAGCTTGTTCTTATGGTGGGCACGAAGCTACAGCATGTAATCGCAACCCTTGCAATAGAAAGCGCTGGAATAAGTGGGTATGGTGCCAGATTGAAGCCTCGAGACGATCTTTTCTGGTTTAAGAAGCCCGAACTCCTACTATCTCTAATCCATTTCATTCTTTTCCAGGTAAGTGTTTTGAGGAGTTTGAAAACCATGCGCGCACACTATTTTCATCGCTTTTCCAGATATGTTTCTGGAGAATTTAACTTAGTTATAGTAATTTTTGTTTCTGCAGAATGCTTTTGAGTTGGCTTCCTTTTTCTGGTTCTGGGTACTCCTCTCTACCTTACCTTCTACTAATTTTTGAGTACATCCTATTTATTACATGGTAAATCCTCATTAATAATCTGATTGAAACTCTTTGTCATTTTCACTGCAGTGGCAATTTGGGTATGATTCGTGCTATATCAGGAACCATTTACTCGTGTATTGCCGCCTTATACTGGGGTATGCAATTGATGAGCCTATAAGCTAGTAATAATTTGCATGACAATTGCGAAGTTTTTGAAACTAGTCCCATTTGAATACTTTTAAATGATTAATTAATTCTCAATAATTCTATATCTTTGTTTATCCTTTAGGTTTGCTGGGCAATTCCTATGCAGTTACAGTACATTACCACTCTATGCTCTGGTGACGCAGGTATCATATTTTGGTATTTGTCATGGCAATTTTAAACTTGCTGTCAGAATATAAATGTCTTAACATACTGTCTCAATTCCTCAAATACACTGCTGATCAAACAAAGATATAATCTAGAATAATTTGCTCATAAAACCAGATGGGTACGAATTACAAAGCGGCTCTAATCCCACAAAATATTAGAGAAACAATTCATGGATGGGGAAAAGCAGCGAGGAAGAGGAGGAAACACAGGCGCGGCATCGATGAGTCAACAATACACACTGAGACTAGTACAGTGTGCTCTCTTGAAGAAAACGAGCTGGAGCTATTCGGCGACCCCTCAGACAACTCATACATACAAATTGAGCTGCAGCCAACTTCCACTTCTACTGTTGATCCTGAAGGCAATCATCCTAATGTTGGTAATGGCTACTCCAATTATGGTAGTTCAAATGCTCCTCTCCTTAGTCATTGCTCGACATCGGTGCCTTCCTCTCCATCTCTTTCGAGTAATAGAAGAAACGGGATCTCGAGATCGGTTTCCATGCCCGCACGGCGAGTATGAGTGAAGCATATGAAAAGAATGTAAATGTTTGGTGACTAAAGATATTTGAGGCTAGTTAGATCACATGTTATAGTTATAAGGTAAATGGATACTAGTTAGAAGAGTTGGGCTTCAAGAACTGAAGAAGATCTTAGTACTTCCACTTTATTTTCGATAACGAAGCACCCAAATTGATGGTCGACACTGTTAAATATGATTTAGGATTATTGAACTTTCTAGGAATCGAGTTTGAAACTATTTGATAACATATAACCAATGATCATGTGGTCTCAAAATTGACCATTTTATAGGTCAATACAATGCTTTTCTCGTTTGATGGCATACGACAATCCAAATTAGTTGAATTTTTAATGGAAAATTATTTCAAATCACTAGATGAAGATCGACAACCCTGACAACAAATTTATGAATCCCACCCTTTCCTTCTAGAAAGATGTTGGATAGAAAGAAAGTGACTTTTTAAAACCATTGAGTTTGCTTCCTACTTCCTACAAAGTTTAAATATTCAAGATCATGTTTACTAGTGTCGATCGTCGATTTGGATAACTTACTAGTGAAAATAAAGTTCTTTTTACTTCTAAATGTATTCTAGCTCAACTCCTAGTTAGATCATATGCATTAGTGATGCTTAAGACCTATTAGAGGAAATGATGGGTAAAGGAATTTTCATAGTGCAAACCTTTACTCTTTACTGCTTGTGATGTTATTAATTTACTTATATACACTGTATGATATAAATGCATCTAATATATCTTAGAAATTGTGGAGTTTCTATTTGATACAAGCATTTTATTCTTTATGGTTTTGTGTTTGATCTTGTAATATTGTTGCTGATTAGGGAAATTATATATAGGTGGTTCTAAAGAATGGATTGTAAGGGCTTATATAAGTTCTACATACATGCTCATGGCACTATATCAACTAGGTAGATAGAGTTTTATGGTTACGTCTGCAGCGAGAGATCGCTAAATTCATCATCCATCACGTGTAGTGTTAAAACTTAAAATCATTGTGTGGAAGGTCTCCAATTAAATTTTAGTTTGGTCAAAAGCTTAAGCAAATAGAGAAAGGAAAGGACATTATTAGATCTTGTTATACTGACTATATTTGCCGAATTACAGATAATAAAGTAGTTGACATTTGTTTAGGTAAGGATTTATTCAAGTATGGCACTATAAATAGTAGAAATTGTACTTCACAAACTATGCAACTCTCAAAGATAAACTCCCTGAAACCATAACAGTAGCACATTGAATCTTTTCTACAATTGGATAGCATAATAGATAGAATTTAATGCGTCTGTTCTGTCGATAACAATGACTATTAGCTTGTATACCGTAACTAGTCTTTACTTGAAATGTACTATCCTAACCTGTTTGTCACTTATGACGAAAATGGTTGGTGCCGCGCATGTCTTCCAGCATGTGAAAGCCTCTCCCCGTTTTTGGTTATACTGTTGTCCTCAACGACTTGCTGCGAACCGCAATAGAGGATAGAGAAGGCATGCCATGCATGTTGCCGCAGTAATCGAAGTCGGCAACTCTCCCCCTGCTCTCCGCACCGCGGTTCTGCAACAACCACATAGAAAGAGAGCAAAGGAGTAGATTACACAAGTGAGGAGGTAAATAGTAGATTACATAGAGAGAGAGAGCAAAGGAGAAGACAGCTGCGAACACTCGGGAGGGGTTCGATATATACTCTGGCTGGCATGCTCTGCCAAACCGGTCGGAGGCTGCGCACCTCTTCGCGACCACCTACCCTGATGCCTCCTTCGACACTTGTTCCAGTGGAAGCTTCATGGCACTGTCCAACTCTCACACAAACCCTAACAACCCCATGATGGTACACTTTCCTCCTTCCTCACTTTTGTTTAGGGGCATGCTTGGTTTGGTGTGAGTAAAGATGAACTCAGTTCTCAATGTAAGTGGAAACTTAATGAAACAAAATAATGAAACTACTCATCTCTATATGGGCAATAGTTTTGGTAGCATTTGATGTTTTTATGAAGAAGAAACAGTAAAAATGCAAAACCAAACCTCAACAAAATAACAAGCAATAATGCTCTTCGGAATCATCGCATTCACAGGCTTAGCAGAATAAGTGGTAGAATCATGACATTTATTATGTGTAAATGTTTAATGAGTTTAATTTGACCATAATCAGAAAAAACCCACTCAGATCATTATATTACTCTCCAAGCCAACACAAAAACTACTAACAACAACATCAACAAGAACCTCAAACTGCACATATATATATATATATATATATACAGAGCTACAAAGCAGTACAAATCTCCAAGCTTTGATCTTACAAGAACTTCTCGATACTTGTCACCAAAGTGCTATCCGGAACGGCCCCAATAACCGTGTCTTTCCTCTCCCCGTTCTTGAATATTATCATTGTCGGGATGCTTCGAATGCCGTAGCTCGTCGCAACATCTTGGTGCTCGTCAGTGTTGAGCTTAAAGCACTTGAGTTTTCCTTCATACGCCTTTGACAATTTCCCAATGACGGGCTGCATTAGGCGGCAGGGGCCGCACCATGGGGCCCAGAACTCGACGAGCACTGCAGTTTCGGACTCCAACACAAGTGATTGCCACGTAGATTTTGTCACATCTGGAACTGTAAACAAGAGAGTAAAATTGTCGTTCATTACATTAAATTAGACTACGGTATATAATCTCTTAACGGTTAGAAGCCTATGCACTAAGACTTCGAATCGCTTAACTTTAGTAGATATAAATTTGACTTGGTTCGTCTCTGTTCTAATATTTTGCAAAGTAAAAATTTGGATCTAATACAATGCAGGGGACCACACGCCGCTCAGTTATTTTGCCTCGGAAAAGCAGGTCAAGTTTCCTTTTCCAAAACATCAAATTCAATGCACAATAAACTCCAAATCTTTGTAAGCAACAAGTTATGTACAAGATCAACTAGTAATACTTAAATTATATGCCAGATTTTTAGAATCTTTTGAGTGGAAGATTCTAGTTTCTACAAAATGAAACTCGAGAAGAAATCTATGAATGAATGAACCATTAAAAGTACTCCGGCACATAAGGTCAGAACTCAGAAAATAGTAATATCAAAACAAGAATTACCACAAGTTAGCAAGGATGAATTTATATAGGAACCATGTATGTCTTATACAAAATACAAGCATATGATAAAAGCATTAATCCCCAAAATTATAACACATGCACATAAATTCATAGCGCAATCCAAAATAAGTTAGTATGTAAATGAGCTTACCATTCTTAAAAAACAAAGGTAGCTGAAATGACACATTCAAATCCACGTCGAAGAAATAAAAAGCATAGTGAATGTTGAGGATTTAAGTATCCATCGGCACGGTCCGTATCCACCGTGTCAATAAGATACCTACGCGATACAGCGTCGTGACGATGGCATAGATCAAAATCCTTTTTTTTTAATTTACTAAGTAATTTTCTCAATAAAGTTCAAAAGATTTGATAAAAATATATAATAAACAATTAGAAAATATTATTGCTAAATAAAATAAATATTTTATGCCATTATGTGTCGGCACACATATATTTTTTATGACCGACACTTATCGGCACTACTCGGCACACACCGTGCTGTACCGCGCTGACAAGTTTTCGTGTCACGGCACTTAAATCCTTGGTGAATGTACTAGTGTTCCTTGATTTTCAACAATGTTCGTGACATTAAAATATTATGTACTATTTTTACGACAAAATTGTAAAGAAACATTGAGAAATTTGATCACCAATCTCATGATTCACAACTATGAGCATGTTGGCGGATGCAAAGCTACTTTATAATATCATAACAAATGCAACGAAGCTACTTATGATATTAAATCCACGTTAAATACAGTTCACAATCCTACTCAAAGTGTATTAAAAGTCAAATTAGTATTTTAATTTTTTTCCCACGTACATGTAATCACAAAAACAATCAGAAAAAGATCTTCTTTTCGCTACAAATCAAAAGAGAAATCCTCTTACTATTTATAGCGGTCTCTTGAGCCTCACACACCACTCCACGGCGAGCGAGTTTGGGCGTTGCCCTAATGGACGCCGACGAAACCCTAGATGGGCGGCGAGAGATCCTCAGGTCCACGAATTCGGGGACGAGAGCCACTCCCCTGCGGCGGGAGAGAGAATAAACGGGCGCCATGGACGATGGGCTCGAAGAGGCCATGCCAAGGCCAGGGCGGGGGTGGGCGACGGCTAGGGTTTCCATTGATGTCCTCGAGAGCTCTCGGCGACGAAACCCTAAAACGGTTGATCTCAATTCTCAACGACGAGAGAGAGAGAGAGAGACGATAAATGTGGATACGTGGCATTCGTTCCCCCTCGTAGTATTAGAGGAATGTTTCCGTGGACCCTGTTGACCACGTCAGCGTGAACCACATGTGTTACTTAGTACTTGGTTACTTCTTCAAGGTGCATTGATGACGTGGTGAACCAGGTTCTGGAAATAAATTATACATCATTGGGCCCATTTGGCCCAAAAACTATTTGGGCCTAAAATAGAAACCTGGACGCTCCCTCTACGCCACAGTGAGAGCTCAAAACCTCGACCAAATCCACGATCGTCTCCAACAATGGTGAAAGCGGTGGTAGGCGAGGAAACCCTCCTCAAAACCCTAGAGGATCGCCTCTTCGAATCCGGATCCCCATCCCAAGTATCTCTCTCTCTCTCTCACCCTCTCGATTTCTCGCCATTGGAGCTTCTCTTCTTCTCCGATCTCGTAATGTACGTTTTCTGTGGTTTTGCTTGTGTAGGTTGGGCTTGTTATAGGCAAGCTAAGCCCTAATTCGGAGCGAGGATTCGTGTACGCGTTGATCCCCACTCCGCCCACCGATGGCGGAGGCCCCGCGTGCTCCCTCAGATCCGAGGGCGGTGGTGGCAGCGGCCGCGAGGAGAAGAAGAGGGGATCGAAGGGTGGGAAGAGTTCGAATGAATCGCCCCCTTCTATTGTTGTCGATGGGGATTGGGTCTCCGAGCACGCGCGCCAGGTATTTTTGGGCATGATTTGGTGCCCAATATGAAGTTTTTGAGGTATAATATTTTCTTAATTTGTACTCTTTTTCTCATATTTCATGGAATTTGAAGGTGTCGAGAATGATGGTCGGTGGGATGGAAGTGATTGGGATATACGTGTGGGCATCGGAAGCCTCTTTTAAGGCCTCTTCGCCTGCTACACTAGTGCAGGTACTGAATCTGCTTCTTTTGTAGTGTTTTAGTTTACAAAGCTGATCGATTGTTCATCGAAGCTGTTGAAATAACAGAATTATGCGGCTTCAACTTCTCAAAATTGCATTTTTAGCTTGGTTAAATGGAACCCCTTTTGCATTGTTTACTTATCTCCAGTTTATCTTGGGCTGAGGTAGGTAGCCGGTGTCGTTCGCTCTTGTTTTACTTCGACTGTTGCTGTTTCTGTTGCATGTTAACTGTACTTCAAATTGTTTGGGCAATTTATACTTTTATAGTGAAGTTGATGTCTATCGTTTGGAGCTTCGAGGGCATAAGTATATTACCACCAATCATTCAAAACTGTTTTGCAGGTAATCAGGGGTGTTGCACAAGCAACACCACGGTATGAAAGCGGGTTTGATGAGAGGCTGCTCATTCATGTTTCTTATAGCCCAAGAAGGTATTAGAATGTTCTTATTTAATAGCTCCGAGATTTATCGAAATTTTGTACTGCTGAGAATCTTTTGATCAACTGTCTTCTTCTCGGTGTTACTCATAATTTTGACATTTCTGATTTTTGTTTGTATCATACTATCATTGCTACATGATTTTGCACCAATATACCTCTACTATATAAGCTTGAGTTCTGATTCTTTCTTTATTTTAGCGTAACGGTTTAAAGTTCTATTTTTCTGTTACTTTTGTCAAAATACTAGAATAAGAAACATGCTTGATGTGCATACTAGAATGTATTAAATTATGATTACCTTTTATTAGAAATCTTCTGCTGTTCATTGGCATAAAGCTGTTCTATTTATGCTTGCTGTTGTAGAGCATGCCTTCTCTAATTTGCTGCATAGGAAAGTTATATGGAATATCAGGAAATATAGTGAATCAATTTTAATTTATTTTAATAGGTGGGCCTCTCGAATCTGCACATTGGCATCAGCTAGTTTGCGGCCATGCGACTTCAAAATGGGCAAGCTGTTAGCTTCTCTTCAAGCTTTCAGATGTGCATATAATTTTGAGATACGGTATACAAATATAAAGAACTTTACAACTGTTTGCTGCCTAAGGAAATTTTCTTCTTTCGTATTTTCTTTCATGTGGTTTCTCTATAGTTATCTAGAAAAGCTAATTTGTTAATTTTCAAATCATCATTTGAATATTGGAAGGCAGGTTAACTATATATTAAAGAAGTCATACTTGAAGAAACTTACTGTGTAAACATTGAATAGGAATAATTAGATTTCTTTTCATCCAGTAACATTGCCTGATGTTCTTAATTTGAACTTTAGTTGTTCTGTTCACTAACATTTCTTTTCTATATTACTGTGACATAGAATACCAATTGGTCAAGCTTTTGATTCCACAACTTTGAAGAATGTTATTTTGAAGGGAATCAATCATCTTGCTAAGGAAGTACAAAATGCAAAAGTCTTGATAGATGGCAACTTGGTAATGCACTCTTACAGCTTTGCTATATGGACACTACGTTATGTCTCTTATATTAAAGAGATATTTCCTCTGAATGTGTTATGATGCCTAATCATCGAGCTGCTAAAGTATGATTTTACATCCTAAATATGTTTTAACATCCTAAACTCTGTTTCTATTTCATTACAGAAAGTAGTTTTTTTATAGGTTTAAAGAGTGATGTTGGGGCTCAAAGTAGGTTATAGTATAAAACATATTTAAGAATAAATAATAATTTGCTTAGATTGGTGATTGATATATATCATAATACCTGTTGATTATTGACGCTAGCCAAAGATAGTGGAATTAAGGGGATTTCTAATGGTTGATATATGCTGCTGTTATTGGTTATTAGAGATATCCAACAATTTTCAAGGATTGATGTGCTATTTTCTTGGAAGCATTACTTATTCTTCAAGGTAAAGAAGACATGGGTTTTCCTGCTGTTGTTACATCTCAATGGCAAGATATGAATATATCGTAGCATGTGCAACATTTCATGATTCTTAGATCTATTCGAGAAGTTGGAAATCATTTTTTTTTTCTTTGCTCGATAAGTTTCATTAGGGTAACTTGTTATGAAATTAATCAGAAAATCCTACTTTCAAATGGTTAGGCTTAATTACAAGAACTAAATCCTCTAACATTAGTATTGAGCGAAGTCCAATATGTTGTGGATTTGTCCTATTCCTGTAATCTCAAATCTTCTAAAAGATAAAGCATCTAGTTGTATGCCTATCTATTTTGACTTGTACATGTTTCAAATATTCTGATACATCTCAACCGTGTTATTCATGCACTATTCCTTTTCTATAGCTAGCAAAATTGCCACATCAACTTCTGTAGTTTCATAAATTTGTTCTCTATTGCTCTTTCATGTTTGTTTTGCTTACCTATTTTTATATTTATATTTACCATTTAGGTTAGTGAAGATCTGCCCACTAACGCTGAGGGTCTACATATAGTTGAATTCCTTTTACCGTTCAAGGGAGATGCACTTGCTGAAGGTGTGTGGGCCTTTAAAAAGTCGCTTACTCTTCCTTTATATTCTTCACATTATTATGCTTGTATCATTCTGAAAGGCTGGTTTTTGTGGCCTTTGAAAAGCATGCAGTATAGAAGAAGTTGCTGGACTTGTTGTCTACCATGGAACTGTTTTTGGCACTGGATACTTGGGTCCAAGAGAACCTGTTTCACAGGCTATATCTGATCTAAAGGTTTGATCTATATTCTGTACATACTCTTTCAAACTACTCTACATCCTAATGTGGTTTGAGGACAATCAACCTTTGTTGACTTGAAGCTTGGTGTTACATTATATATTTATATACATCTGTAATTATAATTCAGGTGATCTTTGGGCGCATTCAAAAAGGTTACCTATTATTGTAGATTTTCGTGTTGTTCTATGATGCTTATTGTGCTGGTAGTTTTTTTTTTGATAAATATTTACTTCCTTTTACTTTGCAACAAAATTCGAGCTTTTGCACTGTGGTTGCTATCAACAAAGGTGAAGATGGGTGGTTTTGATCAATCGGCATCTGAGAATCTAGTTTGTTGTATTTATATCCTTTTTCTGTTGTTATTTTGAATGTTGGTTGTGTCGGTGTCTGCAAATTTGTCTAATTAGGCGTTAAATAATGTTCGAATTATTTTAGTATGAGCTGCATGGGAACAGCATGAGATGATTGGATAACTGGTAGTGCTAAATTTATTTTACATTTTTGTTTATTTTGAACTGTGATAAACCTTTTACATAGGATGAGCTCCTATGTTTGCCATTATACACAGTAATAATTGCTTCTTTGCACCCTTCTTCGCTTTAATTATTTTGAACAGCTTTGATTTACATTAATTTTGTATCTCAAGGGTGATATTATTACCAGCTTAAGATTTAGACTCGACATAATTGCGGATGAAGCAGAAGTGGCATCAAGTGTCCATGATGCTGTCACAGATCGAGAAGGTGCATCAGCTGAGAAACCCATACAGGAAATAATCTTGCATGAATTAAGGTAGTATTTCAACCTTCTACTATTATGTGCTCCAAGAATTACCTAACTACTAATTATACTATAATTATACTATTAGGCAAACATATATTATATCTCATGGCTGAGATGCTGATGGAAGTAAACTAAGGGTTCTGATTGTAGCAACTAATCTCTGTTTTGTTTTCCCCTTTTTGGTGAGCAGAAAACATTATTGCCTCTCATTTCCCAGAAGAGTTCTGATCCCTTGGTTCGATGACGTTTTCGTTTGCGACTATCTCCAGCCATCAGAAACATTTGAGGTTTGCTCTGTTTCTAATCATGCGACGCTGGCTCATCTATACTTTTAGTTGGCGACCATGGTTTTATACCACCACCAGTTGGTATGCTTGTGGATCGTCTAAATGTTTTTCATATCTATCGTCCTCATGCATGATTCATATCGCCAGTTGATCTGATCTCTACTCGAATTTACAATCTATTGTCTGTGAATGCGGTGTGAATTGAAAGTAGAGATACAAAAGGTCATCTGTCGGTTCACAGGCAATAATTTTTCCATTTAAAAGCCCCATGATAAAGAATCCTCAAGAGGTTTATAAATTGTCTTAATAAAGTATTCAGTTCCATTTCTTATTTATCATCATATAATATTTTTTTTGCCCCCTCAATCTTTTAGGATACAAAAGATCGCTGCAAAGAGATGTTGTCGATGGAAACTCTACCAGAGACTTCCGCGATGTTAGAACCAGAAACAGAAACAGCTTTTCTTAATGAAAAATCCTTCTGGGATGTGATTAGAAATGGAGATGTTTCAGAATCTCTCAATAATCCCACAATCGAAACCAGTTCAAGCAGCGGAGAAACCGACACCGGGAAATCAAAAAGCAGTAATTCCAGCTATTTGGTCGCTTTGCTTGTCCTACTAGCTGCGCTTTTTACAGCGTTTGCGGCTACGTACTTTGGATCTCAAACAACAGCGCCAGCGCCGTAACTTTTACATTTTTTTTTTAAGATATCTCTTTTTGTACTTTCCAGTCCCTTGATATATACTGTGAGGTTCTTGCCCATTTAGAAATTAGATAGTGTGTTTGGTTCCTGAATGTGTAATAACTAATAACTACACTTCCCAAATAGAATGTACCACTACTTTCTAGTGAATGGAACTGCGCTTCGCTGAGCTTTGCAGCAGGGGTGGTCTTTTTTTTTTTTTTTTTTTTTTTTTTTTTTTTTTTTTTTTTTTTTTTTTTTTTTTTACAGCTAATAATGTGTTAACTTTTAGAATCAGTTTATCAGGATACTATTTTTTATTTCATGATACCAAAATTATCAAAATAACTCTTTCAAAATTTGCTAAAAAATCCCCAGAAAAAAAAGGGAAAAAAAACATAAAATCTCAACTTATGCTTTTAGAAACCGGCAAATTATAGTTTGTATAGATGTTCAATTTTCGCTATTAAATCCTCAATGTTCTCTCTTTTTTTTCTTTCTTTTTTTTCTATTGGTCAATCAAAAGTATTCTAAAAAACAATCTTAATTGATTTAAATACTATTTAAATATAAAATCCTTATACATTTTAATTAGATACAATTACATCAATTTACACGTTATTATTATTACATTACAGAGTAGAGTTTTTCGATCAACTCGTCAACGGCCAGTGTGTTTCTTCGACAACGTGGCGCAATCGCATCGAAAGCAATCTCGACCGCTAGATCCGTTAAACGGACGGTGAGGATTCTCCCAGCAACAAGTCACGCTCCCATTGGTGGAAGCCGATCATTCGAGCAATCTGATTGGTCCACGTCATCATGATGACATGTTCCATCTCTCTTAATGGGCGAAAATGGATCCGCTTCAACGTCTCCCCCCTCTCCCTTTCTCGCGGAACCCAAACGCGCTATAAATTAGCGCTAAGCCCCCCCTTTTCTCTCTCGCTTCAATAAACCCCACCTCACGAAGAGAGAGAGAGAGAGAGAGAGAGAGGGATCGCGGAGGAGGAGGGAGCACCCATGGATCGGAGTCGAGGATCCGTCATCTTGTTGGGGATTTTGATCGCAGGTGCGTTGTGGCGGTGGTAGTGCTGATGCTCGATTTGATTAACGCGTTTCTAGATTAATTGCCTTGTTGCTTCGGATCTGATTGCTATTTCTTGTTGTGGTTTTTATGAATGAGTTGATGTGTGTTGTAGATCTATCATTTGATTTTAGTATATATATTTTTTTACCTGTTCAGTTCCTTTTCTAGATCGGTGTTGCTTGATCCTAATTGCTTGATTAGATCAGATGTTTTGATTTGAAATGCAGGATCAGATAACCTCTTGGATTTTTACTTTATTTTGCTCTCTTTTTTTCCTGTTTGATGCTTCTTCTTATTTGAAAATATGTGATTCGTCGTTGTTTTGAGAGGAAATAGATCAGATTCATGTAACTATCAGTTACTATTACAATTGGAAATCATATTTACGGTTATCATCATCAGTTTAAACACAATAGAAATAAATGACGATGGAGGATCGCATAATAATTTTAATGTCTCATTAGTTTAGATTTAGATTCAATGTAAAGCTGCTTCCTTTCTCTCATCTTAGGATGTTTTGCCCTAAAGCTCATGTTTGCTCGGTTCCTTATATGATTAAGAGACACCCTTTGGGTATACCACTTATCAATATTTTATACCATGTGTATGATTTTGTTGTGCAATGAGCATAAATGATGTATTTGTTGAAGCCAAATATACTTGTAACCTATCATGAACTATCAAGGGAAGTGCCTTCCAGTGCTTGTTTGCACCTGCTATTAGTCAAGCTTATTTAATTGGAATGAACATTTACCTACTTTGATGCTGTGTACTCTTACAGTGAGTTATGAAAGCCAAAAGCTTTACTTATATCGATATTTCATTTTCAGGATCTTTGTTTGCATTTTCAATTGCAAAAGAGGAAGCTACCAAGCTTGGGACTGTGATTGGTATAGATCTCGGCACCACCTATTCGTGTGTTGGTGTCTACAAGAATGGTCATGTGGAGATTATAGCTAACGACCAAGGAAACCGCATCACCCCATCATGGGTGGCGTTCACGGATAGCGAGAGATTGATTGGTGAGGCTGCGAAGAACCAGGCAGCTGTAAATCCCGAAAGGACTGTTTTTGATGTCAAGCGTCTCATCGGAAGGAAGTAAGCTTTCAGCTTTCTCCTCGGCATAATCTCTTCTAATCTCCTTCATGTAGAAGAATTATATTTTATTTCTATATTTGCATATCTATAGGTTTGAAGACAAGGAGGTTCAAAAGGACATAAAACTTTTTCCTTTCAAGATTGTTAACAAGGATGGCAAGCCCTATATCCAAGTGAAGATTAAGGATGGAGAGGTCAAGATTTTCAGTCCCGAGGAAATTAGTGCAATGATACTCACCAAAATGAAGGAGACGGCTGAGGCATTCCTCGGGAAGAAGATCAAAGATGCTGTTGTTACTGTTCCTGGTAAAAACAAACAAACAAATGTTTTTTACCCTTTATCTTGTTATTAAATTTCTCTCCGATACTTTTTCTAATTATCTTTTATTCCTGCAATTTCATGTTGCAGCATACTTCAATGATGCTCAGAGACAGGCGACAAAGGATGCTGGTATTATTGCTGGTTTGAATGTTGCTAGAATAATCAATGAACCGACTGCTGCTGCGATCGCTTATGGTCTGGATAAGAGGGGTGGTGAGAAGAACATCCTTGTTTTCGACCTTGGTGGCGGGACATTTGATGTCAGTATCTTGACTATCGACAATGGCGTCTTCGAGGTTTTGGCGACAAATGGTGATACTCATCTTGGAGGTAAATTTTTGTTTTCTTGGAAAGCGACTTCATTAGAATGCGTCTTCAGCTTTTCCTCGATTAGATGCTAACAAGCATTATGGCTAGATTAAAAATACAACATAAAAAGCGTCTCTCATATCTTTTCAAGCTCAATCCTAATTATTGCTGGAACCGATTTTCTCATGAAGCTGATTAATAAATTGTTTTACTTTGTTTGCATGGATCTTGTGTGATACAACTTTGAATAGTGCAGATTAATTGCATCTTTACCTTCTGCAATCCCATTTAATTAGACTATCACACTGCATTTTTGTTATTGTAGAAGAGACCACCCTAAACTTGGTTCATTTGCAGGTGAGGACTTTGATCAGAGGATCATGGAGTACTTCATCAAATTGATAAAGAAGAAGCACGGGAAGGACATCAGCAAGGACAACCGAGCCCTTGGGAAGTTGCGGAGGGAGTGTGAGCGCGCCAAGCGAGCCTTGAGCAACCAACACCAAGTCCGTGTGGAGATTGAGTCTCTCTATGAAGGGTTGGATTTCTCTGAGCCGCTAACACGGGCTCGGTTCGAGGAGCTGAACAACGACTTGTTCCGCAAGACCATGGGGCCCGTCAAGAAGGCCATGGAGGATGCCGGCTTGGAGAAGAATCAAATTGAGGAGATTGTTCTCGTCGGTGGGAGTACCAGGATTCCCAAGGTTCAGCAGCTGCTCAAGGACTATTTTGACGGGAAGGAGCCGAACAAGGGAGTGAACCCCGACGAAGCCGTGGCTTATGGTGCGGCTGTTCAGGGAAGCATTCTAAGCGGAGAGGGTGGTGAAGAAACTAAAGGTACTGTTATGTGTACTATATGAGTTATTTTCTTAACACCCCTGCAAAATTAGCTAATTTTGTTGCTTCTTCCTGCATAATCTGAATCATCATTTATGCCCTTCGAAATCTTACACACTCAATTCTTTCAAAATGCACCTTATAAATAACATAATACAAAGCCAACTTCAATTGACTTGATTGATGCCTTGAGGGAAGGGTATTCTTTTTGTGAGATACTGCACCTTCGGGAGGTCTATATATGTACCTGGATGATATTGTAAAGAAATTATGGCGCTAAAGACCGTTATCTATGTGATAACACCTTGCAGATATTCTTCTCTTGGATGTTGCTCCGCTGACTCTTGGAATCGAGACTGTTGGTGGAGTAATGACTAAGTTGATCCCGAGGAACACCGTCATTCCCACCAAGAAATCCCAGGTTTTCACCACTTACCAGGATCAGCAGACGACCGTCTCTATTCAGGTACAACGATGTTATCCTCAAATTTCTACTGAACAGTAGAAGAATTACTTAACAAACTAAATGCTCTCCGTTGGATATTTAAACCGACATTTATCAATCTGTTTTCTAGGTCTTTGAGGGTGAGAGGAGTCTGACTAAGGACTGCAGGCTTCTTGGCAAATTCGATCTTTCCGGAATCCCACCTGCTCCAAGGTTTGATTTCTATTTTCCAATTCACATTCAGTTGGAACTCCTCAATCATTTATTTTCCTGCGAGTTCATTAATTGTTCATTTAATGTATCAAACAAATCAGGGGCACGCCTCAAATCGAAGTCACCTTTGAGGTCGACGCGAACGGCATCCTCAACGTGAAGGCCGAGGACAAGGGCACGGGCAAGTCGGAGAAGATCACGATCACGAACGAGAAGGGCCGTCTGAGCCAGGAGGAGATCGACCGGATGGTCAGGGAGGCCGAAGAGTTTGCCGAGGAGGACAAGAAGGTCAAGGAGAAGATCGACGCCCGGAACCAGCTCGAGACGTACGTGTACAACATGAAGAACACCGTGAACGACAAGGACAAGCTCGCCGACAAGCTCGAGAGCGAGGAGAAGGAGAAGGTCGAGGAGGCGATTAAGGAGGCCCTAGAGTGGCTCGACGACAACCAGAACGCCGAGAAGGAAGATTACGAAGAGAAGCTCAAGGAGGTGGAGGCCGTGTGCAATCCCATCATCTCGGCCGTCTACCAAAAATCCGGCGGCGCCCCCGGCGGCAGTGCGGACAGCGGCGACGACGATAGCGGCGACGACGACCATGATGAGTTGTAGATCGAATCGAAAGAGTCGGAATCACTTAGTTTGAAGTAAGAGAAATTAGTTATAGTAGGTTAGTAGTGGATCAAGGAGAGAGGGGAAAGCCCTCATGGTATTTAGTTTGGGCTTTTTCGTTTTTGAGGCGGGGGATTAAACCATCTTGTTGATGAACTCCTCCATCAACTCCCTTTTTAAACTTTTTTATCTGTTTTTTTTGACATTATACTGAAACTGATCACTGTGAAAACTTCCATTTCTCTTTTTATGTTGTGATGTTTCCTTCAGGTCAGATTGATTATCTGTGCTATGTAACATTGTCCAAAATTTCTGGGAACTTCCTTGTCTCGTTGAGCTGAAGCAAATGTGTGTGTGTATTTTTGATGGTTTTTTTTTATTCAACAAATTACGATTCGAATTTTGGACAAGAGAAATTTAAATTCTAGTTGAACTATTCAACAAATCACACTTGCGATTGCATTTGTATTTCTTTTCTTCTCAGATCCATTTCATCAATGAAGGGTGCATGCTACGCTCGTTCACAACCTTTGCCAAATTTTCATTTGATCCTTAATACGAGGGACTTAACCTTTGCCAAATTTTCATTTGATCCTTAATACGAGGGATTTAATGTTGTATTACTAGGGATGTCAACGGGGCGAATTTTTAAAAATCTGAATCCGAAAATCTGAATCCGAACTCGAATCCGAGTACCAAATCCGAATTCGAATCTGATGGATTTTAAAAATTCATATCCAAATTCAAACTTGACCAAAAATTCAAAATTCGAATTCGAACTCGAATCCAAAAATTCAAATTCGAAATAAATTTTTTTTTTCTTACAATATTTCAAAATATATTATATTAAATTTAAATTTTTAAAATATAAATTTAAATATAATATCAAATATTTATATATATATATATATATATATATATATATATTATAATATTAAATTAATTCGGATTTGGGTCGGATATAATCAAAATTCATATTCAAATTTAAATCCGTCGAATTTTTATTTTTTATATCTATATCCAAATTTATATCCGTTTAACATCGGATAAATTCATTCCGTTTGAATTCAAATTCGAATAAAATTTTGGATATCCGTTCCCATTGACATTCTTATGTATTAGGGACCAAATTTAGAACCTTGAAAAAGGGTGGGACACCAATAGGTTACGGCGTAATTACCAGTTAATCCTACCACTGGTGTAATTACTAATTTACCCTTTCTAACCGACTCGCTTCGTTGGATTAGAACGGCGACTTCGAACCCTAGTTCGACCCAACCCTACTCACACGCGCCACATAAACTCACACGTGCGTCACGTTCTGCGACGTCTCTTATATTCTTCTTCTTCCTCGTCTTCTCGGAGCGGCGAGAGGAGAGAGAGAGAGAGAGAGAGAGAGCGAGCTCGGTGGGGAGAGGGAGAGGGAGAGGGAGAGGGAGAGGGAGACCATGGCGGTGGTGGCGAGCTCAGTGGTGCACGAGGTGCTGGGACAGCGCGCCGACGACGTGGACGAGCCCATCATCGACTACATCATCAACGTCCTCGCCGACGACGACTTCGACTTCGGCGTCGATGGCGATGGCGTGTTCGAGGCCGTGGGCGAGCTCCTCGTCGACTCCGGATGCGTCCACGACTTCGCCGAGTGTCGTGCGGTAACCGATCTTATTATCTTCCACTTCGCGCTACCGATCTAGAATCTGATCGCATTAGGAGTGATTTCTTATTTGTAATGGTGTGTGATTGATGTGATGAAACGGTTCTGATTGCGGTAGGAGTTTGTGCTTGATTGTGACGCATTTACTGTTAATTTTAACAAGCAAATTAGAAAATGGAAAACAATAAAAGTGCTTGCAAAAGCTGATTGTAGGTAGCTACGTGCTTAAACATGAACGCGGTTGTACGGTGGCAGAGTAGAAGATATCAAAAGTTGCAGGATATGCTAATTTTCTGTTCGTTTTTAGATTTGGTGGTGTGATTTGAGGGAAATATTATCATCGTCTGTTATCTATGCTATTTGAAGGCAACGTATGAAATTGAGATGAGATGTTTATCTCACACATGGTCCTTAAGAACTATCTGATCAGCCACCATTAACGACGTGTTTTAATGTCCAGAATTGGGAGAATTTGCTGATCGTATCTTTTGTGCTGAAATCTGGAATTTCAGAGTGAACAGTAGGACTGGAGATTAGAGGGGGATATTTTCCTGAAATATGGTGGTTTCTTTTCTAAATATTCTAAAAATTTTCATTTGCTTGTCTCTGAGTGGCTTTCTGTCATAACCAGCCTTTTTATTGATTAAACTTTGGTATCAGTCCAAACAAAACCATTTCTATCCATAACTTCTCTGGATAACTTGAATTTCTGTAATTTTGTGCTTGAAAACTCTGCATTAGGAGTATTTTCTGAAAACGATAGAATTTTTTGTCACTTCATTTTAATTCATATGTTTGTTTTCCTATACTTGTGTATATAGATTTGCAGCAAGCTTTCAGAAAAGTTTGGAAAACATAGCTTTGTGAAGCCTAAACAAGCTGTCCGTAGTCTCGCTACACCTTTAAGAATGTATGACGGGATGGATGAAGAGGAAGCTCCAAAAAAACAGGCGGAGGTACTTGATGGTCCGTTACTTTCTGAACGCGATCGAGCAAAGATTGAAAGAAGAAAGAGGAAAGATGAGCGGCAAAGAGAGGTATCTGCAGTAGCTTCACAGTTGAATAAAAAAAATTTTAATTAGCTTTTTTATACTAACAACCAGCTATTCTGTAGACAACAATCTTTGCCTTGTTTTATGATTAAAGTTTTGCACTGAGTTGGTACAATAGAAATATTCTGCTTTGTATTTGAATTATTTTTCTTGTTTTTTTTGTGTATTCTGCTGACACATTGGCACTGCAGGCCCAATATCAAATGCATTTGGCAGAGATGGAGGCAGTCAAAGCTGGGATGCCTGTTGTGTGTGTAAATCATGGTGGAAATGAGGATGGGCCAACTATCAGGGATATCCATATGGAGAACTTCACTGTGTCTGTTGGTGGCCGTGACCTCATTAAAGATGCTTCAGTGACTCTTTCATTTGGAAGGCACTACGGTGAATGTTTTCTCATAATATCTTACAATTTTTGTGGAATCAAATATTTGGGTTGATTCTAACATTGATTGGGGGCCATGAGTCGCATACCTTCTCTTTTGTTGTGTAATGCTTTTTATGCCAATTTCTTTCAGGTCTTGTTGGGAGAAATGGAACTGGTAAAACTTCCTTCCTTAGGCATATGGCCTTGCATGCCATTGATGGAATTCCTAAGAACTGCCAAATATTACATGTGGAGCAAGAAGTTGTAGGAGATGACACATCAGCTATTCAGTGTGTCTTGAACTCTGATATTGAAAGGACTCAACTTCTGGAAGAAGAAGCTCACCTACTTGCTCAACAAGTATATATTTGCCTATTCATCTTGAGTTACAGCTGCTATTGTATAGATGTACTAATATAAATTTCATCTTACTATATAGAGAGATCTAGAATATGAAGCAGAATCAGGAAAGAGTACAGGACATGTAAACGGCGGTGTGAACAAAGATGCTATTGCTAAAAGGCTTGAGCAGATATATAAGAGACTCGAGTTCGTTGATGCATATTCTGCAGAGGCCCGCGCAGCTTCAATTCTGGCGGTCAGTTTACTTGGCTTTTGTGCCTATTGCTGAAATTTTTCCTAGTGTTGAAAAACTTTGGATAAGATCATGTCTGTTGTTATTCTTTTGTTTTTCCTTTTTGTGTAATGGTTTACATGACATTGCAGCAATAGATGTTGCTTTGGACATATATTTTTTTTTCACGCTGTGTACTGTTACATAGGTTGTTAATATTTTGGCACACTCGTATGCATATCAGACTTGTATACAGTATTCACTTTACATGTGCAAGCCTTATGTAAAGATTATAACTAATCAGAACTATTTATCTAGATGTAAAAGCATATTCGTTTTTATTGTACATGCTTTTCTTCTTTCTGTTTATATCTATGACTGCAACTAATCGCTGCAACTGAATTATTTGTTGAACATGACAAAATTCAGGGTCTCAGTTTTACCCAAGAAATGCAGCGGAAGCCCACAAAAGCATTCTCTGGTGGATGGCGTATGCGGATAGCTCTAGCTCGTGCTCTATTTATTGAGCCTGATATGTTGTTGCTTGATGAACCGACGGTAAATACTAGTAAAATTTCGATACACTCTGACTCTTCGGCAGGAACATTTAATTAAATGTATCATTTTGCAGAACCATTTGGATCTTCATGCTGTATTATGGCTTGAAGCATACCTCATGAAATGGCCGAAGACATTTATTGTGGTTTCTCATGCCAGAGAGTTTCTGAACACAGTACTGACATCTATCTCTTAATTTACAACTTATTTAAATAAACCACTATATTTACATTGCTCAGAAAAATTAAACAGAATTGAAAGTCCTTTTGGCCATAAAATGACAGTATGGTAAACTATTCAGGTAGTTACTGACATTCTCCATTTACACGGACAAAAGCTGACTGCATACAAAGGTGACTATGACACATTCGAGAGGACAAAAGAGGAGCAACTAAAAAATCAACAGAAGGCCTTTGAGGCGAATGAAAAGGCCAGAGCCCACATGCAGGTTTTCCTTGAGCCTGATGTGGAAAATCTTGAGCTTTTTATAGCAAAATTTCCCTATTATTTTCTTAGAGTTGCTGTTTTATTGCTTCTTGTGGTTGAACAGTTTAGTTTATTATGCAAACGTCTTCTCTTTTGTAGTTTATTGCTTTTTATTATTGCTTTTTATTATGCTGTTTCCTGGAAAGAGAAGAAGATCATAAGAAACTCTTGTTGCTGAGTCTCAATTTATTAAGTATGGACATGTGGCAACAATCATGTTAAATAACGAGGTTTAATGATTAAATAAATGTGATCCTGCTTGTGATGGGACTTTGTTAGCTATGTTGAGGTGTACAGTTAACATCTAATGCATCTAAATGAAATTAAAGCATTAAAAAACCTACTATTCAACTTTAAATGTCTGTTTTGCATATGCATTTTTTAAGGAATAACTACCTTAATACCTTATGCATTCTTTTAAACTGAACAAGGAAGATTCAGCTTAGTCAGGGAAAATATATCAGAATTTACAAATTTATTGTATGAAACAAGATAATGTTAATGCCATCTAAGACTGAACTTCTTTTTGCTCCTCTTTTTTTTTGTACCTTGGAAGCTTGTTTCTCATCGTAAGTCTACTGAATGTAATTTGGACTTGTTTTGGTGACTGGAATATTCTTTGCTCTATTTTGCAGATATTTATTGATAAGTTCCGTTACAATGCAAAGCGAGCATCTCTTGTTCAATCAAGAATTAAGGTATTCTTTTCGATCTTGAAAAGTATTTAAATCAGTTCGTTTTCTGGTCTAGCAAACTCACAAGAAGTTTCATGTAAGTAAATCTGTTTTGCATAATGTAACTTGCTGCTTTTAGTGCAAATCTTATTATATGTGCACCCGCTATGTCTTTTGATATAATTATATTACAAACTATTCAGGCATTGGATCGAATGGGTCGTGTTGATGAAGTCGTCAATGATCCAGAGTACCCTATCATCTTACTATATAGCTCGATCTTTTTTTCTTCTTTTTTTCTTTTGCTGTTTCTCTGTTTTGGTTCTTATAATCGTGTTATCCATCACATCTTGTATGCTAAGTTGCTAACCACCTTCTTTTAATTTTTTTCAGCTACAAGTTTGACTTCCCTACACCAGATGATAGGCCTGGACCTCCAATTATTAGTTTCAGGTTTCTTTATGAAGCCCTAGAAATTTTATATAATTTCTTCATTAAGTCAGAATAGTAATATAAGTTTTTTCTAATTTTCATGTATATTTGCTTGGAAATGTTTCAAATGCCAATTACATGGAAAATTGGATGTAGTATCCTTCAAGTTGAGCTATCTGATATTTTTCAACTGAAATTCACTTTTCCACATTATTTTGCAGAAGTTGTTAGTCGTGTTCATCGTTTATACCTAGCTCTTTTATTAATTTCCCAATCAATATTTATACATGAATGCTATAATATTTCTCCACAACTGAGTTGTGTTAAAAATGATATCTGATTGGTTTGCATTATTCTGCTTGATTAATCCTAATATTCTCCTTTGCATCTGTTATATCTGGTATTGAGTCCATTATTTTCATGCAGTGATGCATCATTTGGTTACCCGGGCGGCCCTCTACTGTTCAAAAATTTGAATTTTGGTATAGATCTCGACAGCAGAATAGCAAGTAAGAACTCACTACTTTCTCATGCTTTATATTTGAGCTAAATTATTAAAGAATGCCTTTCTCCATACAATGTCTTATCTGTATTAGAATTGCTGATTAGATCTTGACATCCTAGTAGCAAGTTAGGATTCAGTAATTTCCAAGTCTTTACATGTGAACCAAAATGGGGAAGAATCACTTCCTTCGTGCATTTCTTTATTCGTGTATGATGTTTTATCATGTTGACCATATGCAAGGTATACTAGCTGATACTTGATGGGAACTTTCACAATACTATCTTCAGAAGGGGGAATGAATAGAAACTTCCATATTTATGGCTGCTTTATCAGTCTTTGCCCGTTCCTTTCTCCCATTAATCCTGCATTTATTCTGTTTCAGTGGTGGGTCCAAATGGCATTGGCAAGTCCACCATACTGAAACTAATATCTGGAGAACTTCAGCCAACTTCTGGAACAGTGTATCGTTCTGCAAAGGTACTTTCAGCCAACTTCTGAAACAGTAGAATTGATTTTCTTGAAAACTGACACTAAGTTTTATTTAGTTATGCTTAGTTGCACTTAAAAAGTTTTGATGAATTAATCTACAGTCACGTAAACTTAAGAACCATGTGCTTTGCTCTATGGTTTTAGCTATTGAATCATGATGGTACCGATAGAAGTAAAAATTTTCTCGGCGGATGGCATATTTTCAACCTTGTTATTCTTTTTTTGCCTTGGTGAGACATGCGTCGGTGCAAAAAGCAACATTTCGATTTTATGATTTGAGTCATGATAGCTCTCAACTGGTAAGTCTGATACTGGTCTTTCATGCTTAGTTTGTTAAATACATATCGTTTGCTTATGTAAGATCATTCACTTATGTGACATTAGGTAAAGAGCTTGTTTCATGACAGAGTTAAGCTGTTAATCATTTTATGCCTCATCTCGCTCTGATTCTGTGTTGTTCCTCGGTCATTGATAATCTGTATTTGTTATGCACTTTGAATCTTCATTTCTGCTCCTTTTAATTCTACCCCTTTTTTTTTTTTTTTCCAAATTTGTGTCCACAGGTTCGTATGGCTGTATTCAGTCAGCACCATGTCGATGGGCTTGATTTGTCTTCAAATGCCCTTCTGTATATGATGAAATGCTACCCAGTAAGTTCAAATGATAATTATGGTTTTCTTAAAATGACCATGACAAATCTGCGTTGCTAGGTCTTTAGAAGATGATAGAACTCCGATAATATGTTGGAAATATAATTTGACTAAAATATTGTTTGGAAATGCACGTGTTTCCTACGAAACCATCAGTTGCATTTATTTGATGTTACAGCAGCTTGCTTGATATCTAATAATTTGCAATTACTTCATGTTTGCTTTTAGTTTTATCCTTTCTTTTTCTTTAACACACCATAACCTTGACAAAGAAACACTAATGTCTTGCAAATGATAGGCTGATTCTATCGCCTCCTTGGAGATCCAGCAACTAACCTTTTTGAACATTAGGAGAGCTGGTTAGAATTAAACACTCAATCATTTGTATCTTGCAGGGTGTGCCTGAGCAGAAGCTTAGGGCTCATTTGGGTTCATTGGGTGTCACCGGAAGTCTTGCCCTTCAACCGATGTACACTTTATCAGGTAATTTATGATTTTTTACTGAAACTCCGCTGGGAAACCGTGATTTGTTGTATTATTTGAACACTCGTTTGACTTACAGTTAGTTTCCATGTTCCGAGTAGTGCTTTGTTAATATCATTTTTGTCAGCAAACATAGCAAATTGGCCTAAGGCTCCACACTTCAGCAGAACGATTTTTTTTTTGCGGGGGGAGGGGAGGGGAGAATAATAATCCCTTAATTTGTTATAAACTCAATTAACTCGTGTTTAACCTTACTGAATTAGAATTGCTCGTGAGGAGAGTTTCTTGGATTTCTCAGCCTATATTGATACTTAGACTCCTCTAGCTTTTACCCTTAGCTTACCATTTTCATCTCAGGTGGACAGAAAAGCAGGGTTGCATTTGCGAAGATTACCTTTAAAAAGCCGCACATTATTCTGCTTGATGAGCCATCGAACCATCTAGTAAGTATATCAAGTTGTCTCTAAAATAGATATATTATGCATGCTTTAGTTCAACTTCAAATTTGTTTGTTCTACATGTTTACCTGGTGCAGTATATACTGAATCTGAACCATGTATTGAAACTTTGCAGGATCTTGATGCAGTGGAGGCACTGATCCAGGGTTTGGTCCTTTTCCAAGGGGGAGTTCTAATGGTATTTCTCTTTCCCCCCACCTTTTATTTTGGTGATCTAATCCAATTTAATTCTGCTGTTGTGCGGTGTTATTTTACGCTCTTGTTTATTCCTTTTTCTCGGCAAATATCATGTGCAGGTGAGCCATGACGAGCACCTTATAACAGGGAGCGTCGACGAGCTGTGGGTGGTCTCAGAAGGTAGAATCGCGCCGTTCTCTGGGACGTTCAAAGATTACAAGAAAATGCTGAAATCATCTGGGAATTAATCTCTTCTTCTTCTTCTTCTTCTTCTTCTTCTTCTTCTTCTTCTTCTTTTTTTTCAACATCTATGAACAGTCGATATAAACCCTTTATTTTTGTAGTTCCATGTTTGTTGTATTCAAGTATATTATCAAATTTTGTCAAACAAACGGATTATCAGGAATTTATGTAAAAATGATGAAAGCTGCTTAATCTTTTTGTTTCATGTTCCAGTATAAGTTACTGGTAGATAGCATATAATATCTGTCTATTGAATCCTTTTGTGTGTACGGAAATTTTAGAGTTTAAAGTGTTACTCTAATAAAAGTCCTCTTTAGATGGTGAATAAAATAAGCACTGTTAAGTGTTCTAACACCATTTGTCTTGCGATTATGTAGTGTGCATTGTCTTTTTTTTAACTGCAGTTCTTGCACCCTGCACGTAGCAAACATATATACTATGCATCCTTTTTTCAGACGCAAAAAAAAAAAAAAAATTGAATTTTGTGTTGGAATTCTCTTGTATATTAAACTAAATTAGAAAACTCCATTGCAATGTATTGGCAGCATATTACATTATATACATCTGATACTGATTATTATAAATTCGATATTCGATCTGATATCGAATGTTGAAATTCTCCAATAAATGCGTGTATAATCAAATTTTTATTATAAATTCATACCCTTAGCAAAAGACTATCACAAAAATAAATAAATAATAATAATAATAAATAAAAATTTAAAAATCTATGCCAAAAATATAGAAATAAAATTTATTAACCGAAAAAAAAAACTCTCTCAACGTATATATATAGTGTATACTGTATACTACCTAAAACTTCAGCGCAATGTACAACTATATAATAATAGTATTTTTTATTTCCTTCCCTTTTCCACACCCGCTCCTCTCCCTCTCTCTGTCGCTCACGCTCTCGAAACCCTAGCTTGTGGTGAAATGGCGGAGGAGATCGGAGGAAACCCTAGGTTCTTCGTCGCCGTTCACGTGGGCGCGGGGTTCCATTCGCCCTCGAATGAGAAGGCCTTTAGGCGCGCCATGAAGAGGGCGTGCCTCGCCGCCGCTTCCGTCCTTCGCAAGGTTCGACCTCTTCATCCCTCACGATCTACTGCTCTTCTAGGGTTTCTTTACATCCTCGTTGATGCAGCATTGAATCGCTTCTCGATGTAATATCTTTCATATGCGTTTATTATTCAATACGTGCTTTTGTTTCCTTTTTTTTTGGGGGGGTAAAAAATGCATAGAACTTGCTTGAAAGCTTTTTTTATGTGAATGAACCATAACTATGTAATATCTTTCATTCTTTTTTATTTCAGTAAGTTTCTCAGAAATTTAACTAAATTTGTTGGAATTTGATGGTTTTTGTGATTAACTATCGAATGTTTGAATAGCAAAAACAAAGATAAAAATTTTGTTAATTTCTGATAGGGACACGCTTAAATCAAGCATAGTATAAGGTTATGTACCAAAATCAAATTTTTGAAAGTTCAGGTATCTGTTCCAAAATACAGTATAGTTCAGTTTTAGTTCACATCTTTGTCATTTTTTCCCCCCTTTATGACTTGTATAGGGCAAACTTTTATCCCTTCTCTAACTCTAATTTGTAGTTTTGTTCTGAACTTATTACGATTTCACGCATTTGATGTTTATATACTGGCTCCGGAATGAAATTCTGGGTTGGTACACGAATGGTCTCAGATCTTTTGATGAGCATGATGATTATTCTTGCTTTGTTCTTTTTTTTTTTTTTACTTTAATTAGATGTGTTTATAAGTTGCTAGTAAAAAAAAGCTGATGCTTTCATTTGATATTTAGGTTGATGTTGGAATTTTGGATGCTGTTTCAGCTGCCATTCAAGTCTTAGAGGTCAGGAATTACGTCGAAATCTTATGTCGAGCTTTACATTTCTAGTTTAAATTTAGAGTTCCATTGCAGTACTCTCATTCTTGTGGTAAATGCTGTTAGCAATTGATATGCTTTAGATGCAGTGTATATTAGGAAGTTCGCAGCCCATTTTTCTTTAATAAATGAAAGTACAGATTGGTTAGCTGTAAGCACTTCTACAGAAGCTGGCCAAGACTCGTTCGATATCTTTGTCCTTCTTTACTAAAGCCTGACACTGGTTACGATCTAAGTTGGCAAGCTACATGCTTACAGAAATACTTTTTGTCAATTGCTCAATAATTTAATTTTATTTTCATTTCATAGTGCAAATTGGTTAACATGCAGACATTTTGATTTGAAAAAGCTTACTTTCATCCTTTTCCTTTTGCTTTTAATGTGAGGAAATGTATATGGGTGGAGTTCATTTCTTGAAAATACAGGGTTGTGACCTTCTATCTCACTTGTTGGTCAAATATAAGATGTAGCTTATATAATATCTACCTGTGTCTCTCCTCCTTACCATGCTTTAGTTCTGTTTTACTTGGGAAATTGATTCCCATATTTGTTCTTTATAGGATGATCCAGTCACAAATGCTGGTCGAGGTTCAAATTTGACCGAAAGTGGTCATGTGGAGTGCGATGCAAGCATTATGGATGGTTGTTCTGGCGCCTTCGGAGCGGTAGGAGCAGTACGAGGTACTTGTAGTTGGATCTTTTTGCATATGCCAGATGATATATAAGTGTTTTGGTGGCTCAAATCATGTGGTGCTAAAATTATATTCTCGATTTGGTTGCTTGCGATTCTTGAAGAGAGAGTCATTCTTGTGTGGATACTGATAGAAACTTTTACTTATTGTAGACCAGATGTAAGGAATGCCATTCAAATTGCTACGTGCTTGGCTAAGGAACAAATGTTGGGATCTTCCTTGCTTGGTCGAATACCTCCAATGTACTGCAACTCTTCGGGAATTTCGTAATTCGTATTATTTTAGATTTTACTGTGAAATAAGTCTTAGTATCTTCGTGTCGTGAGCTGTTAATTAATACAAGGTAGGGTATGTTGGCTTTTATAACATATGGAAGACAATACTGTGTCTTTTTGCTTTCAAGCAGGAACAATTGATTGGGCAATCATGTTTTCGAGTAGCAATTGATTCTTTATTGTTTCACCTGATACTGCACACCCTATGGTGTTTTGGGATTGTCTTTAGTCTGCATTATGGCCAACATGTTGTGGGACATATCAACATACCAGACTACATTGTCCCCCCAATATCACACCCCCCCCCACAAAAAAATCCCATGCCCCCAAAAAAATTTCCGTTCTGAACCAAAAAACATATCATAGAGTCAATCATCTGCTGGGTCATCTAAATGATGTCTTCATGGTAGGGGGAAATGGGATTATGAAAATGCAGCCACATTCCCACCTGATGTACCTCTACCTCCACCCGATATCTGAATAACCTCTGTAGACCAGTTTCTTAAACCTATATCTGAAGATCTGAAGATATTAGCTTGCCACTGCTTTGCGATTTCATTTTTCCTTACATAATTTCCTGTAACCTTTTACTATACATAATTCAGGATTAATTTACTTTCTAGTGTCAATTAATCACCTCTTCTTCATAAATAATTTTGATTGATGGATGATTCATTTCATTCTCTGTATACTCTTAGCTTTTTGGTGGGTGAAGGCGCACGTGAATGGGGAAAGTCTAGAGGAATAAATGTGCCTGCAACTATTTCAGAATCAAATTCAGTAATTTTTCTCTCTTAATTATCAATCTTATTGCATCACTAATCATTATCACAATACTTTGATGCTTCTTTTGCTTCTCTGAAAAATGGTTTTTTGCACTCATTTGATACTGCTGTACATGTTACTAGTGGTTAGTGACGGAGAGGACAAAAGCACAATGGCTGAAATACAAATCAATGCTTGATGATGTTAAGAGACGACAGGAATGCTCCCCTACAGCATCTACATCTGATTCTGTTAAAAGTGCATCACCATTGTTAGAATCAGGTATTCTTTAGCTCCATGATGTCTACGATGATAATGTTGTTAAGAAATGAAGAAAAAAAATTTCTCGTACACATGGAAAAGTTGTCTGGTTTAAATACAATTCTTTCAAAAGGTTATTTTAAAGATGTATTTTACTATTTCTAGATAAGAACTGGAAATTTGAGCTATGGCTAAGGGCATCACTTGATGTGAATATTTAGCGCGTTCCATATCTATGACACATATTCAAGTCTTGGAATATCCTATGGCAACAAGTGTAAGATCCTTTATGTGCCATATGCATGTTCAATTAGATGCACACACGCACATTAGTTATCGCTAATGAAGTTATCATTTAGCTTATATCTATGGATATTGTGATTTCTTGTGGCATGCGGTTTCCCATCAAAAGTTAGTTTTACATGAGTGTGTATAATGCTGTCTACTGGGTTTTGCTTCATTGCAACTCTCCTTTGATTTCAGTGACAGTAGGACAACCTTTTATTGTCTCAAAGAAGAGTGAAGACTTATTTGTTGGAAGTGATACAGAGGATTGCATGATGGATACAGTTGGAGTAGTTTGCATTGATAAATTTGGTAATGTTGCATCAGGAGCATCAAGTGGCGGCATTGCTTTGAAGGTGATTTTATGTGTCATCTAGCTCTTCTAATTTTTTAGAATCAAAATCTGATGTGCATTTTGAGTCCCTATATTTCACTGATTGGGGTGAGATTGGAGATTTTCATAGTCATATAAGGTAAGTACACAAATCATAATAGCTGTAGATGCTCAAACTCAACAAAGGTAGTCAGAATGATCCAAATCCAATTAGGGGACTTCAAAGGCCTGAATTTTGAGGACTGAGTTTATATAGGCTGAGGTCCTCTTAGATATCTTTACTTGAGAACTTTCTCAACTCTTTTGTACAGGTTTGAGGTTTGAACAAAGCCTTAAATTGATACTTCTATGCATTATATTTGTGCTTTAGGATCTGAAATTAATGGATGATAAAAGTATCCGTCAGTTTGGATGGATACATAAAGTGTCAATCATTGTTCGTCCCTAATATGCCCATGATGTCTCTCAATTGCGTAATCTGCATCCTGAGTCTGTGGCCTTTCAAAACCAGCCACCTTGTCTCTCCCTCCCTTCACAAGCCCACAAAATGATGTTGATTCTCCACAAAATGTCCTCTCACATCCCATATGGAAAATCTGAAATCATTCATTTGATGATAATTTTTTTTCTTAACAAATTTAGAAATAATCTCCATGTGGAGATAACTGAAGAAACAAGTCTATTGCACACTAATGGCAATCTCTTTGTCATTAAAATAATAAAATATATTAGATCCTAGAATGTGTATAATATCTTTATTTAATGAAACTTTTGTGTTTCAGTTTAGCTTAAATTTGTGTCGGAAAAGATTTCCACTTGGTTTTGTGTGGCATGCATTACAGTACATTAGGGTGTTATTTTGTGAAAGAATTAGTGGCTACAATGAGTTTCCATATAAGGTGCCTTGAACTCTCTCTATGTGGGATAGTAAAGTATTTGAACTTAAAGATTTTGGTTTTTGAGCCCTTCCGCGCATGATTTTGGATTTACAAAATACTAAGCTCTGACTTTTGTTTTTTTATATTTTATTACCTATTCATCTTAAAGCAGTGATGACTTTTTTAAATGTATTATTACTTGGTCATGTTATGGCCATTAAATTACCGAGTCTCTAGCAGATTGATGGCCGTGTTGGATTAGCTGCGATGTACGGCTCAGGTTGCTGGGCTTCATCAAAAGATCCCTTTGGAGCTCCTTGCATAGTTGGTTGTTGTGCAAGCGGTGCTGGCGAATACTTGATCAAAGGATTTGCAGCGCGTGAATGTTGTGTGTCATCATCATTGTATGTTGTCTTTCTTTTCCATTGATTGCTGCATTTTACGCGCGCACAAACACATAGATGTATGAGTTATTGGTACAGCATGGCATGTATTTTTTTTCCCTTTTTATACTTTGATTATTGCATGTTGTTCTATTTAGAAATTGTTTGCTTGCTTGCATTAGATTTTTACGTATCTATGAGTTATATACAAATAAACTGATGTATATATGTACATATGTCATTTCATGTATGTGCATATGTTTATAGGCTAACAATCTCTCTTTACCATGCAGCATGCATTAATTTCAAACAAGAACAATTTGTAAATTTCTCTTTTTAGCTTATGATTCACAGATTATATATTAAATTTCATCGAGCAACCTTCAGATGTAACAGCAATCCTTAATGTCGCATCTCATGTGTTTGAATTGCATATCTACTATCTATCTTCATGATCTGTTTGGTAAAAGAACGGCCTTTTTGATTTGCGCAGATCACAGTCGGGTCCGGCTTCTGCATGCGTAAAAGTTCTGCGTTCTGTTGTTCAGAGTAGTCTCCAGAATTCCCACGACACAGGTGCTGGGTTGTTGCTGGTGCAGGCCGACACTCTCGAGGTGCTCGCTTTCGCTCGCGAACTGATTCCTAACTTGGATTACTTTCAGAAGACTTGGTTATATATGGTTCTTTTTTATCAGGCGCCCGAGAAGTTAACAGTATTAAAGGCTGTGGAGGTCGTTGCCGCCTACTCCTCTTCGTCCTTTGGTGTAGGCTATTTCGCAAGTTCCATGGATCGACCCAAGGTTAACTGCTCTCTCTCTCTCTCTCTCTGTATGTGTGTGTGTTCCATGGATCTATTTGCTGATTAATCTTTGTTTGTAATTGAATACGAGGTTTAGATGTTTATTTAATAACCACTTATTTGAATATCAGATATCCATACTCAGAAATTCAGGACCCACGAGCCAGAATACCATCAATCATTTCGGAGCTCGAGTTGATCTTACTACGGCAAAATCATGAGAGAGAGAGAGAGAGAGATTATCAAAACCTTGAGCATGATTCCATGATCCTCAAATATGCAAAATGCAAATCTTCACTGCTTTTATGCTGTTCCCAGAAGATGAGTGTCATCATTATTTCTCTTACAACTAAACCTCTTTGTTGAACTTCATTTTTTTTAAATTTTTTGTCAAATCATTTTTTTTTTTATTTTTTTTATGTATGAGACTGACTCTATGCGCAATTGAGGGAATTTTTATTTTTATATGGCAGAAAGAAGCACTTCCAAAATAAAAAATAAATATTTCAATCATATTTTCCTTTTATTTTTTCTTATTAAAAATAATTTTAAATTTGAATATTTTATATATTAGCTGGGCTTCTGCTTTGCTAGTAATATAAATATTGTATAAAAAACAATAGTAGATTGCTTATAATTCCTAGGTCAAAAATAGTTATTTAGCAACCAAAAACAAAAATTTAAAAAGTTTTCCATTTTTTAGCTTCGAAATTTATTTTAATTAAATTGCATTCTATATAAGCACGAATGAATAACCTTCCAGTTCATGTGAAAAATAAAAAGAAGATCAACCTGAATACGCATCCATAGAGAGAGAGAACCCAGAGAAAATATCCTCTGCAGCTAAGTTTTCTGGTCATAAACAAGCAAACTCATAAAGAGCTGAAAAAGGAAAAATATTATACACAAATCGAGATGGTAATGGAGTAACAAGATAAAAACGATCAGCCCACTCTTTTTGTGCATTCCCAAATGGCGGCCTTTATCTCTTCTCTATCCAAGGATGCTTGCACCATAATCTGCAATTGTAATTTGTGTTTGTTTCCTCAATCCACAAATCTAATAATAATAATAATAATAATAAGTTCAGATATTCAATCTTGTTTGTCCTTCCTGGCTATCTCGGAAATTCGAAATTGGTCACAAAATACGAATTAAATTTTTTTAAAAAAATGTGAGTATAAATAATCGAATTTATTATTTAGGTAGAACAATGGATACTTAATCTTTTAAAATTATAATTTTATTATCCAATCTTTCAATTTATTTGATTTGAATCAGTCAAAACAGTACTTTTACTTCAAAATTTGCATGCGTCGGGTATATATCTTTTACAGATTTAGTTAGTATATTTCATGTAATTTTCACAATTATACATTTATTAAAAGTAATAATTAGTTCAAATTTTGAAATCAAAGTATCGTTCACCGACTCAAATCAAACAAATTGAAAGATTGGGTCCATAGTTCAAGTTCTGTATGTTTTCACCTATTATTTATAATCCATATGATCTAATGAAGTAACATTACTAACTCCACCATCATTTATGCTCTAAGAGTGGATTAGCCGACCAACAAACAACAATCTAAAGTGAAAAGCAGAAGACGACAATCGAACGACGTTAGCAGTTGCATAAATATCAGGATTCAGGTAAAATTCTCAGGAGAGAGAGTATTTCATTTTCTATATTCTACGAAACGAATATCAAGGATTTCAGAACTCAGTACCTCTTGGACTTTGTTTTCGAAGCGCGCGAGCAATTTGTACTTCTTGTCAAACATAGGGGCCATATAGACCTGATCAACAGCAAACAATAATACACTCACTCCCATGATATATATACTAAGCAGATCTTTAGAGTTTATTTGTTATAATTAAAGAAAATTAGGAAAATGTCCAAACTAGAAGTGAGAGACCATTATCAGCATTCAGCAAATACATCTCAAAGATAAATATCCTTGAATAATGTTGCAAAAAGGCGTGCAGTATGTGTACCCAATATTGGCCTCACCTGAAAGGTTGGAGCTAAACCTGGGCTGAAAAAAAAGCGCCCTTTAGAAACACTATCGACTCCCTTGATCTTCTGTAGTTCTTGCATGAGTAACTCTACATCAGCCCACTGAGTACAAATTCAACTAGCGATGGTGAGAAGTCGAATAATGAGTTAATGAAAGCAAATGGAAAAAGCTGTTAAGAACAAAAGCAAAAAGAGTGCAAAGAAATTCAATATAACAAGTACCTCAGCATCTGGTTGCGCTACTTCCATAGTTCCATCCAAAGATATACGTTCACCAATAACAGATTCCAGTGCCTCCGATATCGGGTCTGGCTGGAAAAGGTGTGCAAGCAAATAAATTATTGTTTGTAGACAGCGCACAATAGCCCCCACAAGATAGCTGACGAGTGAGATACAGTGAATACCGTTATTTCTTTTAGGGATAAGGTGATTCGCAAAAGAGTATAATCCAGTTGATGAACTTTGGCTTCCACGATCTGGAAAAGATAGTAAATTAGGAAAATTTTGAGTTCCATAGAATGAATATGTTTACTAATTATGCAGAATTAAATAAACGTAATCTGCTACTTAATTTGCAAAAAGTTTCTGATTTTCTCAGAAATAAATGCCGATCTTCAAGAAAGCAGAGTTGTTTATACTGTATACCTGATTCTGAAAATCTAATACATGAACTCAAGATACAATATATTTTATAAAAAAGTGCTTGTAAGAAATATTATTTTTTTCCTTGAAAGGTTCAGCAAAAATTAGTTGGTTCACTTTGATGCATGATGCACTAATCAAATGCCCAATACCTAAATCTTATGAAATATAAATCCCCACCTGTATGTTGACCATCTAATTTCTCAGTGGTTTTCTTTTGGGTTTAGGAGCTCCTCAATTAAAACTTTTTTTAGGCTGTCATTTAAACAACCTATCTTTCAAGTCAATCAAGAATTAGAGAAGAAACAAAAGTGATTCATGCCTGACCAACTTTAAAGGATGATGATGGATCTAAAGTTGCATCCCATGACACCTCGGACTGGTGAATCAATGCAGGTACTCCTTCAACCTTCAGACAAAACAATTAGGGCTAAATTTGATGAACGAGTTCAAAAGTATGATTTAGATCAAAAAATCACAATTTCTACCTCAACAAATATGCCAAAGTATGTGAACTTCTTGATGCAACATTGAACGACATTTCCAACACTAAGTCTAGCCTGCGCAAATACCCACAAATTTTTGTCATGCCGTGTTGTTGAAACAAAGGCGCAAAACAAGGGCGTAAGAATGGCAATAAGTATAAATAGTGAGCCCAGCTGCTCAACAACTGCTGCAACATTTAATCCTCTTCCAAATCAGTAAAATTCATTATTCTAGGCATCCTCTTTATATCATTAGTCAACCTTGTTAATGAACAAATCCATGAAGTGATTCTATAGGCTTGGGATCATATTTACTAGCTCAATTTTGCAAGTTTTTGAGACTATAAAATGATCCATGGAATAACAATGCCCACAATCAGCATACTGGAAAAATTGTCATCGAAATCTAAGAAATTCTCTTCTTTTTGAAAACCAAATTCACCATACTGGAAAATATTTTTTGTAATCGGTTTCTCAGGTAAATTCAGCCTATTAGACAGATATAAGCACCAGAGCCAAGAAACAATGGGGACCAAGTAAATTAACAAAAAGAATTATTGAAACAAAACTGATCAGCAGAAGGGAACATAGTCAAATTGAGCAAATCGTATCATACCATAAGGCTTCTCTTTTTCTCTACCAACTCTTCTTTTTCTTTTGGCCTTCCAGAGAACATTATCCTTCTAGAATTTCTGTCAGCCATTACAACGGAAACTCTAATTCTCTGGAAAATGGAAATAAGATCACCTCATTATGAATAATATTACAACCTCAGATGAAATAAAAGGAGTATAAACACTATCTCTTTTCATACCTGGCCGATAAATGATGACAAAAATTTGTTCTTCTCTTGGTCATAAGCCTTAAGAAGATCTTCAAATTTCATATTTGTTTCCATGTTTCCTACACTATTTGGGCCGCCTTCTTGACTTTCACTTAATTCTAATTCAGTATTCCTAATATTAACATCGAAATTTCCCACAACCCCCAGATTTTGCCTATATAAGGAGGGATCTATGCCTTTTTTTCTTAACCATGATTCAAAAGCCAAAAACTTCCATTTGGCACCAAGATTTCGGTAAGGCAAGAAACCAATCAGCGAGCGAAAAGATACCTGGAGATACAGAAAAGTTAATAAATATAAACCTCATATGTAAAAGAGTAAGAAACTAGTAAATATGAAGTTAGTACAAGCTAGAATACTAGCAAACTCACAACAAAACCTCTGCCACTGCAACTGATCAGTTCGACTTCAACTTTTTGACCAGAACTACAAAGATGCTCTATGCTTCTCCAATCGCTCTCATCAATTTCCTGCAATTTCCAATATCCTCTATTCAGCATGCTCCATTTATGCATCAAAATTGTCAAGAAAAGACATTAATCATCATGGAAGTACCACCTAACTCTCCTTGAGTAAATCAAATTGTTTGAGAAAAATTTGACTATTATCTCCTTTTCAATTAGAGATAAAAAGGGCTACACGCTAATGTAAGGCCAATGATATCTAGCATGTGTTTCACCTCTTCTTCTGATGAGATGACAGGCCCAGCATCAGCTGCGTAACTGTACTGATCATCATTCAAACCATCTTTCTCCAAACTGGTTGGCTGTGGTATTCTTCTAACAGATGAATCCACCCTATGATACAATAAACAAAAAGTGAAATAACAAAGAAAATGAGAACGAATTTCAAAGTTTCAATAGTTGTTTGTTAAGAAAGTGGATCTCTTGAAGTACATAGAAAATGCAAGTTCTCATAAAAGTTAAGGATACCGTACTTCATAAAGATATAACAAATTACTTCAACAAGACAGAACGATGTTGCTTTTTAGATAGTTATGATGTAGAATCCAAAGAGAATCTCTGTAGATTATATAAACTAAAGGGAGAAAAATCCAATCTGACCAGTTAACTTATGAATTCATGCATATGAAAGTCGCATACTATGCCACCATGACTCAAGTATAAAGTATATACGTCACTAAATCCTCAACAAAATACACAAACTCTAGGATGATACTAAGTTATACCATTCTAATTTCCATCACTACTCCATGAGGTAACCAACCACATAAATCATGCTTGGTATGTAACTGGAAGGTAAAAGTATTACGCATAAAATATGCAAATAATTTTGGTAATATTGAAAACTGAAAATTCCGACGTACTTCCGTGGCTTTCCTAGAAGTGCAGTTTGATTGGATGTAGTGCCAGAAGAAATTTTTGACCTCTCATCTGAAAGAGTTGTGGAAACACCCAAACCATCGATACGACTTTGTTCAATTGGCTGCAATCCTTAAAAAATAGGGAAGAAAATTAACATCTGATGATAATAGGGGTATTTAGCAGGCCATCAGATGCATCACCACCATCCAGATAATTACCTAATTCAAGTGATTCAGAAATACAACCACTGTTGACTTCTACACTTTCTTCAAATCCATCATTTTCCACATCCGCCAAGCTGTAAATTGCAGATATGTCCAAACCTTCACGTGGAAATCCATCTGAACTTTTTATCTCATTATCCATATTAATCTCATCACCTGATGTCTCATTTGGATTCAATGCATTAGTGATTTCATTTTGACCCTCTGTCTCAGTAGAGCTTGCCTGCATAAAGCCATCAGAAGGCACATTCTCCTGATCTGAATTTGAAGACACTCTCATCACCTCCGGCTTCTTAAGAAGCGTCATATTGCTCAAGTTTTCACTAGAATCTTTCCTCATTTTCAAGAATAGATTCGGCTTGAATTTAAGCGTGGACTGCCCTTCATCATCATCGCCTTGATGAATAGAGGGCTTTCGCAAAGTGATTTCAGAACTACCGCCCTCGTCAGAAGTACTTCCTTGCACTTGATTTGGCTTCATCTGAAGGAACATTTGATTTTCGTCTGGACTAGTAGCTTGCATGGCTATACCCCTGGTTGGGCGAGATAAATTTAAGTTTCTTCCAATTGGCATCTTCTGGGCCTCCTCCCGAGTCGAGGAATATGTACTCTTCGGTGAAGCAGAAGGCCTTTTAGCTTCTGATGAAAAGTCAACAATGACATCCTCTAATTTGTTTTTCTTTTTTTCAAGAGATTTCTCAACATCAAGGTATGAAACATCTGGGTTTGATTTTTTCGCCATTATCTGCAATTAGGATTTAGAAAATTCGACATCAAATATTTAATAAAGATCAAAAGCAGATAATAAAGGAAATGGCTAGCTAGTATCCACGAATCTTTCGGTTCAAATCCAGGATGTCGGAAAGATTAGAAAGCATCCAGGAATGTCAGAATAAAAACAATGAATCATCACTAAACTACACCAGAACACAAAAGATTATGTAATTATGTCGGATTGCTTCATTTTGTTGTCATGTTGATTATGTTGAACGATTTGATTTGAGTAAGCAATAATCTCAAAAATTTTCAACATAATCAACAAAATTGAAATGATAGGTTACCGAGATCAAAACTTTTAAAAGGGTAAGTAGTCGGATCGAAATGGACCATAGTTCGGATAAGTTCCATTCACTTTTACCACCAAACTATGAAGGGAATCATAGCCCTACAAGCCTAAACGCTATATCAAGAGCACTCTCTTCGAAGATCCAAATGGACCATAGTTTGGATATGTGACATACGTCCCATTCACTTTTACCACCAAATTATGCAGGGAATCATAGCCCTACGAACCTAAAACACTATGACAAGAGCTCTCTCTCTTCGAAGTGGTCTCACCTTGGCTAGGGTTAGCTTGGGGTCCTCGCCGAGAAGCCTCCCGAACTTGAGCTCCATCTGTTCCCACTCGTCGAGCTCCGGCCCCTCCCGAGACGCGCGCACCGCCGAGAACCGCCGCGGCGGGTGGTGGTGGCGCTTACTCCGGGGAGAAGGGAGGCGGAGGAGGAAGACGCCGCCGCCGCCGCCGCCGCAGCCGCGGAGGGAGCACGCGGCTAGAGCTTCCATGGCGAGAGTAGGTCGATCGAGGATGTGGTGGATGGGGACGGAGCGAAGCTTCTGCTCATGGAGAGAGCACGAGATAGGAGGAAGAGGAGATAAGAGAGAGAGAGTAAAGAGTGGAGGCGTATATAAAAGGAAGGCAAAAATATGTGGAGACCCCCTCAAGTATAGTATATTGTGACATAGGCTCCTAATCTTTAAAACCACCTAACTTATTAATTTTTTTGTTTACATTTTTCCAGCTGATTAAGTTGAAAATTTATTACGAATTAATTGTTCTAGTTTTATGTATTAAAAAGTGATGGCAAGTACTTAATTTAATAAAATTACTTATGAGTTGTAAGTATTTTATACTCAGTTGATAATAAATTAAATCCAACTACTTAATGTTATTAAATTTTTTATTAAATTTATTTATTATTTTTATTTTTTAGATTATAATATTTCACAAAACACCCACTAAATTTTTAACGATTATTATCAAAAAAATTTAATAGCATCAATAACTTGATGCAGATCATGCACATAAGCCAATCAAATGTCTTCACACATAGATATTAAGACATCAAAAATGCTCTAAAAGAAATATAAATTAAGCACCACAAGTACAAAAAAAAAAAAAAAAAAAAAAAAAAAAAAAAAATTAACATGTCACTATTTTTGGATGCTTATGTATGCATGGTACATATAAAAAGGGGAGTTCATTCACTTACACAAAATAACAAATTCACTTCCGTATTCTTATACCAGGAATGTCCTTCAATCCCATTTTCAGAGCTGTTTTCCGGTAAAGAGCTGGCGGCTTCTCTAAACCAATAGAATGACAAAACCTGTTGGCCAATTCTGCGAGCGTAGTTTTGTCTCTCCCTATCTCGCCGATCGAGTTGTAGTACCCGAGCCACGCATGATACGCCGCTTCCTTTATACTCGTGTCGACTTTCCCGATTGAATCTTCGACCTGCATTGAAAGGGAGAAGAGCAAGGGTAAGAGCAGTTCCGTATATGCGTGCGTGCGTGCGAAACGGCAGAGAATAACACGAAGATCTTATTATGTTTATTACATTCTATCAAATTCCATTCTCGATAACAAATTGTACGACGGGTTGATTTGAAATGAGTTGGTGATCATGCCATATCGAAATTACATTGAGACAGAAACTAACAGAACAGATCAGTTTAATGTTATATGCCAAGATAGAATACAGAATCACTGGAATTGACTAAACAGATCAGTTTACAACTCTCGCTATTGAACTTTCTTAGCTCAGGGAGAAATAAAAAAAAAAACAGAGATTATGTGCCAAAGAGAAAATTGAAATGGACATTATTATATAGAAAACTAGTTTAAATCTTAACCGACGTAGTTAAGCGAAATAAAAATTGAAAACAAACCATAAAAGAGCTCGATCCTTACCTTCTGCTTTATATATGGGTCGAGTTCACGAGGTTGAGACCTCTCTAATGGGAGGTCTTTAATCTCATCCAAGAAATATTGTTCCCACGGTGCGAGCAACAAAATTCCTTTTCCATTTTTGCCCTCACGTCCCGTCCTGCCAAGCCGATGTATGTATTGTTCACGGTCAGAAGGAATGCCAACCTAGTCGACCGCAAGGACACATTAGAGCGAATATGCAAAGAATAAAAAACCCATAAAGGTTACAAATTAAGGAAAAGATTAACAAAAAAGTTCATCTTGTAAAGCAAATCGTGCGGTGGTACCTGAACAACCAGGGTAACATCAGGATAATTCATTCCACGAGCCGAAACATCTGAAGTCACGAGAATCAAGCGTTTGGATTCCCGAAATTCGTCGGATATACGAGTTCGATAAAGTTGAGGCTTTCGAGAGTGAATTTCTCTAACATTCATCTTCAACTCTCGGAGCATGACAAACATAAATTCCGTCACCATAGCTGTTGTGCAGAAGACGACTACCTGGAAAGAAGAAAACAATAAAATAGGAAAGCTTTATAAAGTACTCGAAGTAAGTGGGTGGGAGGAGGGCGCAAAACCTTATAGTCAACTTCTTGCATGATGTGTTCCTGGAGAAGGTGATGAACCAGATGAAAATGCAGCTCATGTGGCACAACAAGATACGATTGCTGAATCTGAACCCAAGAATATGGTATGAGGGCTAGATGGGGGAAAAAAGAGTTCAAATTCTTTTCTTTCTCAAATAACAAGACAATGTTATTTCAAGTAACGAGCAATTAAGTAATATGAAATAGTTCCATCGATAGGAGTTAGGGCATCATACAGATGTATATGTGTATGTGATAGAAACAAAGGCAAGCCCATGCATATAAATATATATATGTTAGGCATACACAGTTTACCCAGGATTATTCAATATCTTAGGCATAACAGGAGATTTTATGCCCAATAAATGAGCAAAGAACCTTCGCAACACTATTATCCAACACTATTATCTGGTAGAAAAAGCCAAAGAGGGGCCCCATTTTGAACATCACACAATCTATAATACCAATTTACTGCAGAATCCAGAATTATTACTAAATCGATAGAGCGGAAATTGCTCAAGTGCATACCATTTCTGGTAGGAAGCTACCAAAAGCTGACTAACTAAAGGAGAACTGGTAGGGATATGAGAGCAATCTTGCTTTAAATTAATTATATGAATGCAAATGACTCTTCAACTATGAAATAAATTAACTAGAGACGACAAAAATTATCATTTTGCAAGGACCATGTACCTTGGCAGGAGTTTCAAGACCTCCCAAACCAACAGTATCAACAAAGACATGATCCCTTTTCAACACAAGTTGTGAAACCCGGCGAACCTGTAATTCATAAATTACATACAAGAATAACTACTGATTTTATCTGTACATTACTCGAGGAAGAAAGAGAAAAAAACTAGTTCCACTTATATGGCTGTTGCAAATCCTAATACCTCCTTAGGAATTGTAGCTGAGAACATCAAGGACTGTCTCTGGCGTGGCAAGCTATCAACAATCTTCTCAATGTCTTTTCGAAAACCCAAATCTAGTAAGTGATCAGCTTCATCCAAAATAAGCAATTTCAAACCCATTAAGCGGACAGAGAATCCCGATTTGTTCTCAATGTGGTCCAACAATCTGCCAGGTGTTGCAACTAAAACCTGGAGAGAAAAGACAATCTCAAATATGCAATAGGACGCAATGCCACAGTAGATGGTTAAGTATTTGCCTCTAATGAAACTGAGAAGAACTACTGAAGTGCATTATAAACTCTTTGCAAGGCTACAGGATCAAGAAACAAATGTCATCCTAGTAAGAAAAAAGATGAGATCTGTAGATCTTACTGAACTATAACACATTTTGAAATGGGTGCCTGAATTTCGAAAGTTTTGGTTTCAAACCGAAGACCTAACAATAAATTTGATCTACAGACCTCTCTGACCTGAACTTAGGTACTCTCAACTTTTTTGACCGACTATTCTATAAACAATTTTGATTACTTTAGTGATGGAAAATGCTAGGTTCTAATAAAATTTGATATAAGTATCTGAATAGTGATGGAAGATTTTGTTGTAAAATCAAAACTTTTGATGTTTAGATACCCATTCCAAAGAGCAATGCAGCTCAAGTAAGCTCCATAGATCCTTTTACTACAAAAGAATAAAGCAGACCTGACAAGGATTTGATTCTAGACGTTTCTGGTCAAGCTTGAACCTTGTCCCCCCAACAAGTGATTGAACACCAATTCCCTCATGGTACTTCAACAAGACATTCGCCTCAGCAGCAACCTGGATGGCAAGCTCCCTTGTTGGGCAGACAATTAGAGCAATTATGGGAGAAACACGTTGGTTTGTGTTGTTGCGTGTTGCCTTGAGGACTGCTTCAATTGCAGGGAGCTGTTTATCTTTAGTAAGGTGTTTTAAGAACAAAAAATTGAAGAAATAATATTCTGAGATTATTTCTCATGATAAAACCAAAATACCAGAAAAGCGGCACTCTTGCCAGTTCCCGTTTTAGCTTTCACAACAACGTCTTTACCTACATCAGTATCCAAAGAAAATGATAACATTAAGAAGATCCTTAACAGCAGAACAACACTTCCATCAATCAACCAGAAGCCAAAAGGTGTAACGGAGAAACTAGGTCATACACGAACATACCCTCAAGGCAGACAGGAAGGGCAGCCTCTTGCACAACAGTAGTTCTCACATATCCAGCGTCAGCAAGTGCCGTGACCGTCAGAGGAGAGATGCCGCACTCATCAAATCTGAAGACCTATGACAAGTCAATGTAAGCCAAAAACCCACTGCGATAAGATTGTAACCTACAGGAACATTTTTTCAGACCAGTAATGACAAACTAAACAGTGGATAAGATTGTAACCTACAGGAACATTTTTTCAGACCAGTAATGACAAACTAAACAGTGGGAATTTCTTCAAAGAACAAAGAGAAATAGAACAACTTCAGTCACAGTTTCCGGAATCAAAATAATGAACACTTAATTATAGCATTTATCGGAATGATAGATGACAAGATTTTCATTTTTATCACAAAATCCCAAGTAGACAATGAGTGGCTGTATAAGAAGGAAAAAATTGGGCACTAATTTAAAGAAATAATATCAGCATCAGGTGAAAGATGAATTAAGTAAAGGAACCAATAAAAGATTACTACAACCTAAACTAAACAAAGGCAAATAGCAATTAGAAGAAATATTTGATTTATGACTAGCTGCAAGAGAAGACGTAAGGCAAAATTGATAGTTAATTCTCTCCTAGTTTCAACCTGCAATTTTGAAGTTTCAAAGTAGAAATTTAGATGATTAAGCTTCAAACCATAGACCCACAATCTGAAAATGCCAAAGGTCATTGGTACATCCTCGACAAAAGATTTTTACGTGACAAACACATAACACTTCATTTGATACTATTTCCAAGTATTGTTCTTTTAAACTAAAGATTCTATAATTCTCAGGAAATTAGGAAAAAAAAATCTCTGGTTCCATCATCCATGCAATTTGATGAACAAGGTGACTGTTTTCCATTCCTTGGCATTGCTTGGTAGGTTGCGATGCAAGCTGGCAGTTTATGGAAAAAGAAGCAAAAATAATTCATGTTCTTATCTTTTTGTTTCCATCCACTATCAGCCGATCCATTCAATTGCACGGAACTAGGAAGCTTCAACTTAAATTGTTAACAGGATTTTATTCAAGCAAATAAAGATGCAACCTTTTCTTGGTAAGTACGGATTCCTCCTTCGCCTCATTCTGCCATTTCTGACCACCCATTAGCTCCCTCTTCTTCTTCTTCAACTCATCACGAATTTCATGAAATTTACTTGAAACAGCATTCGTGTCGTCCAAAGACCTCAATACCCTCCTCTCCTCCTTTGCATCACAATTCCTGAGAGCAGCACTACTCAGCATCTTCTTCCTCGGACTACCTCTCCCTCCGAAATCCGATTCTTCGTCATCTTCTTCTTTGTTACGACTACCGAATTTTAGAAATCGCGAAGAATCCCTTTTTGGCACTGCGCCTCCCTCAAAGCTACAATCCAAGTCAGAGTCCTCTTCGCTCGACGAATTCCGCCTCCACCTCGGCTGCGGCCTCGGCCTCATCTCTCTGCTAGCGACCGCCGAATACGGCCTCTTCTGATCAAAGGAGGCCAAAAATGGCTTCTTTGCATGCGCGCTATCCTTCGCAAGGATCCGCCTAGTAGAGGGCGGCGATCTCAGGGGGCCATCGTCGTCGTTCCAGAGGTCCTCGGCCCCGCCCTTCATGAACCGATCGGCTAGGGCTTTGATGTGGTCCTTGGACGACATGGGCGCGAACGCCGAGGAGGAGGGGTTGGGGGAGTCGGCGGCGCTGGCGCCGGCGTGCTTGGCGCGGATCTCGGAGCGGAGGCGGGCGAGGTAGAGCTGCTTCTCCTGCTGTAGGAGCTTGCGCTCCTTCTCGCGCGCGAGCTTCTCGTGCATGCGCTTGTACTGCCACTTGTTGAGGCCCCCGGGGAAGGTGCGGGGACCGCCGCCCATGGATCGGGTGGGGGAGAGGAGGGGGAGGAGGAGGCGGCGGGGTCGGAGCGCGGCGCAGCGATCCTTGCGGAGGAGGAGGAGGAGGAGGGAGGAGGACGACGCCATGGCGAGGGTGAGAGGGGAGAGGAGCTAGGGTTTTGAAGGGTTTTAGCGAAGTTGTTTACATGGTCGATAAAAAAAAATAAATAAAACAACTTAATTACACATTTGGTCCTCACACTATAACCCAATAGACATTTAGTTCTAAAATTTTAATTTATTATATTATAAGAAAAGAAAAGACGGAACCCTAACCGGAGGAGAAAAGAAGAAAAGAAGGAGGAAGCGGAGGAACCCGATCGCCCTGATTCACGTGCCAGAGATCGGAGAACGAGACGCCATCGTCTACGGGGAGCGGATCCGGGTCTCCAACGCCGAAAGGAAACAAGATCGGTTCTTTAATTCCGATAGATTGAGGTTAGTGGTCGTTAATCTTTTTGTAGAATTAATCGGGGGTTTTCCGTGTTCTCGTAAGGTCGTATTAATTAGTACATCGATCGCGGATTTTCGTCGGGTTTTGATCCATATTTTATTCTCGTTCTTGATCGAGGATGATCGATGGTTTTTATCGAGTTTAATCGATGATTTTTAGTCGGTTTCTTTTTATCGGACTTGGTCGAAAATTCGATCGGGGTTCCGATTTATGTTTTGGTTGTTCGTGGATCAACGGTTTAGCCGTTAGATTTATCGCGGATTTATTCGGAGATTTTTGGGGATGTTTCGTTGGAACATAGTGGGTTAACGGGAGGCCGCCGCCGCCGTTGTTAAACGGGAGGCCGCCGCCGTCGTTACCATGGTCGCGGGGTCTTCGCCGGAGTCGCACGGGAGCGAAAACGGAGAAGAAATCGCGAAACGGGAGCGAAAACGGCGAAGAAAACCGCGACCATGGTAACGACGGCGGCGGCCTCCCGTTTAACAACGGCGGCGGCCTCCCGTTAACCCACTATGTTCCAACGAAACATCCCTAAAAATCTCCAAATAAATCCGCGGTAAATCTAACGGCTAAACCGTTGATCCACGAACAACCAAAACATAAATCGGAATCCCGATCGAATTTTCGACCAAGTCCGATAAAAAGAAACTGACTAAAAATCATCGATTAAACTCGATAAAAACCATCGATCATCCTCGATCAAGAACAAGAATAAAACATGGATCAAAATCCGACGAAAATCCGCGATCGATGTACTAATTAATACGACCTTACGAGAACACGGAAAACCCCCGATTAATTCTACAAAAAGATTAACGACCACTAACCTCAATCTATCGGAATTAAAGAACCGATCTTGTTTTCTTTCGGCGTTGGAGACCCGGATCCGCTCCCCGTAGACGATGGCGTCTCGTTCTATCGGAATTAAAGAACCGATCTTGTTTTCTTTCGGCGTTGGAGACCCGGATCCGCTCCCCGTAGACGATGGCGTCTCGTTCTCCGATCTCCGGCACGTGAATCAGGGCGATCGGGTTCCTCCGCTTCCTCCTTCTTTTCCTCTTTTCTCCTCCGGTTAGGGTTCCGTCTTTTCTTTTCTTTTTCTCTTCTCACCGATTAGGGTTTTTATTTCTTTCTTTTCTTTTCTTTTCTTTAATCGGGATCCCTTATATAGTCGCACTTTATCTCTAATTAATTTCTCTTTAATTCGTACGTAAGAGAATTATTATTTTCCGTCTGGGATAATTAATTAACTAATTAATTATCCCCTACGAGATAACCCACCTTATCTCTAACGGTTTTAATTCGTACGTAAGAGAATTATTATTTTCCGTCTGGGATAATTAATTAACTAATTAATTATCCCCTACGAGATAACCCACCTTATCTCTAACGGGTGCAAGATATTTTGCACGGATTCCGATGCACGACTAATCACCGTATCACTTTGAATCCCGTTCCGGGGATCCCGATATCGGATTTCAGATCCGATCGCACCGTCGGCTTTCTTTTTCCGCGCTTTATCGCAGAAAAATACTATCTCGTTCCGGGGATCCCGATATCGGATTTCAGATCCGATCGCACCGTCGGCTTTCTTTTTCCGCGCTTTATCGCAGAAAAATACTATCCCGTTCCGGGGATCCCGATATCGGATTTCAGATCCGATCGCACCGTCGGCTTTCTTTTTCCGCGCTTTATCGCAGAAAAATACTAGCACCCCACAATGGCCAACTTTTAAGAATTGAATAATTTTATTTCACTTAAAGGTTTAAATGACTACACGTAAGTCAAAAATACCCCGAAAGGCCGGATCACTACACCTAGGATGGGTATTCATTCACTCGTCACTCGATGTGACGAGTGGAATTCACCCACCCCTGGATGGGGTGGGTGTAAGATGTACACCCCATTTGGGGTGTACATCTAGCATTTTCCTATTATTAATATAAAAATAATATAATATTTTAAAGGAAAATGCTATATGTACACCCCTTTCGGGGTGTACATCATACATCCCCACCGATCCAATGGGTGGGGGTGTGGTAAGGGTCACTTCAAGTGACCCTTGAAATCACCTCACCCATTAGATGGGTGGGGTGTATGATGTACACCCCTTTCGGGATGTACACGTAGTATTAGATGGGTGGGGTACACCCCACCCATCTAATACTACGTGTACATCCCGAAAGGGGTGTACATCATACACCCCACCCATCTAATGGGTGAGGTGATTTCAAGGGTCACTTGAAGTGACCCTTACTACACCCCCACCCATTGGATGGGTGGGGATGTATGATGTACACCCCGAAAGGGATGTACACATAGCATTTTCCAATTTGTTTAGAGAGTCATTTTGTAAAATTTAAAACTTAAAACTTTTAAGGGTTATTTAAAAAAAAAAAAAAAAAAGTCCAACAGGTCCACTCTCCTCTCATTTGGGGGAGAGAAAGAGGGGAGGGGGGATCTGCAACAATGGAGGAGGAGAGGAAGCGAGTGCTTGTGGTGGGGGGAAGCGGGTACTTGGGACAGCACCTTCTAGAAGCGCTTTCCCGAGCCGCCAGCGACCACCGCCTCGACCTCGCCTTCACCCACCGCCGTCCGATCCCTCCCCCGCAGCTCCTCGGCGCCATCCCCGCCGTCCGTCCCTTCCGCGTCGACCTCCAAACCGGCGAAGGTTTTGATGCCGTCGCCGCCTCCTTCTCCCAGGTTAAAATTGATTCAATTAAAATTTTAAAATATTTAATTTTAAGGGGCAATTTCCTATATATTTCTAAAAATTTCTCTGTTTTTAGATTTACCCTCTTAGAAGGCTAATATTAAAACTACTCTTCTTACGTTCCCTGAAGTTAAACTCTGTTAGTGTACCGTTTTGTGCTGCCGTTATCTGTGTAAAATTATTATTTTGTCCTTTCAAATATACCCTTCTACCATAACCAACTTTTCTTATGTACCCTTAAAATTTCCAATAGTTTTGATAGATAGGGACAAAATAGGTATATCTGGTAGTTTTCAACTCCGATTATTATTTAACTCTAGTTTAACCCTAGTTAATTTAACAAAGGAAAACGGTAGGGATATTTTTAATAACGGTGAAACGTATGAAAAGTATATTGGAAAGAACAAAATAAGAGGGATAAATTAGATATTTCTTTAGATTTCAGAGGTACACAGACAATTATCTCTAATTTCAAATTAGAGCTTCTACTTTTGGATTCATAAAAAGGGGTAAATAAACTCAGCATTCTTTGTTAACAGCCGCATGTGGTTGTTAATTGTGCGGCGCTCTCCGTTCCTCGCGCTTGCGAAACGGATCCTGCGGCGGCGGCGGCGACAAACGTGCCTTCGTCCCTTGTTAACTGGCTACTGAGCTTCGGCGATTGCGGCTCTCTCTTGGTCCATCTTTCGACCGATCAAGGTTGTCTTGTAGTTTTACTATTCACTCTACTGCAGCGTTTTGCGGTTAATGGATTGTTTGCTTCGCCGAAAGTGAAGAGAGATGAAGTAGTTTGTTTTCGACCGTAAATGCCTACTTTTGTTGTTTCGTTCGCTTCGCCGTAACTTTACCTTCGATCGAAACTCAAAACTCGTCAAAATAGCGTAATTGACTTCGGTCTGCCTATACAAACAAACAAACAAACAAACAGCGGAAGAAAAGTATTTGTTTTTTTACCTGTACTTCATGATACAAACAAACATGCCATAATTCATCTTGACGAATTCTTGTTTCTGTAATTGTAATGTTGTCAGATCATTTCTCATAATTCAAGTGCTGGATTGGATTCACGAAGTTAAAGCTATTCCTTTGCTGTAGATAAATCTTGCGCGGGCTTTTTGAATCTAATCCAGCTATGCCAATCTAGCAGTTTACGAGGGGGTCAAATCATTTTACAAAGAAGATGATGAGACAGTTCCAGTGAACATGTACGGCAAATCTAAAGTGACCGCAGAGCAGTTTATCACGGAAAAATGCTCAAATTATGCCATCTTGCGAAGCAGTATAATATATGGGCCGCAGACGATTTCACCCGTTGCAAAGTCCCTCCCCATACAGGTATGTTATAGAGTCGATATATCCTAGCAATGACTACTGATACAGTTTCATGTTTGAGGCCAAATGGAAAAAAAATTTTAGGTTTCTAAGATTTCTAACCATGGAACCGTGACTTTGTGTTGCAGTGGATTGATTCTGTTCTTTCACAAGGTCGGGAAGTTGAATTCTTCTACGATGAGTTCCGGTGCCCTGTTTATGTCGAAGATGTGGTGAATGTTGTCTTATCTATAACAAAAAGGTGGATTTCAGGTACGAAGCTATTACACACAATACTTGATCGGTATTATTCTTTTCTATTCCTATCTCTTGTTCTGTTGTATCTAATTAAATTCAGTTTGTGTTTCAATCTGAGATGTTGGTTCTCTTAAAATGTATGCTGTTCTATATTTATTGGTAAAGTGGCAAGAAATCTAGCATTTGTGGTGCTTATATTTACATCTATCATTATTTCCTGCAACAGATGGTAAGAAGATGCAGCTACTTCTCAATGTCGGCGGACCTGATAGGGTGTCGAGGTTGCAAATGGCTGAGGCAGTTGCAGATTTTAGAGGATATGACCACTCCCTAATCAAATCAGTGTCTGCATCATCAGTATGCCTCCTACTCTCATTTCTTAAAAATACCAAATATGTTTGTCATGCAAATAGTCAGCTATCTGTAATATATCCTCCACATCAAAGATTTATTCACATCTTTTGGGTAAGTCACACAAAGGGATTTTTACCTTTTACCGTAGTTTCAATTTGGTCGTAAATCGTAGTCATGTCATTAGTGTTCAAATATCATCGCAACCATGCCCTTACGTTAAATTCTCGTGATATATAGCAGTTACAGGGCGATTTCATGGATCATTTCCATAAAATTGAGCAGAGAAATGTAATGGAAAGGTTGGAGATAGAAAAGCCTACTTCTACTTTCTCTATTACTTGTGAAATGGCATATGTAGGGATATTACAAGTTATTAAGCTGGAGAGGGAGAGGAGAACTTCTCTTTTTCCTATATTCTGTATGTTTATTTTGAAATCCTCTACTTTGTTGAGATCAATCAATTATTATTATTTAAAAATTTTGTAGATCGACCGAGGAGTTGTCTCCCCAGCGGATATATCGATGGATATAAGCAGGTTGGTTGAACTGCTTGGATTCAAACCTATTTCTTTTCGAGACGGAGTCCAAGCAACCCTGGGGCTCATCAGTAGTAGTTCATGATGATTCGAGAGCAGTAACATGGCTTTTGTTGTATTCCTTTTGGTTCATTTATTGGTCTTAATCCCATTATATACAAGTTTTTTATCCTCTCTTTGTACCTTGTCATGTTTTGGATGATTTCTATTCCAATCCATTTCGATTCTGGTTCCAATTCCTGTAGCAAACCATGGTACTACTTTTGCAGCTTCCTCGAGGGCTAAAATCATCATAAATCGAAGCATTTACTAAACCTCCATCCCATCCCATGCTGAACAGTTTCTCAACGAGAGAACACCAAACCTTGTCATGAGTCCCACTCAAATTAGTTTTAACAGGAATGTGAAAATTAAGGAAACTTAAAATTGAGTCTGTAGTTTCTGGTTGTTTTAAACTCAGAAAACATGATGCAAAACAGAGTAAAAACAAGAAAAAAAACTGAAGTAGATTCTGATTTATACAAACAACAACAACAACAACAACAACAACAACAACAGCAGAGAATTTTTTGAATGATGAATACTATCCATGAATGAACTTTATACTATCCATGAATGAACTTTACTTGCTGCTTTTCGTACTTTCCTCTATACAGTATTGGGTTTTCGCAACGAAAAATTAAGCTGTACACAGTATTGGGTTTTCGCAACGAAAAATTAAGCTGTACAGTTTTCAAAAAAAATCACGCTACTTGGGCAGTAGCTTCTTTTATGAGATCTATCTATATTGCCAGTGTTCCTTCAACTGCATCATTCTCGTCGGAGTCGGAAGAAGAAGACTGCGACTTTGGCTTAAACATAACCCGTGAAAATCCGTAACCGAGCGAGCTTCCGCTAGTCGCGCACAACTGCACAAAGATAGAAGCCAATCAAGAGCTGGAATTTAGTACTAGTTTGCCAACATGATAGTCGAAAGCTGGCGTCCATGGAATGAATATGTTTTGCAGACAAATTAGCAGTGATTAGTTAATTATCGCTCGAGCAGTTGTTTAGATACAAAATAAGACAAGCTACCAAAAAGGTAAACTATTGCTTAATGAATTGCTTACCTCAGTGAGCTCTGAGAGATGACGACTTCTGAATTCATTAATAGTTGCAGCAATTTCCGACGTAGGCAACTTGGCCTGCAAATGAACCGTTAGGACCTTTAGGAAATGCAGAGAAAAAGCAGGTTTGACAAACTGATCAACATGTATATATTCATTCCTTTTTACCTGTGCAAGTACTGCAGCAGCTAACTGAAGACTCGGCTCCAAAGTCTCCGGAACAACCTGAAAATTTTGGACCGATAATGATGCCATGTGTTATCAAATGGGTAGAATCTTTCTTCTTCAGCATTGTCATGGACGAGATATTGTCAGAATTACTTACTGCAGTGGCACCAGCCTTCTCCAGATTAACACCATGGTCAACATCATGGGCTCGAACAAACGTCTTTACATTCGGAAAATATTTGCTCAATGCCCAAACAGTTCTGTAATTTGCACCCGGAGTATCTAAAGTTATAGCAGCAGCACAAGCTCTCTCAGCGCCGACTTTATGGAGAACCTGTTTAAAAATGTATAATATCGTTAACGAAATAAAACTATAAATAAGCCCTATCAAAATTGCGAAACTCCTCTTTACCTCTCTGCTTCCTGCATCCCCAAAATACACAGGAAGGTCAAGTGCACGTCCAGCTGCTACTCGATCGCTGTTGACAAAAATGCACCGTAATTTAATGTATACACTATTTTTTTTCATGGGAAATTATCTTGCCCAACAAAATTATACATTTCTAAGTAGATAAGTACTAATTGCATCATATCATTCTTATACATCAACATATGAGCTATCACGTTTGCAAAGTACCAATCTTATCATTAGTGAAGTTTCTCAGTTTATTATACTTCCATCTAACATCTCTACCATCTGACATCCATGCTATACGGATGGAGAAGCATACCTTCTAACATCAAGAGCAACAAAAGGAATTAACCTCTCGGAAAGAAGTTGGGCGATGATCTGACAAAACCAACAAGAACAAGTTAACTCAAAAATTCAGACAAGACAACTCTTCGCACAGGTTCGCTTCATTTAGGGCAAATTGAGATGAGAAGGATTTCAAAACCACCTGTCCAACGCGTCCAAATCCACATATAATAATGTGGTCTTGCAGGTCATCCGTCTACACATTCACATAAACAGACATTTTAAAGATCTAGAAATGGAAGTAAACCATGCAAAGATCGACAAAGAATATTAGTTGAAATACCAATCCTAACTCTCCTAATTCCTAACTAGTAAATATTAAATCTAAACTAGCGACTCAGCATATGAATATTAACCTTTTTAAATCATCTAACTTTCCAGCATTTCTAAGTAATCATTGATTTTGCTCCCAGGGCAGATATTTACTAGTGCAGAATCCTTGCAACAAGTATCTGTTCCTATTAGCTGGATTACAGTATGACAGCAGGCTTTTCCAGAAGTTGCCTCAACAAGTTTTGGTAACCAGTTTATACGGATTAAGTTCAGCTCCAAAATGTATTCGAAACAATGAAATGTTTCAATAACTAGTAATTATTTACTGGAACACTGCCATATCCTAGAATTCCTTGTATGACTATAAACGAAAGAAGGATTAAAATATGATTACTAACTTGCCAATAACATGAAGAACATACCTCACTTTCAACTGGAAGCAAACTCCTGACATCTAGCTGCTCAAATCTAGAAGCAAGCAACTGACCTCCAGCTGCCAACCATGGCGTAAGAGCCATTGAAATACCAACAACCAGGAACAACAATGATGATAGATGAGATGACAAAATACCCTGCACAGAAATGTCAAGGAGCTTAAGCTTTCACAGTTGGGATGCAAGTAGCACAATAATTTTGCAGACTCTGGTAGGGACATTCAATGCATAGCATTTTTGTCTAGACTAGTGCAACAAACTAAGATCATGCCTGTCTTGAGCCAGCAAGCATATAGATGGAGATGGATGATACCAAGAATTTGACTAAATATAGCAACAGACAGCAATCTCTGGATGGAGAGCAAACACTATATGTATAGAATGAAAAAAATGAGGAAAACAGTTTTACATATGAAGGCAAACCTGATTTACAGCTTCCCCAAAAGCTACAAAAGCGAATTCTCCCCCTGGTGCCAGCAGAAGACCAACTCTAATTGCAGCTATACTTGATACGCCAAATATTCTTCCTACTAAGGCAACCAGTATTGTCTTTCCGACAATCAAGAGACTAAGTGTCCCCAAAATTACTGGGAAGTTTGAAAATAGCAACTTTGGATCGATAGACATTCCAACCTGAAAAGAACATGGCAATAAAAGAAACTTAACAAAATCCCTGCATATGGAAAGTATAACAATCCATTAGCGTGTACCTCGACGTCTATTTGTAGCAACTAGCGAGCATTTTCTCAACTGGAAAGTGAAGGACTTTTAAGCAGAATAAATCGTAGAAGATTAAAATTATATGTTTTGTACACTGAAAAATGAAGAGTAAATCTAGCCTTCAATAGTTTATCTACATAACCATAAGCTAATAGATGTTTGCAATTTATCAGAAGACAAAAGCAAGGATTTTGATTGTTTGAGTTGCTTTGCAAAAATGAAATGATGTTGCACCACATGCATTTTAAGTCTCCAACCAGAAAATAAAAGGCAAAGCCACAACGCAAGATTGCAAATTGCAACATAGAGCACTTACCGTCATGAAAAAGAGACCTAATAGAAGTCCTCGATATGGAGCTATGTCCGACTCAACCTGTAAGGAAAATTCTGTCTCTGCTAATAGCAGTCCAGCCAAAAATGCTCCTAAAGCCATTGAGAGTCCAGCCTGTTTGGGAAAGAGTATGACAGATAAATATTTGAAGAATATTCAGAGAGGAAAAGATGAAATATCACACATACCCGTGCTGTAAGAAGACTTGTCCCAAGAATAACAAGAAGGGTATTTGCAGAAAATATCTCTGCATTCTGGTTCTCAGCTATTTGCTTATAAATCGGCCGAAGGAACTGTCAAGTAGCAAAATTGTCTCAATTAAAAAAATAAGCCTTACCAAAGGAGAAACATTACGGATATCTCCCATTAGGTGGAATCCAGTTTAATGGATTTTCAATATACAAGTGTGTTAAGCATGGTTTCTTAAGGAAAAAAATTTAAATTGCCATAAAAGTGTCATGGCAGAAGAACAGTTATCTGGTTTCTAAGGTTTGATTTCTAATCAATTATAATAGAAGTACCAAAACAGGAAACTTCTAAGCCAAAGATACAGATGACACGTCTCATGATAAGTTGATAACTTAACATTTTATAAGCATTACCTATTTGTACATCCACAGAATCACCACTGCCACAAAAGACAGGTTACTCATTACAGCACATATAATAGTTAAAGTGGACCACACAGTCCTAATAATAAGAAATTAAAAAACCATGTTTTCCAGAGGCCATGTAGTTACTGATGAAACCAAGGATCTTTTCAGACAAAAGTATCAAATCTATCAGAGTGTACCAGGAATCAGCTTACTCCTATATTGGTACATTAAGAAATCACAGGCTAGCAGTTATTTGCTTGAACATAAACATTCTGCCAAAAGTTAGAATTGTGATATGTAAGCAGTACCTCCTAACATATCTAGTCACATACAATAAAATTATGAACTCACCAAGCGACCTCCAGCAATTATGGCAGTGATAGCAACAATTGCCTTCACAGCAGCCATTCCAAGAGCTTCTGCTATTGCTTGGAAACCAACCTGAGTGAAGCAAGAAAGATTATTCATAGGAGCGATATGACAGCAATTTGTCTATGCATCAAATTTCTTAGACTAGATTATTAAAATGATTTTATTGCCATATCGATCATTCATTTTTTCCCTGCATAATCCTGATTTAAGATGCTAAAAAAAAAAAGACAGGAGTCTATGTAATTTTAGAAGGTTCATGGTAGAAGAGTGATATAAGAAGGTTACCCCTCCTTTGGAAGAATTAGGAGAAATGAGAGGTATAAGAATCAGCAAAACCACCACTGCCAGGTCCTGAGAATGCACAGCACACAAAAAGGACGTCAAAAATGACTTAGCCCAAGTAATGACATTGCAATAAAGAAAATTTGAAGAATACTAAAGATGTTAGAGAGAGTGCATATACAGTGCAAGAAAATATCTTCTCCTACAGATGGGAAACTTCAGAACAGTCAATTGTGAGAGCAGGACAAATGGTGAAACTAAGGAGATCAAGGAATGCAAAACTTAAATTATAAAACTAAAGCAGAAGTGCAGAACATATATGAACTGCAATTTTCTGCTGATATTACATAATTGGCATGCACTATAGATAAGGCTGGAGGAAGTTGCACAGGCCAGAAAAAGATTGAACTTTGCGAGAAATAATTACCTGAAAGAGTAAGACAGAAAAAGTAGCACGTCCATGGCGAGATGTGCTCTCTCCACGTTCTTGCAGCACCTAAAAGAAGCATGAATAGGAACACAGAATTAACTGAAGTTATAGGAACTTCCCCCCATGCATTTAATTGAAGAAGTATCAAAGCAGAGGAAATGGGATAAATTCTTGAAACCAAAATAGGCAATCAACATTCCAAAAATAACAATAATTTCGTAAAACATGCAACAAGTTACATGATATAGAGTGAGGCCAATCTAGAAATTTGCATAAGCTATAATAAACAAAGAGAAAAAGGAAAGAATCAGCGTAAATTTATCACAAACATATCAAAATTTGGAAAACAAAAAATAATAAGAATATAAGTTCATAATAACTATAGTACTAAACAAAATAGTTTTTGAAGCAATTAGCCAATGTGGATTACAAGAAAGAAAGATGATTTGCAGAGAGATTATACCTGCAAGACAACAGCTGTTGATGACAAAGCCAGACCATTACCAATAACAATTGCTGCAGGGCCTGGTTGCTTAGAAACGAAGTGAGCTATTAAGCCAACTGCTGTTGCAGTCACCAGAACCTTCAGATTGAAAAATAAAATGAATGTAGAAGAAAGAATTGATGGCAATCACCATTACAAAAGTTATGGAAGTTAAATATCACCTGAGCAGAACCCAACCCAAACACATACTTCTTCATTGAGCTTAGTCTTTCTACAGAGAGCTGCAAATGTAAATTGAAGTATTTCAAAACTGGTTTTGCTAATGCAGTAAAAAGAAAAAAGACAAAAAGCAGCATGTTTTAAAGAGTTTCTATGGTGATACCTCAAGCCCAATATTGAACAGCAAAAAGACAACTCCAAATTCAGCAATCGCCTTCGTTCCATGAACATGGCGAATGATAGAAAGCCCATATGGGCCAATAAGGATACCAGCAGCAAGAAATCCAAGCACAGGACTACCTAGAGGAAGTCACAAATATCACCCAAGTTTGACTTACAAAATGCAATATTGTTCTTCAAAAAATTTTCAGAAAGATAATGCTAGCTTACCTCCCGGTATCTTTTGGAAAATAGGTACAAATATAACACTGGCTAGCAGCAACCATAGCATATCAAAAAGCGAAGCTTCTTCTTCTTTTATCTGGAAAGCCATGATAATGGCAAGTTAAGGATAACACTAGCTCTATATAAACAGCATTATCATCAGAATTTGAATATAACCCTATCATAGAGATGACACAGAAAGTTGTAGCAGGCTCCATTAATAAAAAGAGATATATACCTCCTGACAAGGTAATTGTTGGATGAGTTTCCTTATTCTTTTCGGAATCTTACGAATTGCATGAATTACAGGTTTTGCAGTTGATGTAACTTCTTCAATACCCGTAACTATATCTGGCTGATTAAGCAATTGGGCACTCTTGTCTTCCCGATTAGTGAGGAAGAAAGCTCTGCGAAAAAGGGACAGTAATGAGCATAGTCTCCAGATATGATATATGTGGTTAAGATAAGAAACAGAAGTATGGAGAAGTTTTTGTTGATAGGCCAGGCAAGGGTCAACCCTAATTTTGAGTAAATGTCTAAACAAATAGCCAAAACTAATTAAGATGACAGCAAAACCATGCTTGTAAGTTGTAACATCATAGCAGCATAAATAAAAAATATATATAACTAAGATAACCAATAGAGATTATTGGTTTACCATGCAACTCACCCCATTCCAAGAAACAGTATTCCAACAACTAGCTTTGGTGCTTGCTTCCTGGCAAAGGAAATGAACTCATGGAAAACCATTCCAGGTGTAAACTCTTCGTCTTCCGCGTCGAAAGAAAAGAATGATGCTGAAAAGAACCGGGATGATTTCTTCAGCAATGCTTTTGGTGCACTTAGAGGCGTACTATCTTTAGTAAGGTCCTTGTGTTGTACATCATTCTTCTTTGCTTGTGGCATGCTCCTCGACTTCTCTAGTTCAGATTCTGATTCCTTCTGAGGGTCCAAAGATAACATGCCATTCTCTTGATCATGCACATCATCAGTCGATTTAAACTCTTCGACACTCTGGACAGCTACATCTCCTGCAAACAAGCTGTCACCATTTAACATCTCATCTCTTTCAAAAGCAGAATCATCTTGACCATCTTTGCTCAACTCCTCGATAGCATGAGGTTCTTCACTACTAATCTGGTCTTGTGAAGATGGCAATTGCTGTTCTACCACATCAACAGAAGAGATAGCCTTTTCTGCTTTCTGCAACGCGATTTCTGCTTTCTGTAACACGAGCTGTGCATCATTCACATGCTGAGTGCCTTCCAACTCAAGGGCCACTGCCTGTTCAGCCAGAAGCATTATGCTCGTCACGTCCTCCTCAGCTTTCAAAGCATTCAGCTGAGCCTTCTCAGCAATCTCACTCAACCTGTCCACTTCCTTCTGTAGCTCTGCTTTCTTAGTCTGAATCCGTTTCAAGTCATCTTCACAATTTGACAAGCTGGCCTGACAGTCCTTGATCTCTTTCTCAGCAGACAAGAGTGCCTCTTCCTCCTCATTCTGTGCAGAGGCTTCAGAAGATTCCTGCAATTCTTTCTTCGAATTCAAAGCTTCTACCGCTAACTTCCACCTGGCCTCAGCCAAGGAGAGAACCATTGTGGCTTTCTGAACTGATTCTTTCGCCGCAGTCTCTTCATTGATGATCTCCTGGATAGTAGAAACAGCAGAAGTAACATCTTTCCAAGAATTCTCCGCCTCGTCTTTCAAGGCAATTGCCGATTCGGAAATCCTCTGCGCCTTCTCTTCGAACATCGTGCTGTTAATCTGTGCCACCTCCAATTCCTTGAGAGCCTTTTGAAGCAATTCCCTCAAATTATCTATTTGGTGAGTATCCTTTCCCTCTTCTGTTGAATCGTTTGACTCTACATTGTCAGTGGATTTCGTATCCTCGTCAGGAGGCAATTGCGCGCCCTCCTCGACACTGTGAGTGTTACCGTCTACATGCGCTAAAGAATCGTTGGCCTGGCAATGTAAGAGCAGCTGATCCCTCAGCGATTTCCGAGAACCCAAGAAATGGATGATTGGCGAACTCCGATGCCGCGGCGGCGAGTTAAAATAGTCAGAAGAAGTTTCTTGGAAGGTCGATCTCAAGATAATCCGTCCACCATGAGGTCCACCCTTCCTCCTCCTCCTCACCGAACACGATCCACGATTAAGCTTGATTTCCCCAAAAACATGGCGACCAAACCCCAACCGCTCATTCGGAACCCTAGAACTCGTCCCCGCGCCAGGAACAGCCGCACTGGAATGCTTAAACACGCAAGCCAGATCCATCTACCCACTCCAAGAAAACGCAGCTCCGCGATTCTACTACCTACTCACAACAAGCTCAAATCAACAACACTCGGATTCCACACAGAAAAAAAAAAAAAAAAAAAAAAAAAAAAAAAAAAAAAAAGAAAAAGAGCAAGAACAGCTCAAATCAGAAGCTCAGAGAATAAGAACACAAAGCAATCGGCATCAACCAAAACCCTAGCAATCGCAGGAAATGGAATCAATCATCAACCACGAATGATCTTATCGCCGAATAAGAAGGAGAGGGGGGAGATTGAGATGAGCACGCACCAGAGGAGGGGAGCTCGTGCGGGAGATGGAGGAGCTCCCGAAGAGGTCGCCAATGGCGGAGTCGGGGGAGGGGAGAAGGGGAGAAGGGGAGAAGAGGAGGTCACGGCGCGTTCACGGACACGGGGAAATGGTGAAGCGGGGAAGCGGAAGTGGAGTTCGGGAGGAAAGAGACCTCATTGGTCGTAACGTCGTTCGATGTCCTGCGGAAAAGCCACAGTTCCCCGGGAGGAGCGCTTTTTTTCTTTTCTTTTCTTTTTCTTTTTTTTTTTTCTTTTTTTTTTTTCCTTTTTTGCCTTTCCCCGTAAATATTTTTAAAACAAACATTTAAATATTTGTTTATTTTTTTTAAAAAAAAATAATCCCTATTTTAATTTCGTTTGTTTGAATCTACCAGATTCTCTTATCTTATGCTCAACCAAAAAATTATTAGAAATTTATTTATGGTTAAAAATAAATTCGCAAGATTAATAAGTTGAGTTTGATGAATTCAATAAGTTGAGTGGGACTGCAGTTCATAATAAATCTAACGGTAAGAAATCCAACAATAAACCTAACGTCCAAATAAATTGAATTCAGCTAAAATACGTTACATAGGCGTTATGTTTGTATGCTCTAAGTGAATTAGTTACATGTTTTTAATGACTCGAGTTTTTTAAATAAGTAGTTAGCATCATCAATCCAAAAAAAGCTCCAATTGCAAACTTCAATCATATCTCACGATAACAAGGTGGTTGTGCAGCGCCGCAGATTTTATCCTACTTATTAATCGTCTTTAGCGCAAGTGATAAAAAATTGGATGATTGATATTCGAGATCTAAATTCAAAAGCTTAATTTTTTTATATTTTCAATTAAATTTATTTTAAAAATAAACGACATTTTCAATATATATATATATATATATATATATATATATATATATATATATATTTTAGACTACTTAAAGACTTAAGGCCTATACACAAAAGCCTTGAAAGAGAGTTTGTGACACTGATATTATGGAGTACTTAGGAATTTTAAAAGAGTCCTTGCAGTAAAGTGGTATTTGAGAAATATCTTTTGAATATAAATAGTCTTTACATCTAAATGTTACAAAGAGGGCGTTTGGTCTAGTGGTATGATTCTCGCTTTGGGTGCGAGAGGTCGCGAGTTCGATTCTCGCAACGCCCCCTTATAATATCTTATCTTTTACCCATTATTTTTTTAAAAAAATTGTTGAAGAATTTTTATACATTTCCATTAATCAATCCACTCACTGAGTCTATAGTCACACAACAAAACATTAAATTTATTTTAATTAATAATTAATAATTTTTTAACAAAAATTAAGCTGAAATAAACAAAACTTTGCCTTCAGAGTCAAACTACTAGCAAGAAAAGCCAAAAAAGAACAAAAATTAAGCTGAAATAAACAAAACTTTGCCTTCAGATTCAAACTACTAGCAAGAAAAACCAAAAAAGAGAAAAAAAGAGGAAAAAAAACACAAGACATTCAAAGAGTTAGTTTACAACCAGTGACAAAAGTTTCAACAAATCCAACAATGTTCACAAGGAAAAAAAAACAGTGGATAATTTTCTCCACACAGAAGTTGCGCCACACACACACACACACACACACACACATACATATATATATATATATATATATATATATAGTTTAAAGTAAGAACAAAACCGAGTTCGAAGTAGAACACGTAGGTACATCAAACTGTTTTTCACCGTCTTTCTGAGGCAACAAAATCAGCGGAAAACAAGTAATAACGAACTCGAGAAAAAATTAAATCTTTCGTAATTTGAAAATAAGAAGATACATATTATATCAATTGTCTTTAGTGTAAGTGACAAAGAGTTTGGTAGTTGATACTCGAGATTCCGAGTTCGAAATCTAATTATTTCATATTTTCAGCTAAATTTATTTAAAAATAAACGAAGTAAGTAACATGCTACATTTATCTCAAATATATATATATATATATATATATATATATATATATATATATATATATCATAATCAACCGTCACTTGCACATAATCAACCGTCCCTAGTGCAAGTGACAAAGAATTTGGTGGTTGATAGATATCCGAGGTTCTGAGTTCGTGGTGGTTGATATTCGAGGTCCTGAGATCGAAATCTTGTTGCTTTATATTTCCAGCCAAGTTAAATTTATTTAAAAATAAACGAAACGGATAGCATGATAGTTCAACATGGTCAACATGGTAATGCAAATGCGACATAGCATGAAGCGCGGAAGGCTCATAATATGCGCAGAAAAAGATATATTTGTCGACGTAAGATGTTCAGAATACTCACATTTTGGCTAATCAACACGAGGATATCTCCTAAAATGCATCTTCAAATGCTTTCGCAGTTGTCTCTAGAAAATACCACAATAGAAGAAATCAATTTAGAGCTCAAAATAATCAAACTTTTAACATTAAAAGGCGCAGGAAACAAGTAACACTTGAAGAAACTAGTAAATCAAGAATCGCAACGGGTGATCGATCAACTTCTCAACTCAGAAATTTGATGTTATGGACTCGAAGAGAGAAAAAGGCAAATAAAATACTTCATCAAAAATGCGGGCATATGAATATGAGCATGTAAAGTAAACACAAATGAATAAGAAGGTTTATTTGTTTGATTTGTTTAATTATTTAAGAACGGCAATGTAGTATCTGAATATAAATTTTTCGACACGATCTCATATCACCTCGTATCACGATAGTTAAATTTTTGTTTATTACTCCATCTTGTTAAATGTTAATAACTCTGTATTTACTTTAGGATCACATATTTTTTAGTAATTAGATGTACAAAAAAATGTTTGTAAACTAGAGCATTATATATATTGTTTATTATGAAAAGATTTGGACCATTTCGATCATAAATAGTGATATAACAATCAATCTAAATGACAAATTAGTGAGTAAAATAACCCTCACTTTTTAGTATAAGAAATGCTACTAGTAATCTCAAAAATAAAGTATAAATTTTATATTTATTCACCAAAAATTTAGTTAATTCTTTTAAGTTTTTAATATTTAAAAAATAATTAATAAGATCATTGCAAAATTATTAACTTTTAAGTTAAATAAAACGTGATTTATACCTACTTTTGAATATACAAATTGTATTACTTTTTAGAAAATATTACAATATTTTTAAATAAAAAATAATTATGAGTATAAAATTATCATAAAATTTACCTTTCTTTATGGAAAAAGGTGTACATGCTAATTTTTAAGTTTTTAATGCCTCGGTCCAAGGGGATGACGTGGTACACTTGGTCCAGGGATGACGTAGAAGTTCGAACGATTCTGCGCCTATAAATGGCGTTCGCTCGTGCTCTTTCATTTTCCCGCTCCAAACCATGACGAAGCCTTCGAACGTTCAAACTCCGCGTCCCTCTCTCCGCGCGCGATCGAGGGAAACCCTAATCGTCTCCACCCCGAAGCGATCCGATGCGAATTTGAGCGACGCAAAGCCCCAAAAGGTTCATCTCCGCATCCTTTCTCCTTCGCTCTATCGCGTAGATCTCCCTTCACCGCTCTCCTCTTTGCTTCACGCAGATCGTGGCGAAGTGCCTGAGCTCCGATTTCTCGGCCGCGTCGGACGAGCTATCCCCGGATCCATCGGAGACGAAGGGTGTCGTCGACGATCCGTCCGAGGTGAGCTCGAAACCTATCGATTTTGAGATCTCTTTCCGGTTTCTTCGTTCAATTTTGATTTCTCTGTTTCCGATTTCGCAGAGCACTGCGATCCCCCCTTCGCTGGCTCCATCCGAGGCGGAGGAGAGCGGAATCCACGAATCCGGCGATCGTGATGAAGAAGTCGCTGATTCCGATGCGATTGAGAAGCTGAAGAGGATGGGTGAAGATGCAGCGGCGGATCCGACGTCTGTAATTCGTCTCCGGCGAGCTTTGATGGAGATCGGCCGATCTCCGGTCGAGATCGGGAGATCGAAGACGCTTCTGGACGCTCTGGCTGACATCTCGCTCCGAGATTCGTGCGCTGGTCCGTGGAAGAGATCTGGACCGTCCGATCCGATCTTCTGGGCGAAGGCGCGCGTCGCGACCCTCTGCTTCCTGATCGTCTCTGTGGCGATTTTGAATGCCCTAATCATGTCGAAGGTTCGGATGGGCGATGCCACTGAATTTACCGGTTTGCCCCCTACCTGAAGCTAATTCTTAACTATTTCGCATTTTTAGTTTTTAAATCATATTATTCCATTTGATACTGTTGTTTTTCCCCGCTCTTCCTCATTTTCGCATGTACCATTATGTTTGTAAGGACTAACTATCTGAATAGTGAATCCTATCAAATCACCTTGCAGTATGTTGGGTCTGAATTTAAAATTTTAGGATCTTTTATTGATTAATATCTCCAGTTGGAAGGGGGGACTAAAGAATTGAGGGAATGGTTCCTTGTCATCTGGTTTCTGCAGTTGTGCACAAATTCTTCACCAAATGGATCATATGTTCAGGGGTAACTAAATTGTTATATATATATATAGAGAGAGAGTTGTGCTGGAATGTTATCGATAGCACCAGCCCAACTTTACCATCCATTTTATAGTACTTGGATCGCATTGAGATTCGTGCAAGCTCTTTAATTAAAAAGAAAAGCTTTTTATTTTTTACTTTTTCTTTTTACTTGTTCTTTTCTTTTTTTTTCATTAAAGAGTCTCCACGAATCTCGATGCGATCTAATGATTACAAAATGGGTGATAAAATTAGACTGGTGATATCAATAGAATTCCAGCACAACTCTATATATATATATATATAGAGAGAGAGAGAAAAAGAGAGAGAGAGTCCGACTAGAATACTATCGATAACATCAAGCAATTGATACTATCAAATTTTGAACCGTTGGATGAAAAGATATGCGGTTGGGATTATAGTGGTCTTCTAATATTTTTACTATTCAACCAACCACCTAGTAAATTTTAGAAAAGCACTATCATTTTAACCACACATTCTTTAATTTATATGCTAAAAATTTGATAGTACTAATGACTTAGTAATATCGATAATATTTCAATATAATTATATATAAAAGCTCATAATTCGTTTTGGTAATGATGTAGAATTATAGAATAAAATAATTCAACAGTGGGTATCTAAGATTTCAAGTTCAATATTTAATAAAAAAAAATAAAAATAAAAATAATAATAATGATAGCAGATAAAAAAAAATCTAATAATTTTATAAATGTTTTTATTTAATTTATAAAAAAATATTTTGGGAGACTCAAACAAATACTTACACGTGTCCAAACTGACAAGCCAGCAAGGCAGCGACTCCCACAAACAGCAACAAATCAGGAACCCAACAATGCAGAAACAAAAGCCCAACCGTACATTTGACCGGGGCAATCTCCCACAGCCGTCCGATCGGCGCCACCTCGTGGGCTTAAAACGACGAGCATCACGAAGTCCAAATTGCAGGACGTAGGCCCCGCTCATCCACTCCCAGCCCGTGGAATCTATTTCCTGAACCCGGTCCACCATGTCATCCATAGACCAGGCACATTTAGCTTTTATTGGTCACTATCATCCATTTAAAAATTATTTTATTTTATTAATTTCAAAACAAAAAAAATTAGGCCTGAACAATTATAATAATTAGTAAAGTTCGAATCAAGAGTAATAATCCATGTTAAACTCAAGGTACAATAATGTTAAATAAATTTTTATTAACAATTTGAATAAATCATTTTATTAATATTATTTTTCCGATAGGAGGAAAGTGGACCACGGATGACGTGGTAGACCAGGTCCAGGATCATAATTTCTCTACGGAAAGTGGGCCCCACAAGCATCTTCGTGATCATCGCCCCCAAGCTCCTCCCCTCCCGCCCCCCCCCCCCCCCCCCCCCCCCCCCTCCCCTCGTCAGCAAACAGATGGAGCGGAGCCCTAGTTTTTAGCTCCCGAGCCCTAGTTTTAAGATCCCCATTCCCAATTCCCCCACTCCCCTTTCGCCGATACCCTGCTTCGTTTCATCGATCCGTGTTGCAAAAGGTGGATCGGAGCGATTTTGAGGTACTACGATCCTCCCATTTTGATGAATTTTTCTCCTTTTTGAGCTCGATTACGATTCAATGAGCCGATCAATGAAATGATTCGTGGATCTCTTTAAGATTTATGAATTGAGTTCGATGGTGCCTACTCTATGAACATCGCTACATACGCGAGCGGTTTTGAGTAATTTGAGTTAGTTTGAGGAATACTCTCCCCATAATTCCATTTTTCACAATTTCATCCTGTGCATTTTTAATGTTCAGAAATTGGCATTGATTCTTACATTTAATGTTCATTCCGATTCACGCATGTCCAGTTAGGAAATATTAGCCAAGCAATTTACCAATTTAGATTAACAAATCGACAGTACATCCATAAATGATTTTTTTAAAAAAAAAAAAAAATATTTACAAGGTTGATGCTGCTGATGCAGGAATTATAGGCATCTGAGATTCATTTATTCTTACACTGCAGAAGAACGGCCGGTTCAAATAGTAACCGAGGACTCCAAAGATGAGCTCTTTATCGTTTTCGCCTGCTATAAGCAGATCGGAAAGTTACAGCTATGTATCCGGGTGGCATATTAATTTAAGAAGCACTTCCTTTAGTGCTGATCTGCAAAGGAATCTATTTAGTGGCAGTAGTGGAATTTTGTTTGGTCATTCGTGGAAATCTAGTGGTCGAAATGGGCGCAGAGTTGGCGTTTTTGCGAGGATTAAGAAGGGCCAGAAGCATGAGTATCCCTGGCCAGATGATATTGATCCGAATTTGAAAAGCGGACACTTGAGTTACCTGTCTCACTTCAAGCCTCTAACCGACAAGCCAAAGACGGTCACCCTTTCTTTTGAGAAGCCATTGGTTGATCTTGAGAAGAAGATCATTGACGTGAGTTCTTCTTAGCTCGGCATTCTTTACATTCCTTTTCTTCTGCACCATTTCTGGTTCATTTTGTAATTATTTGTTTCTATACATTAATTTCCGTTATTCTTGATAGCTTTTCATCTTAGATATCAGATATACTCGTTTACGATAGATACTTACTCTTGTTCTCTGCACTTCCTTTTTGTAGGTGCGAAAGATGGCTGATGAAACTGGTCTGGACTTCAGCGATCAAATTAATATGTTGGAAAACAAGTATCAGCAGGTTCCTTTTTGACCTCATTCTAAGTCTTTAAAAGCACATATGGAATTATCTTTGTGCATTATTACCAACGAAGTATTTTACTGTACTTCTGAGTACATGTGTTTACAGTGTGTTGCACTTGAATGATTGTTATATTAATCTAGATTTTGAATAGTTTATTTTTCAGATTTGTGATGTTTTTGTCCATTAGACATTTGACCTGTTTTAACCTTCATTCGTCAAATTCATACAGTGCTTATTCTAGTAATTTGTATCTTAATCATGTTTCATACAGGCTGTGAAAGATCTGTACACACATTTAACTCCAATCCAACGGCTGAACATTGCTCGCCATCCCAATAGGCCAACTTTTCTTGACCATGTTTTAAACATTACAGACAAGGTATTTTCTCCCATTTCGGCACTTGTATTACTTTTTCAAACATATGGTTGCTGCTGATGGATTTTGGTTATAATTTGTTTAGTGGGTGGAGCTTCATGGAGATCGTGCGGGATATGATGATCCTGCCATTGTTACAGGAATCGGAAGCATAGATGGCAAAAGCTATATGTTCATTGGTCACCAGAAAGGCAGGAATACAAAGGAAAATATACACCGTAATTTTGGAATGCCAACTCCACATGGGTAATGAATAAATACCGCTGATCTTCGTTTTAAGAAACTAATTCTATACAAAGAGAAGCTTACATCAGTTACTGCTAAAATATATGTATGTGAATTATTCCGAACATGCATTCTGCCATGCTTGTCTTAATACTTCTCTCTCTAGGTTAAGAATTTAAAGAAAAAAAATGCTTACAATTTAGGCCATATGAGGCCTTAGCTTCTCGGAGCTGTGATGAATACACAATGAGCTGACCGTGATGAATTTTAGTTGCTGTGATGTATATACAATGAGCTCACCATGCATAATTCTTGCTGCATAGCTATCGGAAGGCCTTGCGGATGATGGAGTATGCTGACCATCATGGATTTCCTATCATCACGTTTATTGACACTCCTGGAGCATATGCTGATCTCAAATCTGAGGAACTTGGTCAGGTACTCACACCGTTCTCTTCTGTTGCTTTATGGCATACATTTTGGAAACATTCTACGGATAAATTAGCAATGTATTTGACTTCTCCCATGATTGCAGGGAGAAGCGATAGCTTACAACCTAAGAACTATGTTTGGGCTCAAGGTTCCAATTGTCACTGTTGTTATTGGTGAAGGTGGATCTGGGGGAGCTCTTGCTATTGGCTGTTCAAATAAGATATTTATGCTGGAGAATGCTGTATTTTTTGTTGCCAGGTATTTTAACAGTCTCAAACATTGCATACCCAGAATCTGTTTTCTCTTTGCACTTTTTTAATTATTACTGCAACTTTCTATGCTTTGTTATATCTAATGTACCGACTTCTGGTTTTCCTGTGCAGCCCAGAAGCTTGTGCTGCCATCTTGTGGAAGACCTCCCAAGCAGCCCCTAAGGTACATTGTTGTCCCATCTTTTCTGTTTTATGATCAATGATATTTCCTCTTGCTCTAAAATTTTTGTAATCGCTTGTTCAGGCTGCTGAGAAACTGCGAATCACAGCCACCGAACTGTGTAAGCTGAAAATCGCGGATGGAATCATCCCAGTAAGATACTCAAACTCATTGTGTTACTACACTTGGTTATCTAAGACTATCCAAGTGATTGCCGATTTAAAATTCCAGAGCGCACCCTTGAATCAATTGCAATTGAATTTTACGGAATACAATCTAGTTATTTAGACGAGTGCAGGTCTGCTTGGATATATACTAAAGTAATACGAAAGACCATGACAAACATTGTAAGGGAGCTCAAATAAGCTTCTGCAGGCATATAGTTTTATTAAGTGATATTTGTGAAGACTCTGACTCTGTGATAATCTTAGATAACAAGCCTATAGTTTTTAGGAGATTAGGGTTCACATTATTATGTTTATTTATTTTACTTATCCAGTTTATGATCAAATTTTTATCAGGAACCTCTGGGTGGTGCACATACGGATCCTGCCTGGACTTCCCAGCAGATAAAGCTGATGCTCACCAAGGCCATGAAGGTATATCTTGCTTTACCTTTTAATACACATTGATGAAAGTATCAATCGAGTCTCTTGGATACCTTCATCTCTTTCTCTGCAATTATATTAAACATCGAAGTTACACATGAATAAGTGAAACATTTACCAATTCACAGATGATCCCGTACCTTTTCCGGAAGATCTATTATTTGATAGTAATTTTCCCAGCACTGAGAATTATTGTTTTTCTAATTTCAACGGACTACTTTTAAATTGGACATTTTATTACATTTAAAGCTTTCGTCGTGTCCCGTTGTGCAACTTTTAACTGCATAGAACAAAACCAATGTTTCAGCGCTCTGTATCTCATTTTAACAATATATCACTTTCGCGCTAAGCCATTGGCCATATTTTTGTATCATAGGTTTTTATCAAGACACTGAAAGTTTTCTTCTCTCCTCTTCCTCCAGGAACTTGCACCAATGGATGTAGATACCTTACTCTCTCACCGGCATATGAAGTTCCGAGTCCTTGGCGGTTTTGTCGAAGGCGAGGAAGTGGACCCAGAGAAGAAACGCAAAATGAAGAGAAAGGAGGCAGATCTTTCTCAAATTACCGCCGATATAGAGGTGGAAATTGAAAATCTCAAGAAGGCCGCACAAGACGCCAAAGGAAAGACCCCAGTTCCTACTATCTCTGATGAGGCAGTCGAGAAGCTGAAAGAAGAAGTCGACAAGGAAATGACGAATGCCTTTATATCAATGGGCTTGCAGGAGAAGCTAGAAGCCCTTAAGATGGAGCTTTCCAAATCCCCTAATGCTTCTGACCAAGCACTTAACCCAGTATTAAAGGAGAAAGTACATAGGCTAGCACAAGAATTTAACCACAATTTATCTCATCCGGGGTCCTTCATGTCCTTGAAGCAAAAGATTCAAATGTTATCTGAGGTCACGACGCTGCACAAGTCGCTGAGGGGAGAGAAGCTAAAGAAGGAACTTAATGAGAAGCTCCAAGCACAGGTGAAGGACCAAATTGAGATATTGAAAAATGCGAGGGAGAAGGTCGCAAAGGGAGAGAAATTAGAGGAGGAACAAGTGAAGGAGGTCGAGAAGGCCAAGGAGGAGATCGTGAACATGCTGAAATCGGTGAATCTCGAGGTGGTGGGATTGGGCCAGAAAAAAGTGCTTACAGTCCCTCCAGCTTTGGAAGATAAGTTGAAGAAGGCGGGCGGCGTGATACAGAGCGAGATAGACAAAGCGATCGACATGGCGGGTTTAAGATGGAAGATAGATGAGTTGAAGGCCGAGATTGCTAGCGGCGCGAACAAGGAGAAGGTGGAGACTTTGGGGAATGAGATCAGGGAGGAGATTTCTGCGGTTTTAGATTTGGCAGAGCTCAAGAAGAAGGTCGAAATAGAGCTGAACGAGGAAGCCGAAAGTAGCGCGGAGGAGCAAGCGCCGGAAACTGTCAGCGTCGGCATAAATTGGGGATGAGGTAGTTGCTCTTGTCATACTTTTGTTGTTCATGCATTAATTATTGTAGAATTTCTCTTGCTATCCCCCAGCAATTTAAGGAAACTTTTTTGTGGTATCCTTTTTCCTTCCTGGTGATGGACCAAATTTATCTGACACTGGAAAAGGTTTCCAAAGTAATAAATGTAACAACAAATGGAGTTTTTTTATTGCTCCTGATTATGAGTTGATTAGATTCTGATGTACATTAACCTCTTCCTTTAAGCTTTCTATGAGCATGTGGTTGTTGGGCTCACTGATAATAAGCTAAAATCGTATTCTTGGCATCATTGTTTGCTGATTTTGGGCATCATTGTTTCCAGATTTTGCAAAATATTTTATTCCATTTGCAATCATCTCAAGTTGATTTGGCTATTGGAGTCCATAAAATGACACCCACAGAGAGCCAAAGGGGGGAGGGAGAGCTCTGTGCAGGCAAACACAAAAAAAAAAAAAAAAAACTCCATTCACTATTAGCAGAAGAAGGGGACTTGGGGGAGTAGGATCCGCAAGCCGCTTGCGTCGCCACTTTCGCCTCGCAAGCCGTCGCCGCGCCGCCCAGTCACCATCACAGCGCCGGGCCACGCCGCCCCGTCGCCATCGCCGCACCCCCCGCTTCCCTGCCACTCGCGTCGCCGCCAAAGCCAAGACGAACGCCTCCTTCCTCTGCTTCGTGAGCAGGAACCAAAGAAAAAAATTTAAAAAAGTGGAGTCTCATTTTATTATGCTTATATGATGTAGCCTATAATATATATTTATTAATAAAATTAAAAAAAAAAGGAGAAAGAGAGGTTAGTTGTTTGGTGTACACAGCACACGTGTGTGTATATATATATATATATATATATGTATATATATATATATATATATATATATATATATGTTTAAAATTTAAGATCATATTATTTATTTATTTTTTTAAACAAAATATTAAGTTGGCATAATTGCTGTTAGATAAAATAAATACTGACTTTAAAAATAGAAAAAAATATATAAGCTTAAACAGAAAAGAGATTGCGCTTAATCGTAGAGGCAACATGACAATTATGCTGAACATTATGAACTTCACGAACTTATATATATATATATAAATATATGCCGGATATTATGAACTTCATGGATTTATGTATATACATAAATATATACATGATCCAGTCAAATTTTTAATTTTTAATATTCATTAGTGTCATCATTATCATTATAAAAAAAAATAAAAAATAAAAAAAATTATATATTTAGTATGATATTTTAATCACAATCAGTTTAATCGGAGATGGTCGAAATGTAACAAGAACGGTATAATTAACCGGTACCCATGAGTACCCGAAAAACAAGAACCCTTTTAATCTCTGTTCTTTTAAGTTTTTTTTTCAGACTATATATATTTTCTCAATATCAAACAATATCAAAAAATATGTAGTCAAGAAAAGCATTTTCAACATCTTCACGATTTCCCATTCTTTGGGGGAAAACAGTGGTGAAACAAACATTTTGCAATAACCACTAGCTAATCTAATATCTAATATGATTATTACTCCGGTTGGTTGCTGATCTAAGAAGTGAGGGATTTTGATCCCCAACTTCTTTGGAAAAAAATTGTCACCCAAGCTGTGCTTTGTATGGGGCCTACCAACAAACATGAAAAACAAAAAAAAAAAAATCATCATCTTTTCACTCTGCATGCAAATTGTAGATCTTTTTTCTATAATAAGGCAACTGTTTGTACAGGACCGAAAATAACAAAAAATTACTAGTTTGCTAAAAACTTCACACAATCTATTATTGGAGGAAAATTATTCCTGCATCTGCACACCTACACACAACAACAAGCGAATCTAACATCAAAACTCCAATTTCCACATCCCACACAACAACCACACACACATTTCCTGGAGATACAGCAGAACTATACAATTTGCCTGTTTGCATTCAGGCATTGAAGCAGCCGAGGACGACCTTCTTAGGAGTGGTGCCCGCGGAGCGATGCGTTGCGGCCACCTCTTCCGCCTTCAACACCTCTTCCCTCCGCTTGGCCTCGACGTGCGCCCTCTTCTCCTCGGCTTCCTTGTGGATCTGCGCTGCTTTGTTCTTCATCTTCTCCGCGTACCCCGCTCTCTTCTTTTCTAATGATTCCTGCCACCACGTAGTTATTAATAGGGTTAATTGCATACAGCTTCCTATAAACATATCGAATAGCAGATATATCTCTACAAAGTTCAACTTTTCATATTTATTTCTTCAAAAGTCCAGCATTATTCATATATATCCCTACCGTTTATCTCTGTTAGAAAAATCTAGTTAACCACAGGTTAAATACTTAATCTTGGTTAGTTAGTGAGGTAAATTTATCTTTTTATCCTTCCAGATATTTCAGGGACATTTTTAAAAGGGCAAAACTGTCATTTAACATATAATATGTTAAAAATTAAACAGTGAAGTAACGATAATAAACCGGAGGGATATATATGAATAACGTTGGACATTTGAAGGGATAAATATGAAAAGTTGAACTTTGTAGGGATATATCTGCTATTCGATATGTTTACAGGAACCGTATGCAATTAACCCTTATTAATATTACTTGAAGAGGGGATTAAAGATTTAGACATAATTCATGTGCTCCACACTGGACCCATTTTCACTATGAATTCACTAGTAGTAGAATTGGGCTACACTGCGAAAACAAACACCTACAGGTAGAATAACTTAACTCACCTCATATTTCTTCAATTTGGCTTCCACATCTGCCTTTCTGGTGTTCTCCCATGAGAGAATAGATGACTTCTTTTTCTGAGCTCTGTTTAGCACATTAAACAGAAAGTTGTTATCATTCCTTCGACTCGAAACTGCAAAATTCACTTCAAAAATGAACATCTTAGAGAGCACAAGGAATTGCTTCAACTTCTGTAACAAGTGAAAGATTGCAATTCTCGGCAAAACTTGAAATTCCTAAACTGATGACCAACTCGGAATTATTATCCCACTAGGGACAGGATGTGCGCGAGTATTGAAGAATCTGAAGCCACGAAGTGCGAGACCATCTTACTTATTGTCGGCTTTGGCCTTCTCGTTGTCCTCCCACGCCCTGCATATAGATTTTTTTTTCTCCAACTCTAAGTCCGCAAGAGCAGCATCTGCGAGAACAACTTTTATCAGGTAAATCTCGTTTTGTTTACGCGAGATATAGCACTACAACAGACATTTCAATTCCACTTGTGATACTCTTTTCTCGCACCTCTATCCTTTGAACTCGCTGGGGCTTTCTTTGGAGGAGGAGCATCTGCTACTTCTGGTAAGTAGAAAAATATATGTTAGTAATTGCTGAAACTATATGCGGAGATCCGAGAAACTGCTAGAGGCCAAACAAACTGTTAGAATTTGATTAGATTTGTAATTGAATCTTAGTTAGATTAGGATGTTAGGATTTCCATATATGTGACATAATTAATTATAATTAAATTTGGATTTACTATAGATAAGGTCAATCCTATAGTATATCTTATCTCTTTCCCATCCATTTAAATTAAATAGAATCCTAATCAGACTTTGATGGAAAGTCGATCTGGAATTTATATAAAGGGGTATTGGTCCTGCCACCTACTCATGTGCATTTTGGTAAGATTATTCATTAAATTCACACCATACGGAAGAACGCCTGAGAAAGGAGGAAAAATCAGATTACCTAGTTCGGTCGGTACTAAATATATGTTAGTAATTGCTGAAACTATATGTGGAGATCCGAGAAACTGCTAGAGGCCAAACAAACTGTTAAAATTTGATTAGATTTATAATTGAATCTTAGTTAGATTAGGATAGATAAATTTATCAAGATTTAAATATTTATTAGAGTATAAATCTAATTAAAAAAATCTAATACTGGGACTAGTACCAGATTTCCATTGAACCAACATTTTTTTTTTTTCCCCTCTCCCTAAGATACTGGTAGAGCTTTATATTTGTTTCCTCTAAAAATGATATTCATTTTCAGGTTCAAAAAGCTACAGTTAAGTTCTATCAAGAGCAATTCCATAAAAATAACATATTTCAAATTCCAAAATCTAAATCTTTGCATTCTAAGGTACATATATTTATATCCTCTATTCTAAGAATAAGATCAAAATCCTGCAATTAATAAACTAATAATTAACTAAAAAGTTTCCTAAAAAAAAAAAAAATAGGAGCTAATTACACAGAACACAGAAGAAGATAATTTAACACGAACTCAACCTTTATACAAAATTTCTAAAAAGCAAATATATATAACACTCTAATGCTAATTTCCTCCAAATTTCTCCACATTCCTCCAAAAAAAAGTTCCATAAATCACCTAAAAAAGCAAAAAAAAAAAAAAAAAAAAAAAAAAAAAAGGACAAAAACCTATCGATTCGACCCTGAAGTGCGCAACTTTAGCTCATTGAATCCTCAACAATGCACGAGAATTAGACAAAAGCAGATTAAATTAATTACAAAATAGAAAAAAAAAAAAAAAAAAAAAAAAAAAAAAAAAAAACCACTGAGATCGTACGTACTCTCCACGGGAGCGACGTCCTTGCGGCCATCGAGCGCCTTCTCCTCCTTCGCCGCTTCCACCTCCGTCGCCTTCGATCGCTCTTCTCCCATTTCCGATCCCTAAATCGAGAGCTCCGAATTTTCCCACAAATTTTTTAGGATTAATAGTGCGCGCTCTCTCTCTCTCTCTCTCTCTCTCTCACCGCATTCGGGAGCTTTATATAGCCTCGATTTTTTATTTTTTTTTATTTCTTTTTGTACGCATCTCTTAGAGCACCTTGTGTATCCGTATATTTAGTTTTTTATAATTAATAGTTTAAAATTAAAATTAAAATTTATAAATAAGCTAAAATATAGAAAACCTAATTATAAATACTTCCTTTTCACTTTCCTCTCCTCCTTTTCTCTTTTTTTTTTTAATTTATATTTTATTATTTAAAATTTTAAAAAATATTTCAGAAATTATGACGTTAATAAAAAAAAAATAAAATAATCTAAAAAATTAATTTTTAATATATTTATATTATTTTTAATATATTTTTTATATAAATTATAAAAAATTAAAAGAATCCTGACATGGAGGGAGACTGAATATATCAATTTATATTTTTTAGTAGATAAAATATAAATTTTTGAAAGGCGAAAGAAAAATAAAAAAATAAATATTTAATATTTTTTTTGTAATTTAGCCATATAAATAAAAAAAAAATACAAACGAGATGGTTCTGGGTTCAAAAATTACTCAGGCATTAAATTAAGAAAAATGCTATGTGTACACCCGTAAGGGGTGTACATCTCACACCCCCACCCATCTAAGGGTGGGGGTGCGATGATGGGTCACTTGATGTGATCCGTAAAAAATATCGCCACCATTAAAAAGGTGGAGATATAGGATGTACATTCGTTCGGGGTGTACATGTAGCATTGCTCTTAAATTAAATAGGTTTTACATATAATAAGCAATAAAGAAAGGGGTTATTATTATTATTTAATTGGTGACAAATATGGGTTCAAAATTTTTTATTTTTCTTATAAAATGCATAAAATGAGTATGGTGCATGGAATGTGCTTATACACCGTGTCCATGCAAAAATTTCCCCAAAAAAGCGGTGTTAACGCGTAGAATCGTATATGCGGACGCTCGTATGATTTGCATCGTATGAGTGGGAAAGAGATTGGGCGAGCGCGAAGTAAAAGAACCTGAGACTTGTTTTAAATTACAATTTTGCCACTCCTCATAAATAACTGGAACAAGCGCGCCGCTGATGCGGATTCAATCACGACCGTACGATCCGGGAAGAACGTGCGGGTCTGATTTCACGCAAAAAGTAGGTATGTGATCGATTGCATGTACCGCTCAATTTAAACATATAAAATACTAAATATATTCTTACAAAATTTAATTTTTTATATTTAATTTAAATATATATATATTTTACTATAAGTTATAAAAATATAATTAACTATATGTTAAATATTAATATTAATTAGTGAAAGAGATAAATTTTTTTTTATTTTTTTAGATATTATATTTAACTATATGAAAGGGACATATTTATAAAGATAAAATTAAAATTTTACTTATATAAAAAATTAGAACTTTTGAAAAAATAAATATGCTATTTGATATACTTACAGGAAACTGTATAAAATTAACCTTTAAAAATTTGGTGAGAGACTATCCCCCTCCGTTAGATCGTTCCATTCGTCATCATCGATCGTAAGTTTAAAATTTAATTTCTTCATAATTTTAACTAAAATTTTATTTTAAAAAATTAAATATGGATAATTAAATAGGACTCAGGTTAACGAGTTAGAATATATAAAATTTTATTCAAATCTAAATCTGAATGAAACGGATTTATCTGCTACTAACTGAATATGATTTTGAATTCGAATGTGAATTTTGTTTGTATCCGATCGAATATGAACCCGAATAAATTTTACATTATATAATATGCATGAATATTTGATATTATATTTAATTTTATATTTTAAAATTTTATATTTGGGTGCTAAGCTCCGGTCTCAGAATTTAGAGAAACATCTAATATTATTTTTTAAAAATAATAATAAATTTAAATATATATTTTTTATAAAGTTTTAAAATATTATATATACTTGTATAAATTTATTTTAAATGCTCCTACCATAAGCTAATTTAGATTAGAGAAAAGTTAAATATTAATTAATAATGAAATAACAATTTCACCTCAACTATCCATTATTTTTATCTAATTAACTTCAAAAAAATATTGTTAAAATAATAAAAATTACTTTAATAATGTTAAGCTTGTTAAAACTTATCTAAACTATAGATCATTTTGATTTTACTATATAACATTTTTAAATTTTAATTTTATTATGTAATTTTTAAATTTATCTGATTTTAAATTAGTCAACGGTAATCTAATTTTAAAATTTAAACTAAATTACTCATTCAAATGAATTTGTAGTTATAAAAGTTGTATAAAATATACTAACTATCATGTAAAAATAAATAATATATTTAAATTTTAAATTGAAAAAATTATGAGCTGACTCAAATTAAATAAATTAAAAAATTTTAAAAATTAGATAAAAAAATTAAAATAATATATAATTTATATAAATTTTATAAATTTTTTTTTTAGGGCGCAATAAAAGTGTATACATTTATACAACTATAAAATTATTTACCGACACAAAAATAAAATAAAATAAAATAAAAGGTGGCGTTGCTTATTTGATGGTCGTCGTTTCTGTGTCGGCAAAATCAGATCGTTGGAAGATTCGGAACTTAAAACTGATTAAGTCCGTCACTTTTTAATTATTTATTAATAGATTTTTTTTATATATTTTATTTTAATAATTTAAAATCACCGAATCAAATGATGTGTGATTTGGACCACACATTTGGCAATTGATGGCGCGTTCCGCGTATTCCAATGACTTGGGATGTGATCTTACTAACTCAATACATCACCTCCCACTCACATCTACGTGGGGACGCATTAAATTGCTATATTTTTTTTATTAGCAAAATAATTAATAAAAAATATTAGATAAAACATTTGCACGCTAATTGCGTAGCAAATATACCAATTCCAGTCTCATTAATATTATATAATTTTTTATAAATATATTAAATATTAAATATATTTATATAAAATTTAATTTTTTATATTTAATTTTTAAACAATTTTAAATTATATATATATATTTTTCTGATTTGACTTATTAGATATATTAATGTAAAGTTCTATTTTTTATATTTATTTTTTTATTTATATCTTACTAATTTATTTTTATTAGATTAGTGATTATTTTTTAATAAAATATAAGTGAAATATTTATTTTGTCTTTATAAATATATTTCTACAAAAATTTTAACTGTTAAAAATGTACTTATGATTAAACATAATATTTGAAAGGGTAAAAAAATAAATTTATCCTACTCACTAATCAAGAATAAATATAAAAATTTAAATTTTTTTATAATATTTCAGGATATGCTTATACGAAATTATATAAAGTTAACTCTAAATATTATATCATAATAATTTGATATCTGATATTACGCGTGCAATCCGTGTTTGAATTTAATAAGTTATTTATAAGTGGGCTAGTATCTTAAGTTATAACTTTTTCTATTTTTCCACCTAGTAATCTTTTTCTATTTTTTACTAAAATATATTAGTCGAGAAAACTTTCACACCCATATATATATATATATATATATATATATATATATATATATATATATATATATATATATATATATATATATATATATATATATATATATGAGCAATGCTACATGTACACCCCGAAGGGGTGTACATCATACATCTCCACCATTTTAATAGTGGCAATATTTTTTACGGGTCACATCAAGTGACCTATCATCACACCCCCACCCTTAGATGGGTAGGGGTGTGAGATGTACACTCCTTACGGGTGTACACATAGCATTTTCCTATATATATATATATATATATATATATTAATTAATTAATATTACTTGAATATGTGGGTATAAGATGTACAGCAGTATATAAGTTGCATTTTTAGGCAACATATATCATCATCACAGTTTTATTGTTGAAGGATTTGAGTTAAGAGTTAAAATGGACATGCCATGCACTTTTTACCTACCAATATCATAAAAATAATATTATCTTTTCACTTTCACTTTTTTTTTTCTATAAAAAAATAAAAGGAGAATAAAAAAATTATTCTTCTTATTATTTTGAACGTCGTTAGAAATGGTTAGAAATTATTATTCTCTTCTTAACTGGTTATTCTAGAATAATCCGTTAAGAATAACAGTTCCACCTATTGGGTGTAGAGTATTGGCGTATCAAAATAAGAATAAGACTACTTTTCAAATAACTTTTACATACACCCTCTCTATCTACTCTCTCACACACTTTACCTCAACACTACACCACAACCCTCTTTTTGTGTTGTTGTATTGTTGGGGAGGAAGCTCACCCCTATTTATAGGCCTTCAAAGAAGTTGGTTGGATTTTTCTAGAGCTTCTACAACATTCTACCATAGCCTAACTTTAGGGCATTCTAGAATATTCTATTGTAAAAAGTATCTTGCCCTTATTCTAGTGCCTTCTAGAACATTCTAATATTCTTTAGCATAGTAAAAAGAGAAATATAGAGAGAGAGGCAGTGTTGACTCTTTCAATACTCCCCCTCAACACTGACTCTCTCTTAGTGCTGTTTTACTGAGCATTCCTAATTGCTTTCTAAACTCTTCGAACTTTGCAGTGCTTAGTCCTTTGGTGAATATATCAGCTGTTTGCTCTTCTGTTTTGATTGGCTTCATATTTATTTCTCCTTGCAGCACCTTCTCCCTTATGAAATGGTGATGTACTTCTATATGTTTTGTTCTTGCATGGAAGACTGGATTCTCCGCAAGGCGCGCGGCTGATTGGTTGTCGCAATAGAGATCCACTCCATAATCTGTAGTTTGATATAAGTTATTCATCAACTGAATCAACCACGTGCCCTCTTGTGCCGCCATTGCTGCTGACCTGTACTCTGCTTCAGTTGTAGAGAGCGATACAGTCAGTTGTCTTTTGCTGCACCAAGAGACTATTGCCGAACCAAGGCTGAAAGCATATCCGCTAGTTGACCGCCTTGTATCGTGGTCTCCAGCATAGTCAGCATCACAATAGCCTCTAAGCTTACATGTCTCTTCTTTTCTATATAAGAGGCCGTAGTCGATAGTCCCCTTTATATATCTTAGAATGCGTCGAACTGCTTCTAGATGAGGCTTCCTTGGCTGCTGCATGTATCGACTAACTACTCCAACTGCATATGCTATGTCTGGTCGGGTCATTGTTAGATATATCAAACTACCGACCAGTTGTCGATACATGGTTGAGTCAGCCAGTTCCTTCCCTTCTTCTGCACACAGTCTGATATTTGGGTCTATCGGTGTAGAGATAGGCTTACAGTTTAGCATGCCATACCTTTGAAGAAGATCCTTGGCGTACTTCTGCTGACAAGGGAATAGACCGCTTTGCATTTGCTCCACCTCGAGCCCGAGAAAGTGTTTCAGCTCTCCAAGCTCCTTCATTTGAAAGCGTATGGATAGATTTTCTCTCGTATTATTGATCTCATCTTTATCATCTCCGGTAATGATTAGGTCATCCACGTAGACTAGTACGATGGATATTTTCTCCTGTCGCTTCTTGACGAATAAGCTTGAATCTGCAGGTGTAACTTGATATCCACTTTGCACTAAAAACTCACCTATTTTGCCGTACCATGCTCTTGGTGCCTGTTTTAGACCGTAGAGAGCTTTTCTTAACTTACATACATATTGAGGATGAGTCTTGCTCTCGGAACCTTTTGGCTGCTCCATATATATGTCTCGATCGACCTCCCCATGTAGGAATGCATTCTTCACGTCCATTTGCCACAGCTTCCATGCTTTACTAGCGGCAAGTGCTATCAACACTCGTACAGTTGTGATCTTAGCTGCTGGACTGAACGTCTCATCGTAGTCCAGTCCATATTGCTGTGAGAACCCCCGAGCTACTAGTCGAGCTTTGTACCTTTCTACTGACCCATCTGGACGAGTCTTTACCTTATATACCCATCGACATGAAATAGGTTTCACGTCCTTGGGCTTCGGTACCATCTCCCAAGTTTGGTTTTGTTTTAGCGCCTGGATCTCTTCGTCCATCGCGTCTCTCCACTCTTTGGTTGTAACAGCTTCTTCATAGGAGGCTGGCTCTTTTGGGGTCTCTTTTTCTTCAGCAAGAGCAACATTTGCATATTTAGGATTAGGTTTTCTTTGTCTAGAAGACCTTCGTAACTGCGTACCTGTATCTTCAAGTTGGCTTGGTCGATCTTCTTCTAGGATTTGATGATGCACGCCAATCCGCCAAGGTTCTAGAGACTTCTGGAGTTGCTGCTCATCATTGGTTGGCTCCATAGAGGGTTGACTGTCTTCTTCTTGCTCTGGCACGACTTTTTCTCCTTGTTCTTGCTGTCCAAGCTTTTCTTGTAGCTTGATTTCTATCTCTTTAGAGTCTGGTAGTATTACCTCTTGTGAGGACCACCAAGACGATGCCTCATCGAACACAACGTTTCTTGACGTGTGGGAACGACCAGTTGTTGGATCACAACATCTCCACCCTTTTCTTTCGCTATCGTACCCAACGAAGATACATCGAATCGCCTTCTTGTCGAATTTACTTCGAAGATGATCGGGTACGAATACATAGCACACGCAACCAAAGACTCGAAAATGACTTACTGTGGGCTTGATCTTCCACAGTACTTGATAAGGAGAGATAAATCCCAACTTTGGTTGAGGTAGCCGGTTGATAACATGTGCTGCTGTCTTCATACATTCTGCTCAAAATCTGCCTGGCACATTCTTTGCATGTAGCATGCTTCGGCATGTTTCTGCTAAGTGCCTATTCTTTCTCTCAGCTATACCATTTTGTTGCGGAGTGCGTGGACACGTGAGTTGTCTTCTTATTTTACACTCTCGCAGGTATGCCGAGAACTCTATTGGGGTATATTCACCTCCATTATCCGTGCGTAGCCATCGTATATTATAACCAGTTTGGCCTTCAACTTTTTCTTTGAACTCTCTAAATTTTTTAAGTACTTCAGTTTTTTCTTTAATAAAATAAACCCAGACGTACCTCGAAAAGTCGTCGATGAACGTAACCATATAGCACATGCCACTTATTGACGTTTGCTTGACTGGTCCGAAAACATCAGAGTGCACGAGCTCTAGCGGCTCCTTAGCTCTATATTTGGATTCGGTGTATGGAAGTTGATGAGCTTTACCAAACTGGCATCCTGCGCAAATCGTATCTCCACGAACTTCGAGTTGAGGCAAGCCTTTCAACATGCCGCGCTCCATCATAATTTTGAGTTTGTGATAGCCTACGTGTCCCAGTCTTGCATGCCACAAGTCAGCAGTCTCACCTTTTCGAGTCTTTTTTACGTATGCCGATTCTGCGGACATTACGTAGATCGACTCTACTTTCTTTCCTTCCATTAATTGTATACCGGATATCTTGGGACTGCGAAATACTTTGACATCTTGTGGCCCAAATACTGCATAGTTGCCTGATGCAGTTAATTGTGATACTGATAAGAGATTTTTCTTCATACCTGGGACATGGTAGACGTTTTGTAGTTGTACTTGATGTGGATTGAATCGGGGTGTAATGATCGTCTTTCCTATATGAGTGATTGGCTGTCACCACTACTCTTTCTCCTTTATATTCTGTCACGCCGAGCAGCTTGCTTCTATTACCGGTCATATGATTGGAACATCCAGAATCGATGATCCAATCTGCACTGTAATCTACCTCTCTAGGATTTGTTATTGTTGTAAGTGCATATATTGGTACCTGCTCCTTGTCGGAATGGCTGTCGCCATCTATCTCTATAATGGCGAGAGAAGCTTGAGCATCCCACTCTTCTTCACCGTTGTCAGTTGCTTGGCGGTCTCCAGATGTCGCCATGTTGCATTGTGCTTGTTTCTTCAGGTGCCAACATTCTCGGGCAAAATGTCCTTTCTTGCCGCAGTGATAGCATTCTCCATTTTGTCGTTTGTCGCCTTTCGGTCGCCAGTTATTTTGCTCCTTTTGGTTATGGACTCTCTCTGCAAGGTGGCTCTCTCCAGATCTTTGCATTGGCCCACTGAACTCCTTCAGTGGCTTCATATTTTTCGGCCTTCCTGTTGCTCGATTTTTTCTTTTACTGCTGAAAAGTGCTTCTTCTTCATTTTTCAGTGAAACTCCAGCCATTTGTTTAGCTAGAGCCTCCTGATTAGCCAGAAGATTTTCTAGCTCTACTAATGTTGGTTGGGTGGGCCAACCTCGAATAGCAGTAATAAACCCGTTATACTCGGGTTTTAGGCCGTGAATAATAATTCTCTTCATCCGCTGATCACTAATTTTTGATTCTGAATCTAATTGGGAGATTTCACGGCAGAGGGACTTTACCTTCATGAAATACTGGCTGATCGTCATGTTGCCTTGCGATATTGCCATCAGCTCATTCTCCAGCAGTTGAAGTCGAGCATCGTTCTTCTTCGAGAATAGCGAGGCGAGGGTGTCCCATGCAGCCTTGGGTGTATCTGCTTCTTTAATATGCTCCAGCAGCTCTTCTTCGATCGTCGTTTTCAAGACGAACATCGCCTTTCCTGCCTTGATACGCCACTTCCTGAGCACCTCTGCATTTTCCTTCGGCGGTGGAATAACCTCGGTACCGCCGATCACCTCCCACAGATCCTGCCCTTGCAGGTAGGACTCAATGCAGGTTTGCCAATAACCATAATTATGGTTATTTAGCTTCTTAATTCCGCTAGTTGTACCAGCAAGATCTGCCATAGTGACTTGGTGATCGCCCAGTAGTCAACGAAGTAAGTCTGGTCCCAGACCAACCAACTTCACAGTCCCAGACTGTGCACCAGCAAGAGCTCTGATACCAAAGTGTAGAGTATTGGCGTATCAAAATAAGAATAAGACTACTTTTCAAATAACTTTTACATACACCCTCTCTATCTACTCTCTCACACACTTTACCTCAACACTACACCACAACCCTCTTTTTGTGTTGTTGTATTGTTGGGGAGGAAGCTCACCCCTATTTATAGGCCTTCAAAGAAGTTGGTTGGATTTTTCTAGAGCTTCTACAACATTCTACCATAGCCTAACTTTAGGACATTCTAGAATATTCTATTGTAAAAAGTATCTTGCCCTTATTCTAGTGCCTTCTAGAACATTCTAATATTCTTTAGCATAGTAAAAAGAGAAATATAGAGAGAGAGGCTGTGTTGACTCTTTCATTGGGTGTATATAGGAACGTCAACGAATACAAATACCGGAGATTTTATCCTAACGAAATAGATTTATCCGATGCTAAACGGATATGGATTCAGATACGGATATAAAAAACGAAATTTCGACGGAGTTGGATTCGGATATGGATTTTGACCATACCCGACCCGAATTCGAACCCGAACCCGAACCCGATCCGAACCCGAATTAATTTTACGTTATATAATATATGTGTATATAAATATTTGATATTATATTTAAATTTATATTTTAAAATTTTAGATTTAATGTAATATATTTTAAAGTGTACATTCCTATGTAACATTTTGATTAATTCTACTTCTTAGATCATACTATTCCACCAACCACCCACTAAACTTAAGGGGCCCATCATCATCCTAACCGCACATTTCTATATTCAACGATAAAAAATTCACAAGCATAAATAACTTAATACTTTTACAAACATAAAAACTCAATTATATATATATATATATATATATATATATATATATATATATATATATATATATATATATATATATATATATATATATATATATATATATATATATATATATATATATATATATAGTTAGACTAGAATATTATTAATAGTATCAAGTCATTGGTGTTATTAAGTTTTTAACATTTAGATTAAAAAATATGTGATTGAGATGATAGTGGATCCCTTGGATTGATATAAGGGTAGAAAACTTGATAGCATCAATAACTTGGTATAATAATATAGTTAGACTGGAATGTTATTAATAGTATCAAGTCATTGGTGTTATTAAGTTTTTAACATTTAGATTAAAAAATATCTGATTGAGATGATAGTGAATTCCTTAGATTGATCTAAGGGTAAAAAACTTAATAGCATCAATAACTTGGTATAATAATATAGTAACTTTTATATATATATATATATACACACACACAAAAAGCAGTCAAAAGCTAAAAAGCCCTTCCCCCGGAAAAAACGGAAAAAAATAAAAAACCCTTCCCCAGGAAAAAAGGAAAAAATAAATAAATAAAAAGCCGAAACGTCTAATCCGACATTTAACATAGAAATCGGCGCCGAGTCCCTACCAAAACGCCGATATCTATACACATTCCCACGCCCCTAAATTCACCTTACAAATTAATACCAACACTTCACTATCCTACACAACACATATAGTTCCCGTTGTGTTACAACTTAAAAGTGCTTGTGATTATTGAGCTACAATTGAGTGGATCTTTTCTTGGTCTTTTTTTCTTTTCTTTATTTTTTTGTTATTTTTGTATATTGGGTTGGTATGTATATATGTTTCTGTATATTTCGGAGGAGTACGGTGATCCGACGGCAGAGGGAATGGATAGCGAGATCGATAGCCGTTCAGTGGGAGTGCGATTTGATGTGATGAGGCAAATGACAGGACGAAATTGACGGCTCAGATGACGCAAACGGGAGTACAACAGAGGGAAAGGGAGGATGCGACCTTTCAATGCTTCTCGGAGCAGATTAGTTGCTAATCCTCGTGATCATCGCGTCTTATTATTATCGTGTGCAATGTAATCTAATAAATGCATAAATTGTCAATTGAACAAAGTTTGATTGAATTATCCGTAATCGAAATAAAAATAAATGTTCAAATTATTTTAAAAATAGCAAAATTTTGAGATGGTTGATTATAGCTCAAAAACTTACATAGTTGTTCTTTTTATAAACAAGAATTTTGAAATTTCGATAGTTAAGTATAATTAGGCAAAAGTTTATTTTTTTCTATTGTATGTATAAAATTTCTTTGAACACTGAAACGTTTCAATCACTCGATACAAGTAAGATTAATCGGAGCAATCAATAATAAACAAATTAGATTGATTTTGTTGGCTATTTAATTATGGGATAAAAATATATTTAATTTTTTATTTTATGATAATAGATTCAGAAGATAAATAAATTGAGTTGGATGAGTCCGATAAATTAAGTAGGACTGCGGTCCATAATAGATCTACCGATAAAAAATCCAACGATAGATCTAACGTTCAGTTGGATTGAGTATAGTCGAGACTCGTAGGCGTTGTATCTATACGCTTTAAATGAATTGATTGTATATTTCTAACATCTCGAGCTTTAAGGATTAATGGTTAGCGCTAACGATACGACGAGTTCGATTCCCACACGGTGCAGATATTGGAGGGACTGTTGGCTATTTATTTATGGATTCAAAATAGATCCAACGTCCTGTTATGTAACAATAGATTCTGAAGACTAATAAGTTGAGTTGGATGAGCCCAATAAATTAAGTGGGATGTTTAGATGGATTGAATCCGATCGAGATATGTGGACGCTGTAAGTGAATTAATTATATATTTCTAACGACTCTCGAATTTTTAAAATTAATAATTAGCGCCAACGATTCGACAAATTTTATCATTTTGTACATATAAAAATTCTATGCGATGATCAACAATGTAATTTTCCATTCCTTGTTCATAAAAATTCAAGTTAATTTGACCGAGTTCAAATTCTTTTTAGGGGCCTATATAATTAAACATCATTAGCATCCAATGTATCATCATTACATGTTAAGATTAGAGGAAACCAAATTCTAAGTACTATATATGATCTCCAACCTAAAAACATTCCAAAGATACATAATGCAACATTAATTGGCTCCAGTGAAGCGCACACTAATAAATAATAAAGGCTCGATCGATCTCAAAACCTCTGAGTATAATTCATGTTATGATTTATCATGTTCTTTATTTGAAAAGTAATAAATTTTTGAGACTAAACCTTTAAAGTTATTTTATTAGTGCGCACCGCACTTGAGCTGCTGCTGTTATTTGTCGTAGGGATCTGTTCTTTTTCTGTGAGCACGATCATTTTAGGATGTAACCTACAGCCCGCCGTCGACATTGGACGTCGAGACCAGCTCGACGAGGAAATCGAATATGTCGGTGGCGGCGACGGCAGCCACCACGTCGTCCTTGTGGAGGATCCGCCGCTTCCCGCGGACCATGACGGCCCACGCCCGCCGCGTGAGCTCCTCGATGAAGAGCTCGCAGGCCTTGGAGAACACGATCGGCGCCTCACCGGATATTGAGGGGCGCGGGGCGCCTTGGCAAGGCACTGGGCTGGCGGACGGGCGAGATGCGTGGGACAGGTCGCTCTGTTAAGCAGAGCCAGTGGCACGCGCAAGGGCAGCTCGCTCGGGCCCATTCGGATGGATTAAGTTGTGAGAACTTGTATTGTCCTGGATGCTTGCTTCGGAGGCAAAGGGGCATTCGGTTAAGTAGCACGAGGAGAGTTTGTCCGGCTAGGTGGAATATACTCGGCTTGAAGGCCAACCTCGTTGGCGGGGTTGTTTGTTCGGGACTCGCGGAGTTCGACGAGGGGTTCGACGTAAGGTGCGGCGTCGGGCAGTCAGGCTCGTGGAGGAGCATGCTTGGCTAATGTTTGAATTGTGATCCCGCTGTTTAAATTCGAGGGCGTGTCCGTGGCAATGGACTCGAAAAGGTTGACTCAGGTGTGCGACACTTGAGCGCCGCACGGAATAATTTTTAAGGTAAAAAAGCTGGCCAGCGAGTGCAGGCCGGTACGGGTGCCAATGCCGCCGCACAGCAAACCCGAATACATACCCGCCTGCCGCATCGCCGCGGCAGTCGATCTCGCAAATTGTTAGTGTTTGGTTTGAAAGAAAAAGTATACTACTAGTGCATGTAAGTGACTGTGAGAAGAGCATGCGAATGATTTGGTGGTCAATTAATACTAGAGAGAATTCCGGCCAAATATGTATTGGAGGGCCGGCATGTAAATAAATTAATATCATGGAGTCGGTGACAAAAGAGTAGACGCGATCACGCGAGGGGTTGAAAAAGTTGTACATTACATAGATAGATGTGGATTTATTAAAGTATGTTGATATATTTATGTGATGTGTGTTGTAATGTGATAAATCTTTTTTTTTTTTTGAGGTGTGCAACAAAAGAGTCTTATGGACACCACTTGTCAATTCGTACGAGCTAGTCAAAATTGATCTGCGGTGTAACTTCGCAAATTGTCATTGAGAGTATTGGCAAAAAAAAAAAAAAAAAAAAAAAATACAAATATTTTATTAATAACGAAAAAATAAATTACACCGAAAGGGCACAACTCGATTCATATGTCACCTGTACGAACGAGTTAGCGAAAATCGACCTAAGGTACAACTCCATAAATTGCTATTGACCGAATATCAAAAAACAAAGAATAGCACAAACAATTGATACTTTATTAATAACGAAAGAATAAATTACAACGAAAGGACATGACTCGATTTGATATTTTGAGGCAAAATGAACTCAATGCAGTCCAAGCAAAGGACTAAATAGACATTTTTCCAAAGTAACAAAAGAAAAGGTGCAAGATTACACAATATCTCAAAGACACTAAAATTGCACCTCAACAGAACTGTAAGTCTACACATATTAAGTTACAGAATGATTTTAGAAAGATAACCAAAAAAAGCCCAAAATTGGAACTCTCTAAACGGTCGAAAAAATCATCATAATACCCTTCTCGAGCGGTTATTATCACACCATCTCTACTGATCTTGTCGGCGGTCTCCATGTGGCAAAGACAGTTTCAAACATTCTTTCGACAAGCATCAGAGCATCGAAAAGATGCAACTATAAGCAGCTGCTTTCCAGGTTTCCAGTGTAGTCTTCTAGTGCTTATGTCGAGAATAATGGTTATCGTTAGGGTTTCTCTTCCCGCTATAAAGTGCAAGTGCTTTTCTCACAGGAGGCTTCAGTGGGGCTCTCCCTTCACCGGCATGCGAAAATATGTCATCCGCACCGAGAAACTCCTGATCCTGAAAGAACACAGAGACCAAATTAGAATAACATTATTTACGTGCATCCATGTACGCAGAACAAGAACAACTCACGGGGGAGAAAATAACCTGCTTGCTCGATTTCTTTTTCGACTTGGGGTACAGAAGCTTGCGAGGGAGCTGATCTTCTCGCAGAATGAGGTTCTTGGTGATGGCTTCTCTTCCACCTTGAGGCAAGGGAAGGGAAAACTGGGCATAAAAGATAACAATAATGAGATGGACCCAAAACCATTAACTTACTTCAACACGTTTATCGGAAATACAAGATATAAGAAAAATAAAATTTAAAAAAAAAACAGATTCATGCAAATTGAACATTAATGGGTAAACATCGAAATAAAAGATACAGGACTTACTTTCGTGCCTCGAAGAATAAAACGCTGCTTACGTGCAGCCAAAACAATACCATTTTCGCCAACCGTAACAGATACTTTTCGTAGGGTGCCACCATTGCCACATTTAGGACAAAATATTCTTCCGATTTCTTGAGTCACTTTGTTGCAGGCATGACATTTTAGAACCCACCTACGGCGCATAAATAACCCAATTAAGAAATCTTCAGGTACACTTGGAAAAAGGTATACGATTAGAAAAGGTAAAGATAAAACATGGAAGTTTTGGTGTTGTCACACCTGTGCAATTGCCGAATCTGCATACCGCCTGGTGCTAATAATCGAAGACCAATTTGTAGAACAACATTTTGCATGGCGTAATCACTAGTAACACAAGCCACAGTCGAGTCGGATAGGGACCTCAGCATCAAACTCTGCTCACTGCTGCCATCATCCATCAAAGAAGTTCCAGTGCTCTCATCAGTCTGACTACTGATCTCGACGCCATCCAGTTCCTCATCACAGGTAATATCGTCATCTCCCTCCCCGGCAGGATCCACACGGCCAAGTCCGCTCTCAGCCACATTCAATTCGTTCTCTTCCTCTTCATTGGAAATATTTAACTTTTCAATTTTATCCTCCACTGGTACGTCATGTTCAGCGCGTTCCTCTGGACTTTCACATTCGCCAGGCTCGCTATTTTCCTGAGATGCTAACAATTCGCGCCTTGCCTTCCTTCTCAAATACCTTCTATGCGTGCTACGACTAACGGCAGGAAGCCAGTCATTCAAGTTTTCAGTATCCTCCCCTTGAGATGCATCAATTCCATCAGCAAACATCTTTTTACCCTCTATTTTGATCTCTTTTCTCGGAGCAGTGAACGGCCTAGGCCTACCCAAATGTTGATGCCCTTCATCCTGTTCCTCAGTGCTGGGAGCAGTATTAGAAGCAGGAATAGCTTGATCGTTAAGATCCTTTAATGGGAGTATTCGAGAGCCTGGATTTTCCCCACCCTCCGATATTTGCTCGAGAGCCTCCCACTCTGCCAGATTAGGCACATTCGAACCCCAACCGGGCAATTCAGCCTCGGCTAGATTTTTGACATTTACCATACGAAGTGGCGGAGGTTGTTCTCTTAAATGGCTAGTTCCATGAATCTGTGCTTCTAACATGTAAGCTAGAGCAATGATCTTAATATCCACATCTGAGAGAGTGTGCAAGTCTCCGGTCTCCCTCGCAAACTTAACCACTGCGAAAACAAACAGCATACATGTAGGTTGAACTGTTCCACAAGCCCAGCTAATTCAAAATCAGAACAAATCTTAAATCATTACAAAAAAATATTAAAATCGATATCGAACATCAATTACAAAATCTTATCTTTTCGCTGCACATTCGCATCACGTGGGGTAAATAATGAAAAACTTAAGTTTCAATTGTTCGATTAGAGCACAAAAACAATATCAGGAATCACAAACTTAATAGTTTGAAGGAAAATCTAAGTCCGATAATGCCAATTACACCTTAAGCAACAGCAGTAATTCTCTAAATACTAAGATTTCATGTTATAAATCAAAACCTAATACTCGATTCATGAACTCAAATACAGAGCAGTATAAGTAATCAAACCTTGCAAAAAGTTAAACCACTGTAGTCTCTGATCACTAATTCGTAATTCTCACCTTTCCTGATGAACTCCGGGGACGGCTCCATGGTCTCGATGGGGAAGGGCAAAAAGGAGAGCCTTTGGCGCGAGACCGGGTCGCGCACCTCCTCCAACACCTCCCCCACCGAGACGAACTTGTCCGCGGAGCCCGCGAGCTTGTCGCCACGGATGATCGCGTTCGCGTCCACCACCGCCACCGCGATCCCCTTGCTCGAGTTGAAGCTCCCGAAGACGCGGCTCGGGACCGGCTCCTGCGGCTCCGTCGCCCGATTCCGCACTACCGCGCTCCAACACGGCCCCATCACCGTCTCCGTCTCCGTCTCTGCCGCCGCCGCCGCCGCCATTGGAGATCGCGGTGATGTAGGAGAGGTTTCGAAAGGGTTTCTCCGACGATATCGAGCGAGTTTTAGGGTTTTTGTTTCTATAAAGGAAAACACAACAACAATGGGTCGTAATTGGGCCCGGCCCAAAATAATTGGGCTCGTGGAATTAACGCGCACGCGCTCAGCATGTGACTCACGAACTAGGGTTTCGAGCGCTCCTCCTTCCCGACCGTTCAAAATTCAAAATCCCAATTTTCAAAATTCGAATTCCCTCGTCTCCACGCCCCCCCACCCACCCCTAAACGCCGTAGCCCAAACACCTCCGCTCCTCTCACGGAGAAATTATTCCCTGCTCCAGGTGTACCCGTACGCCTCATGCACCCAAGGGAATTTTTGATGATAAATCATTTAAAAATAAAATAAAATAAAATAATTATAATCCGAAACATGCAATATGCACTATCTACAGGACGTAACTACTTATAAAAAGAAAATAATAACTTAATTTTATAATTTATGAATTATAATAATCCTTTTTATTATCGTACACCGGGTGCAGGTAATAATTTGTCGATTTGACAGTAACCTAGCGCCGTTAACGACCGTTCTATGTCGCTCCTCCCCCTTTTATAAAACCCTAGCGCCTCCTTTCGCTTCTCCCTCATTCTCCATTTCACCTCCACGCTCCCTCTCCTTCTCTGATCTCCGATCTCCTCAAAACCCTCGGCGAGAGCTCTAGATCGGCGTCGAGATGCGCGAGATCCTGCACATCCAGGGGGGGCAATGCGGGAACCAGATCGGGGCCAAGTTCTGGGAGGTGGTGTGCGCAGAGCACGGGATCGACGCGACGGGGAGGTACCAGGGCGATTCCGAGCTCCAGCTCGAGCGGATCAACGTGTACTACAACGAGGCGAGCTGCGGCCGCTTCGTGCCCCGCGCGGTGCTCATGGATCTGGAGCCCGGCACCATGGACAGCGTCCGATCCGGGCCCTACGGCCAGATCTTCAGGCCCGACAACTTCGTCTTCGGCCAATCTGGGGCCGGGAACAACTGGGCTAAGGGCCACTACACCGAGGGTGCCGAGCTCATCGACTCCGTCCTCGACGTTGTAAGGAAAGAAGCAGAGAACTGTGACTGTTTACAGGGTGAGATTTTTCCTCAATTTTCTCTTTCTCTTTTTTGGTTCTTCATGCTTTGTTGTTGGTTATTCATGTGAAAATTAGCTGTTAGAACAGTGCTTGATCTACATTGTAGTAGTACCCATTCAGCCCTATTTTTGCTGCACCAAATAATTTAAATTTTGATCTTCTTGATCTACTCAAATGTCCTTTCATTTCCACGCCAAGAATTAGCCTCTCTCCTATGGGCTTAACTTTTTCAATGAACTATTTTATGTCGAATCATTTTCTTTTTAAGCTAAAAATGTATATGCAGAGAGTGTTATTTGAGTTTTGTTACTGATGATTCTGTGCATACTTTTGCGTCGTCCAGGGTTCCAGGTTTGCCACTCACTGGGCGGCGGAACGGGGTCCGGCATGGGCACGCTGCTCATATCGAAGATAAGGGAGGAGTATCCGGACCGCATGATGCTCACCTTCTCCGTCTTCCCCTCCCCGAAGGTCTCCGACACCGTCGTCGAGCCTTACAACGCCACGCTCTCGGTTCACCAGCTGGTTGAGAATGCCGATGAGTGCATGGTGCTCGACAACGAGGCCCTCTACGACATTTGCTTCCGCACTCTCAAGCTCACCACTCCTAGTTGTAAGCGCATCTTTTGTTTACTATACACCCCTTGAACAACTCTAATCTAATCAAATAGCATTTCATTACTGAATGCTTTTCGGAATGATGTGTGTGTGTTTAGTTGGCGATCTCAATCACCTCATATCGGCCACGATGAGCGGGGTGACCTGCTGCCTCCGCTTCCCGGGCCAGCTGAATTCTGACCTCCGTAAGCTCGCCGTTAATCTCATCCCATTCCCCCGCCTCCACTTCTTCATGGTGGGGTTCGCCCCGCTCACCTCCCGCGGGTCGCAGCAGTACCGGGCCCTCACCGTCCCCGAACTGACCCAGCAGATGTGGGACTCCAAGAACATGATGTGCGCCGCCGACCCCCGCCACGGCCGTTACCTCACCGCCTCCGCCGTGTTCCGCGGCAAGATGAGCACCAAGGAAGTGGACGAGCAGATGCTCCATGTCCAGAACAAGAACTCGTCCTACTTTGTTGAGTGGATCCCCAACAATGTCAAATCTACCGTCTGCGACATCCCGCCGACGGGGCTCAAGATGGCCTCGACGTTCATCGGGAACTCGACTTCGATCCAGGAGATGTTCAGGAGGGTGAGCGAGCAGTTCACGGCTATGTTCAGGAGAAAGGCCTTCTTGCATTGGTACACGGGCGAAGGGATGGACGAAATGGAGTTCACCGAGGCCGAGAGCAACATGAATGATCTGGTATCCGAATACCAGCAATACCAGGACGCAACGGCCGACGAGGAGGGCGATTACGTTGACGAGGAGGAAGGCGATTTCGAAGAGGCTTAATTTGGTCATTTGTTACAAACTCTGCTTGTCTTAGGATATATGATGCTTGTTTTGAACATCTTAAATTTGTTTTTGCTTAGAACTAGGACTTGGTGAATTATGCTTACTCATCGCCGGCGCAAGCAATGTTTCGTTGCTTTCATAGTTTAGTTTGTGCTGGAGTTAACTGTCGACAAACGAAGTACTGATACTGTCGAATTCGCTGATGCAGTATTTGCCAAGTCCTTTTAGTTTGGATGTTGTTTTTAACTGTTGTGCTGTGAAGATCCATTTTGAACTTAAATTTAGTTGTTGTTTTTAACTGTTGTGCTGTGAAGATCCTTTTTGAACTTAAATTTAGTTAGAATTATCTGCAGAGTTTAAGCATCTGTGTTCATCATGATCAAACTTTATCTTGCTTTGCTTTAGAATTATCGACAAACGAAGTACTGATGCTGTCGAATTCGCTGATGCAGTATTTGCCAAGTCCTTTTAGTTTGGTTGTTGTTTTTAACTGTTGTGCTGTGAAGATCCATTTTGAGCTTAAATTTAGTTGTTGTTCTTAACTGTTGTGCTGTGAAGATCCATTTTGAACTTAAATTTAGTTAGAATTATCTGCAGAGTTTAAGCATCTGTGTTCATCATGATCAAACTTTATCTTGCTTTGCTTTAATTATTGTGCGATTTGTGATTAGTATATTTTTGTCACATGGTGGGAATTCTTTTATTTATGGTGGAATTGATAATATAGATAATTGTTAGTCAATTGTTATGGTTATTGCTATAAAATTTAGAATTTACTTGTATTTAAAGAGAGATCATGTTTCTTCTTAGGAGGGGGTAGTGTTTGGTTTGACCCTTTGAAATTTTTTTTTTTTTTTTTTTTTTTCCGAATTAATGTAAGTTTTATTGATTTTTTCCGAATAAGTGCTAAATGATTCAAATGTTTTAATATTTATCACAAAATATTAATAATTTCTCTAAAACTCACAAAATGTGGAGTGTGGTGCATGAGATGTTAGGATACACATCTCCGTTCATTCCGTGGGCCCCACCTCCTTCGATTTAAATTTAACGGTCAATGATTCTCCATATGCCCGAGACGTTTCGACGAGTATGTGACCACTCTTTTTTTTTTTTTTCCTAATAAATTTTTTAAAAAATATTATTATGGTTAAAAGGTATGGAGACCCCTCAACTGTAAACGTAATTGAAATTACTCCATCAACCATTTTTTAGGTGAAATTGTAGGGAATTTTGAGACAGACACCTCAACTTTTATTTTATTTTTTTATTGAGACTAGCTCACTTTTAATTTTTTTCAAATTAAATAATTTTAGGCAAAAAAAAAAAATTCTCAAATCGATTGATGTTTTCATAATATTTAATATTTTTAAATAATTTATAATAAAAAAATCAAGATGAGGGGTCTATTTCAAAATATTTTATCCATCAACTTTATCTTTTCCTAATTAAGAGATTTAGACTTTTTTGATTTTTTTTATACATATAAAATTTTAAATATATTAACAATTTTATCAAATTTAATAATTTTGCTTATTTTTTAGTAAATAAATTGAATCAATAAACCACCACAAAGTTAATAACATTTTGAATCTGACAAGGGTCTATTTTAAAACGACCTATAGTTGAGGCGGTTTTATTACATTTTGCTCTTTTTTTTTTCTAATTTAAAAAAAAAACAACCTAATTAGATAAATTGGAGAGCGAGGAGCGCGGGAGATGAAGTAGAAACGGAGAAGGCGAAGGAATCGAGCGAAGCGAAAGCTCTCGTCAACGGCAATGGCGATCGATCGATCGAAGCTTCGACCCCGAGCTCTCAACTCCCAAAACTAGGGTTTCGATTGAGCTACAATTTGGGTGTATATCGAGGGTTTAACGTTGATTAATTAAGCTCCGAAAGGTGAGGAACTTAACGGTGCAATTTGATCCGATTTTCGTCTAGTTTTGATTAATTCTACTGTTTTTTAGCTGTGTTTTGTTCTCTAAATAGAGAGATTCGATGATCTTCGTGTACATTATGATGATGATGATGATGATGATGATGATTCTCGTCTAATTTTGATTATTTCTACTGTTTTTTAGCTCTGTTTTGTTCTCTAGGTAGAGAGATTTTATGATTTTCGTGTATAGGATGATGATGATGATGAATCTAGCTAGGGTTTTTGGCTTTTTTTGGTTTTTTGATCACTGAGAATTTAATATTCTAAGTAATTAGTGTTCATATGAAACTGGGCATGTTGTGATAGTTTGAATTTGATTTATTTCACAAAACAAAGTTAAATGTAATTTTATTTTTATTTTTTTTGGTACCAAATGATCCATTGTTCAAGTAATTCCATGAATAAGGCATTTCAAAAATTTTATGATCTCAATGGTTAGGGTAAAATATAGGGGCATCACCTTTTAGTTGTTAAATTTTTGCATGTATTACATGTAATTAAATCACTGTTAAATGACTCGAATAATTTAGTTTACTTAAAACAAGCTTACAAGATCATTTTACAATAAAAGTTAGATTTTTATCTGTTACAAAGTTTAGGGCTAGAATGTTTTAGTACAATGTACACTGATCGAGTCCCAGTCCCGATATCAGGACATATTAGACCGTCGTATTTGCTGTTCATCGTATAAATTTGCACGAATCTTAAAAATAGATAGATGATGGATATGACTATCTCACACTGGGGACAATTCCCACCAAATTTTTGTCAGTGCAGAGCAAATAAGATTCAAGGATTTTTGAAGTTCAAATTGCTCAAGGGACTCAAAAACACTAATATAAACAATTCCAACACTATTATTGTTATTGTTCATTAACTTTAATTGTTTATATTAGTGTTATTGTTCATTAACTTTAACATGCAGGATTAATCTTTTTTTCCATCTTTTTCATAATGGTCATACTTCAATGTTCTAGTTGAGAAATATATGTGTCTGAAGTGCTCTTGCCTTTGCATATCTGTACTTATGAGATGCTTATTAGGATGTTTTCAGACCATTTTAAGCTTGTTCATAGTTCTATTTTTTAAATTCTGAGTCAATTTAAAGGAAATTAGATGAAGTTAATATTAGTTTTCTTGTTAGTTAAATCTCATATTTTGTTTTATTACTAAAATTCTATTTCGATTATGTAACAGCATTATGGAATTAAATAATGTCAAGCTTAGACTTGTTTTGAATTTATGGAAGGCTCACAAGAATCTTCTGCATTCAATGTGCAATGCTTATCTTTCTATTTTGGTCAAATTTGTTTCTGATACCATCAGATAACTGAGTTTCTTCACTAGTTGTGCTCTTCTTCATTGGTTGTGCTCCAGAATTTGTTTTCTGAGTATAATGTTTCCTAATTTGTTGTTCTATATACACTGTTATTGTCTTCTAACAACATTTTTCCTTCTTATATGATGCAGAAATTTTCATTTGTTTGTATGTCCTTCACCTGAGTTAAAGCTTACGTTCGTCAAGAATGGCTAGTTACAAGCTTGGCGTCCAAGTGATCAATGCGTACGATCTCGTGCCCAAGGAGAAGGGCTCTTCGAACCCTTGCGTCGAGCTTGAATTCAACGGCCAAAAATTCTGCACCACCGTCGAGGAGAAAGAACTCAGAACTCAATACGGTGTGGAACGAGCGCTTCTACTTCAACATCTCGGACCCTTCTTCTATCCCCAACCTTTCTCTTGAAGCTTCTATTTACAGCATCAACACAGAAAGAAACTCTAGATCCTTTCTCGGCAAAGTCCGGCTCGCAGGAACCTCCTTTGTGCCCTCCTCCGACGCAGCCGTGATGCATTTTTCGCGTGTGAGAGGAGAACTGGGGCTCAAAAGTTTTCCTCACTGGTGATCCGTCAATGAAAGCTTCAAATCCTCTTCCACCTTTCGATCCTGCTACGAAAATTCATCCTCAGAAACAAGTCTTAAACCCTAATCCTAATCCAGCTCGAGAACGTTCGGGTGGATCGAGACATACATTTCGTAGTATTGGAAAAGAGGCCCTCAATCAGCATGAACATTGTCCTCCGGTCGCCCGCGAGTGAACAGGCGGCAAAGTGTGATGCAGGCCAATTCAAATGCGAGTCGCTGAAGATCAAATGCGAATCGCCGAAGTTTGCGAACATGTGCTCATGGGCACCCTCGAAGAAAGAGGCCGAATATGCACTTAAAAAAACAAACCCATCCCTCGGCTTCGGACGGATCGTAGGTGGCCAAGTCATACACGCGGGCAAGTCAAGCACTGTATGATCTTGTCGAGCAGATGCAGTATCTTTTCGTCCGAGTTGTCAAAGCAAAAGACCTACCGGCAAGCACCGCTCCATTCACCGAGTTGAAGTTCAGGAACTCTACGGCCGCCACAAAGCAGCTTGAGAAGAAGCCGAATCCGGAGTGGAACGAAGTGTTCGCCTTCTTCCGCGAATGTATGCACGCGACGACGATCCTCGAAGTTCAGGTCAGAGATAAGAAACAAGGGAAGGATGAGTATATTGGGCGGGTTCGGTTCGATATAAATGATGTGCCAATGCAAGCTCCGCCGGATTCTTCGTTGGCACCAGAGTGGTACCGCCTCGATGACAAGAAGGACGAGAAAATCAAAGGCGAGCTGATGCTCGCGGTCTGGATTGGAACTCAAGCTGACGAGGCCTTTCCTGACGCATGGCAGTCTGATGTGGCGAATGCAACAGCCGACGCCTCGGTGGCCGCGAGCCCGCATGTGCAGTCGAAAGTCTACCATGCTCCGAGACTCTGGTGCGTGCGAGTCAACATCATTGAGGTGCTAGATATTGAAATAGCCGACAAGAACCGCACTCCGGAGTTGTTCGTCAAGGCGCAGATCGGAGACCAGTATTTCAGGACAAGAAAAATGAAGCTGCGGAAACCCAAATATTTCTGGAATGAAGAAATAATGTTCGTGGCTGCCGAGCCTTTCGAGGATCAGCTCGTTCTATCGGTCGAAGATCACGTCAAGCCAGATAAAGATGAGGCGATCGGTCGAGTTACTATTCCACTTTTTAAGGTGGAGAAGCGAGTCGACGACCGGACATTCCATTGCCGGTGGTTCAATCTTGAAAAGCCGAATGGTGCCGATGGCGATAAGGTGAAGGAGGACGAGCCCGCGAGCCGTATTCACTTGCGGGTATTCCTGGACGGAGGATATCGCGTGCTAGATGAGTCGACGCAGAATACTCGGGGCAACTGGGCTTCTTCCGATGAAAACAAAAGACGGAAAGGGCATGACTGACACATATTGCGTGGCGAAGTACGGGAAGAAGTGGATTCGGACTCAAACCATGATCAAGAGCCTGTGCCCGCCGTTCAACGAGCAGCACGCCTGGGAGTTCTATGATCCGGCAACTGTCCTAACCATCGGCGTTTTCGACAACTGCCAAATTGGCGAGAAGGGAAATGGTCAGAAAGATGCAAAAGATTCAAAAGGCGAAAAGGAGGGAAAAGATGCAGTTATCGGAAAGATCCGAATCCGGCTCTCGACACTCGAAACGGGTCGGGTATACACCCATTCCTATTCGCTTCTCATCCTGCAGCCGTCGGGGTTGAAAAAGATGGGGGAGCTTCATCTTGCCATAAGGTTCTCCTCGACTTCGTTCGTCAGCATGATGTCGATGTATGCACCGCCCCTGCTTCCGAAGATGCACTACATCCGCCCGCTGATGCTATTTCAGATCGACATGCTCCGCCACCACGCCATCCAGATCCCCGCAGACCAGCTGGGCAGAATGGAGCCGCCACTGCGAAAAGAAGTCGTGGAGTTCATGTCCGACGTTGACTGTCACTTATGGAGCATGCGGGGGAGCAAAGCAAACTTCTTCAGGCTGATGTCGGTCCTTTCGCGCTTGTTCGAGGCCGGAAAGTGGTTCGGGGCTATATGCGTGTGGACGAAACTTGTCACGAGTGTTCTTGTTCACATTCTGTTCATGATGCTCGTGTGCTTTCCGGAGCTGATACTCCCGACGGCGTTCTCGTACATGTCCTTTATAGGGCTCTGGAACTACCGGTACCGGCCGCAGTACCCACCGCACATGAACACAAATCTCTCCCAGGCGGAGAATGCCGACCCTGACGAACTCGACGAGGAGTTCGATACGTTCCAGACGAGCATAGAGGCGGAGGTGGTGAAGAAGAGGTACGACCGGTTGAGGTGCGTCGCGGGGAAGGTGCAGACGCTGGTGGGGGACGTCGCGACGCAGGGGGAGAGGATCCAGGCTCTGATCAGCTGGAGGGACCAACAGGCGACGTCGGTATTTGCGCTGCTCTGCTCCGTGGCTGCAGCCATTGCGTACGTGACGCCGCTCCGCGTCGTGGTCGCCCTGCTGGGATTCTACACTATGAGGCACCCGCAGTTCCGGCAGAAGACGCCCTCCGCGCCGGCAAACTTCTTCCGTCGGTTACCGGCTAGAACAGATAGCATGCTATGAAATTTGTTTTGTTTTAGATTTTTGATGGTTTCTAACTTTCAAATGATGTTATGAAATTCCCTTTTTGGGCAGGAAAAGCTCAAAAACCCCTGTAACCCATCCTTGTTATAGAATGTCTCTATTTACTGTTGAGCAAAATGTACGAATAGTCCCTAATATTGCAATTTGGTCCCTCCTCTTTTCACTCTTAAACACACTCTAGTTGCTGTATTTTAATTGCACATTAATACCCCATCATTATTAGTATTAAAAAAAAAGATTATTCAATTATATCTGCTAATGAGCTCTCAAACGATTCTGCAAGGGTAAACCACATGTCCAAAACAACACTAACAAATATGTGTAAGTAAAATAAAGTTGAACAGGAAAAAGAAATAGAAGCCACTGCATCTACAATATTATAGAACGGCGAAAGATCAAAATCAGTGGAATCCAAGCAACTGCAGTAAAAACAACTTGAGTTCATTCGCAGTTCATTTACCGGTTCTATTTGTCGAGCTCCATTGCCTGGGCTGCTTTGGCCTTTGCTAGTGCTGATAGCTTTGTTTTCAGCCTCTTCTTACCAACCTTGAATTTTCCTGCATTCCTCCTCTTTGTATTACTGCTATCGATCTGTATCAAGGCAGGGAAAATATCCGTTTCAGCGCGACACATTTCACAGGTAATATAAAGCGGAACTTAGTAGAGCATATTAAAGTCCAAAAAGTGTAGTCCGAAATGGTAAAATGTTAAGGATTCTCTGCTGTTTCTCAGCCTGCATTCATGCTAGAATTATACAAATGAGTATCTTACTTGAGATAACATCAATCAACAAATCAAAGGGTTTCATATAACCAACGACATGCGGATGAGTTTAAGGCCAGTGTGCTAAAGAGATACATCGTAATGTTCCGGTTTGGAAAGGACATTGAAAATGTCGGCTCTGACAAATCAGGATATTTAGACAGTGCCTTCTCAGCATACACGACAAATGCGACAGAGCAGCAAAAACTGAAAGCTATATCAGCTGGAAAATTTGTCGAAGGTAAGAGTAGTGAGAGAAGAACTCGCATGATAATAAAAATAAGGATATAAAACAAGCATTAAAAAGCAGAATCATGGTGTTTGCGGCACGATGCCTCGTACTGCAATTAAACCTTCGTGTATAGCAGAAAAAGCCCCCAGATAGAAACACAAAGGCTCGAACTATCCATCAAATTGTTACAATCCAGCAAAGGATGCATTACATGGAACACAAAACAAGCATATTTTGGGGGCATGACGCAGATACTACACCGGAAAAATAGATAAAACAAGCAATGTCTCGGTCAGGGTTTACAATATAAGTTACTATGGACCCAGCTAAAAGAGAAAGCAAATAGAGTTTGGCTACGATGCTTCTAAAAGTACCAAGCACTTGGTAATTGTAAGTTCTCCACCGTTAGATCTATTTCTTTACTCAATTTCATTTCTTAGATCATACTATTCCACCAATCACAAACTAAATCCTAGGCAACCAATATCATTCTAACAGTACATCACTTCATCCAAGGGCCGAAAACTCACAAGCTCCAACAACTTGGTGATTCTAAAAGCACAGGAGCTCAATTCAAGCAAATATAATCGGCCGCCCACAATGTAGAGAGTTCCCCAGTGGTTTCAAATACGTAGTTGTACGACATCTTTGATCGAGATATACAATTTTAACTACAATAAATCCATAAAAATTTTTAAAAAAATCCCAGTTATAGTCATATTTAGCATCCTTTTCATCATATTACAAGAATGTTTCTCATCCTGCTTCTTGCATGTGGTTGCAAGACATTAATTATAGGAAGTTGTGTCCATATATCACCATTAAACACCAAACCCTCCAATGTCACTCTCATAATTCTCCCTCAGCTTCAGTGAATCACTTGAGTACCAATAATAAGATGACTCAATATACCCATCATTTATCATAAAATTTACACCACAACAATCAAATAAAACCACTCAGGAAACAAAAGTGCATATATAATAGAGAGATCGATGATGTTAATGTCTACAAGTAAGAGAAAGCGAAGATCACCTTCATCTTCGACTTCTTCGCTTGGAGCTTCTTCGCCTGCTTCTCCCTCTCCTCTCTCTCCCCTGCGATTCCACCACAGAAGCATCAACCACGACGAAAACCAAACAAAATTCAAAAAAAAAAAAAAAAGCTTAGACGATTCAAAATTTCGTACTCTGGAGGTCGAATTGGTGCTGGTTCTTCCTCTTCGCAAGGTTGTTCTTCTTCGACATCTTCTTCTTCCTCTCGATCCCTCTTCGAGACCCTAGACGCCCCTTTGCGAGTGTCGTGCTCCGAAAAGCTTGAGGAATATATATAAACCCTAAAATCGAACGTTGCGCCGCGTGTGAATCCAAAACCCTAATTCGACCAAACCCGAAGTTGGGTTTGGGCTCGAGTCCGAATTTTCGGGTCAGAGCCAAATCGGGTCGGGTCGGATTGGGCTTTGAGTCCTATCCAAGCTACTTTTTATTTTTTTATTTTGGGAAGAGTGGTATTTTAGTTTACTATAGATGGGGCTTTGTGCACTACTTTACTTATTTTAATTTTTATGTTATACAAATATAGATATTGGAGTGGACAAAATATCTTAACTATCATTTTGATTCATAAGAAAAAAATACTTGTTGGGCAAAATCTAACCGTCTGATTGGTTTCTAAAAACAATAATTAAAAAAAAAAAATCAGATTTTATAAAACCATAGAATTTGTATTTTTGAAATTTTTTTATCTGAGAAGTAAAAACTGCTTGAAAGAAATATTTTTCATAAACAAAACTCAAATACCCACCTAAGATCAGGGTCCAGAAAACCATACACACACACACACACATATATATATAAGTGCTAGGTGTACACCTCCAAATGGGGTGTACATCCTACACCCACCCATCCTAGGGTGGGTATTCATCCACTCGTCACTAGATGTGACGAGTGGAATTCACCCACCCCTAGGATGGGGTGGGTGTAAGATGTACACCCCATTTGGGGTGTACATCTAGCATTTTTCATATATATATATAGGAAAATGCTACTTGTACACCCGTAAGGGGTGTACATCTCACACCCCCACCCATTTAAGGATGGGGGTGTGATGAGTGGTCACTTGATGTGACCCGTAAAAAACATCGACACCATTAAAAGGGTGGAGGTGTAAGATGTTACACCCTCACCCATCCAATGGATGAGGGTGTGAGAAGAGGTCACATCAAGTGACCTCAAAGGCACCACCCATTGGATGGGTGGGGTGTAGGATGTTACACCCTTCGGGGTGTACATATAGCATTACCCTATCTATATATATATATATATATGATCTTATTTAATATTATAATTTAAAAAATAATTCTCCAAAAATTAAAATTATAAAAATAAATTTAAACGATAAATAATTTAAAATTTTATAAAGACGGTGAACTATTCACCACTTTTTATAAAAGCGGTGATCTAATTTTAGATTAAAGTTTTTTAGGAGGATCCCAGAAAAACGGTTGGATTTGAGAACCAGCAAAGCAATTAATCCAATTATTTAAGTAAAGTTAGAATATTCCAAGTAAAACTCACACAAATGAAGCCCAAAATTAACCCCACCCACATGTGTAGCCCAGAATACTTGAAGGAGAGATATAAATACTGAAAGAGATAATAATCTTATTGCTGATGGAGCCACTGATGAATCAATGGTAAAAAAGAATGACACATTGAAAATGTAAATGAAGAAGATAATATAGATACACAGGAAAAGGACCCCCCAAAAAAAAAAGAGATGAATTTTTTTTTTAAAAAAAAAAAAAATGACTAAGAGAGGCCCTCAAGGGCGCTTCGTCTTCGAGTTGTTCTTCGAAGCGGCCTTTTGCTCCCTTTCCATAAATTATGGATCTCGCTGTTACCTCTCAATAACTTAATCAGGTCTAATCTCACTTGCGGCGTTTTCTGTGAACTAGGGTTGGGGTTATTGAGTTCCCTTCCTTCCGATCCATTACGGGAACCCGGAGGCGTGCGAGGTTCCCCGTCGGTGCACGGGCTGCAAGAAAGAAATAGCGCATTGGTTAAAGAAAGAACTATCTTGAACACAAATCAAAGCATCGAGTAAGTAGTGTTTACGAGTCAAAAGAGAACATGAATAATCCCTAGCATCCAAATAGACACTACCTGTGTTCGCAAGAGGCTGATCGCAGGAGCGAAATGAACTCTCCGTTAACCGGGGAGCATGTAGGGCAATAGAATGTCTTGGGAAGGGGCTCGCACAAATTAATGCAATCAAAGTGATACCACTCATCGCACTGGTCGCAGGCGATCATGGCCCTCTTATCATCAGGCTTTCGACAGATGCAGTAAAGCATACTGCGAGCTTTTAGTAACTGCATAAGAGTGAAAAATGAGAGTGAACTAATTGATCGCCGGAGCAAATTCACGTTCCAGCGTCAGTTTATATATGTACCTTCAATTCTTCATCAACGCGGACGGGTAAACTTTCGCCTTCCCTAATAAGTTTATAAACTTCACTCAGAGCAAGTTTCCCTGAATCTGAAGTAACCTGAATAACAAGGTTGTGTTAGTGCAAAAAAAAAAAAAAAATTCTACATGGAAAACCCATAGGGCTGTTTCGAGTTCACTTTCAACCTGTTTTGCGTTCTCTAACCAATGCAGACTGATTTTCTCTGCATTAATAATTTCCATCATGAAATGGTCTCCAGATGGTATGCCTAAAGCTGAACCCTGCACAATCCACATGGATAATCCACATAAATTTCGTAAGCAATCTATGAGAATGTAATTGAAAAAATAGAGAATTATTTCTGCGGAAAGCATAAGTTTACATATAACAACTAGCATGCACTAAGAAGCTGATTCTGTACCCTTTTCTCGAGACACTGAATTAGTTGAACGATTGGTTTTCCCGAAGCCCTCAAGAGTTTATTGGTTCTTATTTTCCATGAATGTTTAGTCAATGCGGATTCGAGGCTTATGCTATCTTGCCGATTGTACACTCCAGCCACTGTTACTGCCTGTAAATAACCATTACCCAGATGAAGACATGAATAGAAAGAATCTATCACAAGTTATAAAAGCAAGAAACAAAAATAAAACATGAGAAAAGCACATCAAGGGCCACCTTTAGAGCCAGCAGGAGGCTTTCTGAGATAGAGCTAAGATCTTTCTCCCGGTAAGAAATAGCATGGTTAGCTATTTGCGTTAAATATGACTTGCATTTCTGTGCCTGTTCGACTATTTCTTTCAACAAATCCAGCTCTTCAACCCTATAAAACAACATTATCTAATCAAGCAACCGTGGCCTGTGAAGGTTACTCTTAGATGGAAAAATTTCAAACTGACATAAAATCATCAATAATCTATCCGACATATCCACCCGGTAGCATTCCACATATATTAGGCTATAGATGCATACGCAAAGTTATTACACTAAATAGATATTAGAAAAATAAAAATTGCACCTGAGAAGATTCATGCAGAAAAATGCAAAAATCCAGAGCATTTAATACTATATAGAGGTCAGCACTGCCTATTATTAAGAAGAAAGCATATTTATGTAAATCAGGCTATTCCAAAATTAATGTGCTCCAGACGTTTATAAGATTTTGAATGCACGATAGCAACACAAATATGTGTTAATTACCTGGCGTAAAAACACTCTGCTGCAGATATAAGTTTAACAAATAAGCGGAATTTAGGACGATTCCCTTGCGATATCTGCAAAAACATCCAGACATCAGAATTTATGATCTGTTAGCAATCAATTGGGACTTTGAAACAAAGATGACTTTACCCATGATTGTCTTCCAATTAGTGATACATCTCCATTTTCTATAGCGAGGCAAAATGAACATGCCTTCGTTTTTTTCATGTCTGCATTAGCAGCCATCGGCCACATGCATGAGAGATGGTACCTGCAAAGTTAAGAGATAAATCACTCAAAAAGTTCTACTAGCAACCCTGCCATATAGCAAAGCACTTGGTGCAAAGAAAAAAAAATACTGTGGAGATCAGTAAATTGCACTAGGAACCTCGCACTTTTTAGCACTTTTTGGTTTGGGCACCAACCATTCAACTGTGAGAGTCATCTAACTATATTCATCCTTAGGAGATGATAGTATCCATGTGATAGTCATCTAACTACATGCTAAGTAACAGACAAATTTCTTACATGATGACTATGCTGCTATATTCATCCAAATTCATAAAAAGGGCAAAGTTGCAACAGAATCCAAGGATTTGGGAACCAAATGTAAAAATTGAAAGATTCGGAACCAGAACCTTCTAAGGAGGTTAGGTAACCCTGAAACAATTTTTTCTATCTTAGATTCATATTCCCATCATTTATTCTATACTTTCTTAGAAAGGAGAAACTTGTCCATCTCAGGACAACCACAATGAACAATATATGAGTTCAGTCATTATTCTACACTTTGTTAGATCACCAAAAAAACAAAAACAAAAAACTGAGTTCCACAAGAATCAGGGAACAAGTAATATTAACTCAAGTACCTTACCGGTCCTCACATATCAGACATGTATAGACTTTCTCATTATCAGTATCATTCGGACAGCAGACACAGATTTCTCTTCTCGTACAAACACTTGATCCACCATATAAGCACAGAGCCTTATCCAGAGATCTTTGGATCTGAGTTTATATATTTAGAACAGGTCAAGTATTAGTCAGAAGAATTCCCTACTAGGAACAGGGTGCATAAACAACACAAATTAACCCACTTTTAAGAGCTCACTGGACAGAGAACCAAGGTCTCCAACTAAAGGTTGCACAAAACCACGACACTGCAGCATCCATTTCTCAACCTTTTCAATCTCGGAGACAACCTTGTCCATCTCAGGACAATCAAAAGCATTAGATTTACCACTTTCCTGCCATGAACAAGTTCTAGATCAAAATTCACAATACAAAGTCAAAAGATTGCAATGCTTTCAATGGGACCTAGAAATATACTTAAAGCAGAAATATAGCTCCAAAATTTGATAATCTAGCAATGTTGATGAAACTTAGAGATGTAAAGAAGACAACAGTGGTGTTGCTGTAATAAGCTTACCTTCAGTTCTAAAAGAAAAGCCCAAGATTGTTTTCCAGGCGATATGAAGAAAGCATGGCATCGGTCTATCCAGGAACTGGACAAAATATGGTGTCAAAGAAAGTACAAAATGTAATTTCCCTTAGCACTAATTGGGTTTAACTCGGACTCACCGGTGTGCCTCAATGGCATTTTTGAGGTGGGAAACCATCATAGCAAGTGGCACCTCTACTTCCTGCAAATATGCATTGTATTTTGTTAAGTGTAATGGCTACTGTTGATCAAGCACTCTGAATACTCATAACAATCCAAAATGAAAGAACAGACCTGAAATTCCCCTAAAAAATTTTCAACATCCTTCACATTGCACCTCTTTGAGATTTGAGGATTGGGAAGTAGGATGAGTGCTTTTCTAAGCCATCTTGTGCTATTCAGCAACCTTTTAACTAAATTACTACCAGAAAATACAGCTGGAATATGATCCATATCCTCAAGTAAGCTATCAACCTCCTGTATGACCAAACAACGAAAAATTCCACTTGTAATGTAGAGGAAGATATAAGGAAACATCCACCAGGTATTAAACCATTACCTTGAGCAAAGGAATCATGAAGCAGAAAGATATTGCAACCAAAGCCCATTTCATTGTCAAAGATGCGTGCTGTAGTTCAGGCAACTCCTTAAACTCAAAACCAAGGGATACGCCAATTTCCCTTGTGGAATCAATTTCATTAAGCAGTTGCTGAATTTTAGTTTTTAGGCAATTGTCGACAATAAAGTCGGCATCATTCATATACAACAAAGATCTTATATTCTCCAATAAATTAGAGGCTTTGTGCATCCATTTCTCAACATCAAGCAGAATGTCCTGAAGTCTCTGAGGAGTATCTAGGTTGACCTTTAAGTATCTAGATTGAGCAACCAAATCCTTCAAATCATCGACTTTAAGCATAAGCTCAAAGGAATTCCCGTCACAAATACTGGGTCTTAGGTATGGCTGAGATTTAAGCATCCAACAGCGAGCCACTGATTCTGCATCCTCAATATCAGGAAAAGAAGGAAGAATTGCAAATATATCTTCTGAGGCCCTGAAATTGTAGCATCAAATGGAATCAGGAAAAAATTACAACCCAGCATGTAAAGAATAAAGCATAGAATAGTATGTAATATACCTTCTAAGGCCCTCAAATTCAGAGATGCAAGACACATGCTCAAGAACAAATTTAGCTCTTTCTTCCCAAGAGATGGCTGCACGAAGCACTCCAGAGATCTCATTGAACAGTTGCTCCTCATCAATTTCTAATCTGGGAGAGAGAGAGAAGTAGCGGGTCAAAGCCCATAATTTTTATTTTTTTTAGTCTAAAGGACTTCAAATTGGCCACAGTATTGAAAACTTACAAAGAAGCTTCTGCCAGTACTTGCTGGATTATCTCCAATGGTGTACGAAGAGAGAGTGCCTGCTCAAATATTACATAATCAAATTATTCAAATAAATAAGATGAAAAGACTAAGATGCATTTTACATTACCAAGAATAATCAAGTTTTGAAACTTAGAATCAAAATGAAATCAATCAAAAGATAAATTTGCACAAAACTACACTTCTGTCTGTACAGAAAACTCTAGAAATGTATAATAAGAAAAAGAATGCTTGCTGAGCGTTGGATGTTAATAAGAAATAGAATAAAAAGGACATCTACATATGATGGAATCATAACAACGCTTTGCAATCATCAGCAAACAAGGTGAACAGACAAATGTTTGAGAGAACATGTTACCTCAGATGCTCTCTTTCTACACATTGACTTATTTAATTCTGCTTCCACAGCAGCCAACTCTTCCCCTATATCAGGAAAAATAGATTTTATGCAGAAGATTTTTGAAACCAAATTGGAGGAATAAATAGAACTCCAACTATTTCTGTCGATTATTTTGGCAAATATATAAAATTAAAGGAATTTTACCTTGTATGCGCAGTGATTCCCCATCCTTCAGGATGCATGACAGTTCTTCAACATTTTTCATGTGATCGCCCCGTTCATTAAGATTTTGGAGAACATCATTACAACGGCAAATCCAAGAACAAGAATCAGAATAGTGTTGCCTAAGGATTTTGAGCTCTGGAATGCTAACTCTAACATAATCTGCAGCCAGCAGAAACTTTTCAAGCTCCTGTAAATTTTGAGTGCCAAAACTTGATTCATTAGTATTTTTCCAAACAAACAAAACAAAAAATAGCGTGGTTACACAAGGATTGCAACCTTCAAATTAAGGGGACCATTTAGGTAATCTTGGCACCGCTCTTTCCAAAAGTCAGCTTCTGTGCGCAGGTGTAAAAGCAAATCCATCTCCGGAAGCTGAACGTGAAGCTGCAGCATCTATTAATGTTTATAAAATGTCAGATGTCCATTAAATAATAGATCTGCATGTTCTCTGAATGTTTTCTGATCAGATAAAAAGATACTAATCAAGAAAAGGATAGATTAGAAATCAAATTGCTACAAAAGCTGCATACCTCTGATTTCAACTTGTTAAACAAATCAAGTTCAGAGATACCAGAATTTTTCTCTGACAGGCACTCTCGTGCATTTTTCAACCAAAGCTGCAGGACCACTGAAAAATCTAAGCCAGCAGTACAAGTGTTTGACATTTAAATATTTAATTAAAAAAAATGAAGAGTATTAGGATAAAAGGTTTAGCAGTGGAGAAGAGGTAGTTATTTTGATTGGTACTGAGATCGATCATCAAGCTTTAAGGTATCATGCTTCAAAAACACAATTTTGATTGTAATACTTCAGCCAATACAATAACTAATTCACACAAGCATTGTAAGTTCCTCAATATTGATTTTCTACTAAAGTTGTGAACTTGCCTGACTAAAACATCTTCCAAACCTTTGACAAAACACATAAATGTAGTATCACAAAGTGAATAATGAAAGTTTCTAAAGAGAAATGCCAAAGTATTGAAAAGGTGAGTAGTGATATGTTAAATAGGCAATAAGACCTGATAGTGAACGTCATAAGGCACATCCTTAAACTAGAGGTCTATGACAACTGAAAGTCAATTTTAAAGGCTTACTTGTAGGAATATGTTTTCATACAAATAAATGGCCAATAAAGGTTGCACTCCACACAAATTTCATTTATACCATGTCGGACTTATTTATTGCTCCTTCGTCCTATAAATGTACTATTAGTTCGTTTGCGCAAACAGTAGATTATTAAATTCAAAAGTTTCCTTCTAATAGCTCATTTCCCACGAACTTTTAACTACTTAGATTAACAGCTCATCCTCCCGTGAACCCATTCATTCTTTACTATGCACTTAAATCTGGCTCATGTAAGTTGTCAAATGGAAGTACAAACATATTGACATCGTAAAGCAATATGGACAGAGTTCTCAAGAGCCATACCTTAGCAGAAGAAATTTCACTTTCTAACACTGCAGCTTCTGTCAATTTAATTGGAAATGCAGCAGCCTTAGAATGCAATTCTTCCAACTCGCTTATCTGGAGTAGCCATGTAGATAAAATTATACGGAAGAGAAATTAGAAATTAGAGCAATAGTCGATAAAACACATCATAGGCTAACTTCAGCACAAAATAATCTGCACTACATATTGCCAATCACAAAGCTCGAGTTGAAGCTTCTGTGATATAGATACAATTATACGGAAGAGAAATTAGTATATGCTTGTCCAGCATGTATGCAATATTTAGATAATAAGCGGATTGCAGTTCTAAGAGGGCCATTATCATAAAAATATCATTTTCCAGTAGATTATTTACATTTAATCGAGATGAAAGAGCATTGCTTATTTCAGCAATCAGCATATGAGCATCCGCAGCATAGGCCTGCAACGTAAACGAAAACACGAAAAAGGGTTAGCTGTGGCTTTAAGGTAAGACAAAGAAATGATGTCCAGGTAAAACTTTTCCTGACCTCTATTTTCGTAATCTCAGGTTCGCAGCAGGGAAGAGGATTGAAACTGAGCAATTCCTTGATCTCATTAAACATCACTTTCTTGGTGCGCCTGTTCTTCGAATGCACATTATCACTTATTATCGATAGAGAGCTTCTCACATTAATTGCCCACTTTTGAGCTTCAGTCAATTTGTTAACCATGTCACGAACCTAATCATATGAACAATTATTAAGCAAAATTAAGGACTTAAAATTTATTCAATCAGTCAAAAAAAAAATCCACACACGTACAGGATCCATATTGTGATCGGCCCAAAGAAATTGCTCAGCATCCTTCAGGACAGTATTATAAGCAGCATCTGAGAATGGCTTCTCAAGAATATGGTAAGAATTTGATAGCCAATCCTCAGCTAGCTGTGTATAAGATATGTTGCCACCTTTTACCTGAATTACTAAACTACATTATCCAAAAGAGATAACAGTAGAACTAACCAACATTATAAAAGCCTAGAGACTCAGCATACTGATGAAAGATATTATTCAAGCATATGGAAGAGGCAAACCAATCCACGCTTGACCCAAAACCAATATGCCCTTGACAGAAGACACAATGTAAGACAGAAGCTGCTTTCCAGGGATAAAATAGAAAGTGATGTAGTTAGAAGAAACCTTCTTAATCATTGCACATTGTTCACTGGGGATTAAGCGATGCCACCGAGGATATTGGGGCTTGAGAGTCTCCTCAGTGAATGTAGTCCTGGAAGTAGGAGAGCACAGACGGACAAGGTCACCCAGCTCTGCAAGAGTGTGACGATAAACAAAGTGATGCTTGTCAGGACTACATTCACAAAGATGCTTCCAGTGCTGAAAAAGAAGAAAAAAGGAAAAAAAATAAGAAGAGGAATTAAATGTTAGTAAACCTGAATTAAAGACAACTTTGACTTTCTATTATTATCAAAAACCAAAAACTCAACAAGTTTTGAAGACCTTGTAACTTAAAAGATAGATTACTTGCGTCGATCGGTTAATTAAATTCAGAAGTTTCGAAGGCAAATATTAAAATTAGGTGGACGCTCCAACTACCGGGGATTCTTTGGAGTGTCAAGAATTGTTTACACTGAGATAGAGATAAGTTAACAAGAAGAAAAAATAATTTCAATAAACAACGAACCTCAAGGCAAACATATGTGGCCGGCCTACAGCTGCACGTAATGGCTGAAAGGTACAAATACTGTTTGCAAATAATGCATGTCGGATCCTACAAAACATTCACAAAATTTTCAAGTACACCAGAAAAGCATCATAAAAGTGTTCACGTTAAAAAAAAACAGCAAGAAGAGACCAAAATATACCTCTTCAGTGTCAACAAACTCTGGATGACTTTGTGAAGACATAAAACTTGACCTAACAATACCATTAATCCACAATTCCTCTCTACACCTTTTCTCCCTCGTAAATACTCTCTCTAACTCTCCCTTAAGGTAAGGCAATGCTTTGGTATCAGAACCATCCTGTCCAGCACCCAAAACAAAAAAAAAAAACAGTAATTCAAGAATAAAATAAGAGGTTGTAATCATGGCTGAATATCACTTCAAATCAAAACATACTGCACAATTCTTTAGTCCCATGTATGGCAAAGAAGTAAATGGGCAGAAAATTCAATTAGATTGAATCAATGGAAAAAATGAAAACTACAAACCTTTGCAACCTCATAAAGAAGTTTCTCATGGGATATAACAGGTGCCTTATGATACAGACGGTATAGTTCAGCTCCAACTCCACCATGAGGAAGCCAATCAGCAGGAGCGAAATTGACAGCCTCAGCACAGTTTAAACCTGGAAACCAAGCAACAAAACTTAAGTCTTCTGAGTGTAGAATAGAAGTTACAGAAAAGGTAAATTCTCAAAAAAAAAAAGTAAATAATTACCAAAATTAAAACCTCCATGGAAGGACCTTGGAAAAGTAATTACAAAGTTTCCAGGCTCCTGAAGAGAAGAAAAGGCCAAACAAATCAGAATAGTGTTTTAAAACATTAAGATTTAGGAAACTTCAAATATGGTATTAAATTCCCTCACTGATAGTAAAGCATTTCCTCTAACAAAAACACTTTAAAGATGGTATTAAATTCTCCCATTAACAGTAAAAAACACTTCCTCTAATAAAGCGTTGAAGTGCTGATGCACCATCAGGCAATAATTCTCAATTAGTTCTGGTAGACATAAAAATATGCTTCTGGTAAAAAGGATCATGCAACATATAGAATTTAAAAATAAAAAAATATGTAAATAAATAAACAAGATGCTACAATTAAAGTACCACAAGATGTAATAATTAAAGTATCGACTTGCTACTAACCTGCACAACACTATAAACAGGAACACCATTTTCTTGCAGAACAGATGGGTTAAGCATTGTAACGAGCTGAAACAACAGATCTGGTTGTGCATCAAATAGATCCGGAAGAGCACTTTGCATAACCTACAAAAGAAATGGAGCAACAACTTACTTCATATTCTTAGTCATGTACCACCAAGTAAAATCACGAAAGACAAAACAGAATAAATGTTGCCCTGTAACTATAATATCCACAGCATTTAATTTTTTTTTACATATTCGCATGCACTGTCAGCTTCAGAATGTTGTTTGACGTAACCTAACAAGTAAAATGGCTATACACTAACAGTAAAGTGATTTAGAACCCTATTTCCCATCTTCAACTACTTCACCAATACAATACCTTGTGGCAAGTGGCAAGACTAGTAAATCAAACTGATTTGAGCCATGAACAATAGGGCAATGACATAAAAATGTCTGCATAACCGGTTAAACTTACCAAAAGTTAAACCGGTAATAAAAATGTAAGATATTCTTTGCATAGTTTAACCATACCAAGAGATGCAAATAAAGATATAACAAGTGTTATAAGAGTGTAATGAAGTGTATGAGCTTCTGTGTGCATGTGTGTGCACGCGTGCGTGAGAGAGAGAGAGAGAGAGAGAGAGAGAGAGAGAGAGAGAGAGAGAGAGAGAGAGAGAGAGAGAGAGAGACCGCCACTAGAATTCTGACAATAATATGTAGTTATAAATTATGGAGAGTACTGATCTTGCACTAGATTCCAAATACTACCTGCTCAAAAGCATTGGCTTCGGTACCAGGTACCCCATACCAAAACTTTGGCTCCCCCCTGAAATAATGCGAGTGACAATTTAAACTGAATATTCATTTTAAATTTAAATATTATGCTTTACAGTGCAAGTAAGCACTTGATAATCACAATATAAACCAATTATATGGAAATATAGATTGCCATCTAAGAATACTTGTGATCAGCCACATGCAAATATTGACCTACTGTCTAAATTCCAAAGGGTGCAAAACCAGACCGTTGGAGTTACTAAAGAATGCAAACCCAAAAAATGAAGACTCTGGTTAAGTACAATGTACATAACATTAATATTACAATTTGGAAACGCACTCACAAGTCACAATCGTCAAGATTTCCATGCGGCCAAAGCTCCATAGAGAGATTAGGAAATAAAATGAATACAAGAGCATATGTGAGCTTGAGATGAATATCTTGCCCATTATTTCCAAAGGGCTTCACATTAAGGAAATGAGTCTTTTTTTTTTCTTTATTAGAGTCGGTTGACAAGACAATGACACATGAGACAACCACATGTTTCCATACAATGAACAACATGAAAGGACTAAAAAAGACCAAATAAATAACTGGTTTATGCCTGTTGAAATTGGGCAACTGCCAGGAAAAGCTGCAAAAACAAATCTGCGGATGGGTATCGAGTATCAACATTGTTTTGGTTTGGGACCCAGCAAAATCGATCAAAATGAGTGGGTTTCAGAGGTTTTGGACAATTCTCCAGAACATATTAAAAACATAAATCAAACTAGTTGTCATTGCTAAACGCTGATTCTAAGTTGTTAAGTTTCCTTGAAGCATGTAACAACTGAGCGTAACATTACTGATACTGTATGGATCTTAAATTCATGAAAAGCATGTAGCATACAAGCAAAATCATACCAGTGTAAATAATTAATTGAATAAAAACAATGATCCTCGACATGCCAACAGAAGGATGAGAATAGCATTCCAATATAAAGCCAGGGGACCATAACACCAGCAACATTTTCTTGAACAGCCCGAAGCATCGACCCTGGTAATTTCGGAAAATTGTTAAGGTTCCATGGGCTAGAGCAATAGTCCCTCCACACATCCGGTTTTACTGAACTAGGTACCGGATCACCATCACGAGGAAAACCGCTACCGTACAATGAAGTATCCAAATCACTTCCATACATGACCTCCACTTCGCCAGCCCTACCCTCCACAATCTCCCAAAACCGTTTCTCAATCTGAATTCGGGTCGGATCTTTCTGCCCGAACCACTTCCTCCTTACCCGCTCATCCAAACGCTGAAAGACTTCAATTGAACACTTTTTCCTCCTCGGAACAAAGCCAAAGCTATCCTTATCGGAGTTCACGCACTGCAAGCAGTACCAATTTCCCGGAGGAATGCTCTCCAATGGTGGCGAGAGGCAGTATAAATGCCAGCCCTTATTACACCGATCGCATAGGAGCATAACATCTCCGTGCAGCCCGCTCTTGCACTGCTCGCAGATCTGATCCAATTGTTCATTAACGACAGGTACAGTGTTTTCAGCAGTATTCGAGTTCTTCCTTCTCCTCTTCCGTGGAGGTTTCTTAATACCCCGATCCAACTGACCAGTATACTCCTCATACTCGTATAAATGCTCCCGGTAGAGCTGGGACAGGACATGCTTCGAACACTCCGAGATCTTCCCTCCAGTGTATGGCCGCGGCGGTCGCACAAGGCGGATAACATCACCCCAACGCTTCTTAGCATAGACCTTGTCGTAGCCGCCAAACCGTTTCACAGCATTAAAAAGGCGGCAGAGATCAAGCTCCTCACCATCAAACACAGGATTGCGCTTTGGCTTGCGCCCAAGATGGGATGTGAGGAAGCGGCGGTATTCGAGGTGGAAGGTGTCCGGGTCGCAGGACGGGGGCCGCGCCTGGAGGCGATTAATGGCCTGACACCAGTCACAAGTTAGGCATTTGGATTAAACATGGCAAGATCGAAATGTTTAGATTCAACAAAGATTCAGAGAATTCAGAAAAAAAGAAATGCTGCAATAATCCAAAAAAACAAAAACATAGGTAAAACAGTACCTAGAGCCCCCGAACTACAGGCCAATGTGAAATAGACAGCTGAACTTCAATTATTTTATTTACACAGCCTTACTTTAATTCGAATTATTTCAATTGATGAAATTAGACATTTCATTAAATAATTCACCGCTTCCATCAAATTTTTACAGTATTGACTACTTTCCAGTTGAAAAAGTGAGGAATCCGTTGCTACTCACAACTATTCACCAGTAGAGCAATTAATTTTGACGAAACCCCCAATTATATTGATCAAAATATTTCATACGAAACCAATTGGGAGCTGAGGGAGTTTCCCTTAATGATGATAGGTCATTAAGGGAGGTAATCCAATATACATACCAGTTTACCTTGTCTTAAAAAAAAAAATGCAAACCGTTAAAAATATACAATAGTGCGGCCAAATATACAATAGTGTTCTAGTTCCCTTAATGAACAGAAGCTAAAACATAATAGAGAATTCATTTGTTGACGAACAATGCCTAAAATACTTAATTTAGCAAATTAATTCACAGTGTTCAGTGGTTTTTTAATCAGAATTTATATATAACAGTAGTGAACAACACAGAGAAACAGTGGAGCAACCAAAAATTCGTGAAAAATCCCTAAAATTTTCAAAAAAAAAACCCAGAAAATCAGAGAACACAGCGACTATGCCTGAGACTTGGTGTGGAATGAGAACGAGGCGAGGTCGAGGGCGAAGGGAGGAGCCCAGGCCTCGGGCGGTACGATGCGGCAGATCCCGAAGGGCTCAGCGAGGGGCCGGATCTGGTCGATGTAGGCGAGCGGCTCCGCGAACTCCTCCTCCGTGGGGTAGAACACAGGGGCGTGGGGTACGCCACCGCCACCGCCACCGCCACCGCCGCCGCCGCCGCCGCAGGGGGCGGCGGAGGAGGAGGCAGCAGCGGCGGCAGCGGCGGCGGCGGAGGAGGAGGATGGGTCGGAGAGGTGGGCGGCGCCGCCCTTCTCGACGGCGCGGGGTCGACCCTTCCCCATCTAGGGTTTCGGTTTTGCGTTGGCGCGGGGACGAAGCAGCTCGGGTCGTTGGAAGAGGAGACCGATAGTGTGGGCTTTAGTGGGGGGGAGTGTTAGCGCACGTGATGCGTCACGTGAGAGACCATATGGGCCACAGTGGGCTTCCTCAATGTTCCCAAATAGTCCGTTACTTCTTTCGGGTGGGCCTACTCTGAATCCGACCCAAATATGTTGTTACTGTCCACACACTTATTAAGTTGCTAAAAAAATAGCATTTTTAATATTAATTATTTAATCATTTTTTATGGTAGTTATCATCAATATAATAAAAATAAATAAATAAAATAAATATGCATGTTCTAGTTCTCTGAGACATGTACGTGCAAAAATCATTTCACACATTGACTTTGGACAAATTACAGGTCATTTGAAAACGACCTTATGAATTAACATAATTATTATACGCATTTATTAAGCAATTTAGTACTCATGATAAATATTACATATTTTTTAAAATTTTAATAATATAAAATTTACTAAATTTTTAAAATTATATGCCAACATAGGACCCACTATTTTTTTTTTTTTTTTCAAAATTATTTATGTAACACTCGATGTCGAAATTTTATAACAATTATTAAAATCATCTTTTAAAACATCGCGATCATTGATCGCGTCAATTTTATAGTAATATATTTTACAGTAATACGTGTGTCGTATAGTTAAATTAGTTACTACATTAAATAAATCTAATGAAGGGTTTTAATGAAATTTATTTAAATAAATAAATTATATAAAAAATCAAAATATTTTTTTATTGTAAGGATAAAATAATGGGGGTAGGTAGAATAAAATCAACGACCACTGAATAATTCTATGGCGAACCACAACCGTACGACTGATCCCACTAAAAAAAGGCACGACGCACGCGATCCACCCTCCGATTCAGGCCAAGTAAATCTCCACCGTCCGTCGATGGGCGGTGGAGATGAGCCGACGGGTTGATGGACGGCGGATAGGAGGGCGTCCGCATGCGCCCACCGCTCGCGTAAACGCCGAGAATCCGCTCCGAACCAACGGCCAAAAAGTGGTCCTCTGCGGGCTCTTCACGATTGCGGCGCCAGGTGTGGTGGACCGTTCCCTAGACCCGGTGTAGGAACCGGACCAATTAAAAATTTTGTTACAAAATGTTATTATATTGGCATATGAATTATGAAAATATATCTCTAATTAATTTATATAGCAATTCAAATCAACAAAGTTAACATGAAAATTTGATTATTTTTTTAAAAATATAAATAGGGTATAATAATGTAAGTAATAGAAATTTTGCAAAATGACTAAAATAAGAGATTTTAGTATATTATTATAATTTTTGATATTTAAAATTTTAATAATGAGCCACACTCAAAAGAGAACTTCAATAAAATAAAAATATATAAAACTTATGTGAGCATAAGATTATTTTGATTCAACTATTCAATATTTTAAAATTTTAATTTTAGTATTTAACATTTCAATTTGTTTACTTTAATAAATTTATAATTACGTAAATTATTTAAAATATACTATTTAAATCTATAAATCATTTAAATTTTTAAAGTAAAAAGAATATTAATTGGTTGAAATTAAATAAATTAAAAAATAATATAACAAAATTAAAATTTTTAAAAAATATATATAATCAAATTAAAATGGGTGATATTCGAGATAAAATTTATACATCTTTACCTTCAGATAATTAGTAGGCTTTTTTTAAAAAAAAAATTAATGTTGGTGTAGAAAACATCATGAGTTTTCAAGTACCAATATAAATAAATAAATAAATAAATAAATATATATATATATAGGAAAATGCTATGTGTACACCCCTTTCGGGGTATACATCATACACCCCACCCATCTAAGGGTGGGGGTGTGATGATGGGTCACTTGATTTGACCCGTAAAAAGTATCGTCACCATTAAAATGGTGGAGGTGTATGATGTACACCCCTTCAGGGTGTACTGGTAGCATTGCTCATATATATATATATATAGAGTCTGTCTATTATACCATCGATAGCACCAAATATTTAGTATTATCAAGTTTTCTACCTTTAGATCAACTCCTTTGATCATTTATACCCGTTAGATTTTATTATTTTCCAACCATTCATTAAATCCAATGGCCCACTATCATCTCAACCACACATTTTTTAATTCAATAGTTAAAAATTTAATAGTACTAATGTTTTAATACAATTAATAGTATTACAATCTAACGCGCTATATATATATATATATATATATATATATATATATATATATACAACTATAAGTAGTTTGGTTGATGAGTATAAACTTTACAACCAGTAATGGTGTAGCTTGTCGGATTGTTGGCGCTAACCATTAATCCTAAAAGCTCGAGCTGTTAGAAATACGCAACCAATTCACTTAAAGCGTACAGACACAGCGCCCACGGGTCTCGACCGGACTCAACCTACCTGGACGTTGGGTCTATTGTTAGGCCTCTTGCCGTTAGGTCTATTGTGGACCGCAGCCCCACTCAACTTATTGGGCTCACCCAACTCAACTTATTAGTCTTCTGGGCCTATTGTCACGGGCAGGAAGTTGGACATATTTTTAACCCATAAATAAATAGCCAACATAGCTCTGTCAATAAGTTTATAAGTATTTTTTTAAAAATGGTTAATTTTATACAACTATGTATACACATATGGAATAACAGATATATTACTATAAAATTTAACATTTTATATTTATCCCTTCAAAATTTATGATTAATTTTATACAACTCTCTATAAATATATTGAATAATATTTTTTAAAAAAGTTAATTTCATACAATTAATTCTCTATAAATCTATCAGATATATTCATTCAAAGTTTAATTTTTCATATTTATTCATTCAAAAATCTTAAGTTATTTATATATGTCCATACCGTCAATATCCGTTAAAAAATATAATGAATAATCTATATTTTTATCCTTTCGGATATTATAATTAACAATAGGTATATTTTTTAAAAAAATATATTTATAAAAATAAAATTGATATTTTACTTATATTATGTTAAAAAATATATATAAAAAATTTAAAATTTTTAAAAAGATAAATATAAAATATTAAATTTTATAAAAATATATCTGTTTAGGACCGCGTACGAAATTAATAAAAAAAAAATCATGGTGCACGGGTGACGTGGTGGGCCGAGTTCATTGACAAAAATATTTACGTACGGCGTAAGGTACAGCGACGCAGCGGCGGCGTCTCCCACACGGTCGACGACGCGAGCTTCGTTATCGCTACTCTACTGTTCGTGAGAAAATAAAAAATCCTAAAAAATACGGAAAATTAATAATTAAATTTAATTTTAAATTAATTGAAATTAAATTATAAGTACTTACTACCAAATACTCTGATAGAATATATTATGATATGATTAATCGCACTCATAATTCTAGGGCTTTCGATGTACGGCATGTTAGTATAAAAATAACCGCATCGACCATTTCGTGTTTATTTTGAGGGGATTTTTTTTTTTTTTTTTGTTTTGTTTCTCTCACAATAACCCGAGATCCGATCGAGCTCTCCTTTTCCCCCTACGCTCTCCTCCATCGCCCTCTCTCTTTCTCTCTCTAAATCTAAACCTCCTCTTGATCCCGGAGTCGTAGATCGAGCTTCGGAGTTGGTGTTCCTCGAATTCGCCGAAGAATAAGGTAATTTTGATGGGTTTCTTCTTCGATTTGAGCTTAAATTTGAGTAATTAGTGGTCGAGGTAGAGCGAGGATCGATGAGGTTGGAGTTGTAGATCGCTTTGGATTGCGGAAGCAGTAGAGAAGAGCTCGGAGCTTGGCGGTGGATTCTGCGGTAGATTGCGATGGGAGCTCGGGTGTCGAAGGCGACGGCGTGTTGTTTCGGATCGCAGTTCAAAGGGACGGTTCTCGAAGCTCCTGATGCTGGTGAGTGGTTTGGACTTAGTATTCGTAGATCGGCCGGTGGATTTGGTTGTATATGTTGGGTGAGATTTGTGATGTGTGTTTCTGTAGAGAGTGAGGAGAAGGGCGAGACGTATGACCTACCGCCGTTCCAGGAATTCTCTTTCGAGCAGCTGAAACTGGCTACGTCAGGATTTGCCACCGAGAATATCGAATCGGAGCACGGAGAGAAGGCCCCCAATGTAGTGTATAAAGGGAAATTGGATGCGCAGAGGAGAATCGCCGTGAAGCGGTTTAATAGGTTGGCGTGGCCTGATCCGCGGCAGTTCTTGGTATTTGGTTCATCACCTTTTATAATTAATGTTGGTAGATCTTTTAGTTGGTTGCTAAACTATTTTTGTATGGTACTTTATCGAGAATGCGGCACTGCTTTGTTTGAATTTAGAATGTCTGGGACGGACTTGGTAACTCTCTCTCGTTGCTCGTTACTTTGTTTGATAAAACATTTAAGCCCCTTTCTTTGCCATAAGTTTTGTAATCTTTATTTGTCGAGATACTCTTAGGTGGGGTAATGAGTAGGCAAAGATATTTTTATTAGGAATTGCTCAATTTCATTTACCTAATTTTTGCCAGAAAGGTTAATGTTGCTAACTATAAGATAGCATTTATTTCAACAGGAATGTTGCATATTATGCATTTGGTTGTACAAGTAACTATGCTTGTTTGTGTTAGCTTAGCAAGGAGATTTAGATCTGTTAAATATATTCCAAGGCCTGTTTCCTATCAAATCGATCTATTGGGTAATATGGTACCAAAGCTAATTCTGAAGTTGTGGGTTTGATCTCCATCTTCAACATTGAACAGGTTAAATTCCTGTGCTATGTTCTAAAGGGTTAAATCCCCGTTTTTTGCCTGACATGTAAATTCCACGTGCCTTACAAATTCGTCATGCACGTGAGTCGGAGTGTTAAATCTATTCATGGGTTCGTTTTTTATCATGTCAATCTTTTGGGTAACAAGAGTATTCTACTTTACACAAATTGTAGAGAAGTTCTCGTAAGTGATGAACATTACTCTTTTCAAATTTAGGCTGTTGTCTTCATTCTTTCTCTACTTTGGCATGACTGCTGTTCTCTTCTGGTTTATATGTGTAAACATAGTCTAGTTGTGTTGTCTGCAAACGATTTTGCAAAGAGCGAAGAAGCCTGTTTTCTAGTGGTGACTAAGGTAGACAGTTTTGAGTAGCTCTAATTCTCTGCAATTAGATGCATTTTAAGCAGAATTTGATCACAAATTATTTGGGACCACATGATGAGTGGGCGATTTTGTGTGGCTGTTATGAGTTGAAACATATGGCGTCAAAAATTATGGGATCTTAATATACCATGAACTTAAAGCACTTGCTTAATGTTACTCGTACAAGCTATAGAAATTATGTTGATATGAGAAGTGAACTAACTGTTTCTGCTATTGGTTTTTCTACTTCAAAATTTTGCTTCATTTTGGTTCTTGCATTTCAACCTAACCTCAGTTTGATTTATTTTCGATTGCACTGGACAACACATATATATCTTGAAGATGGAGCAATTTCTTTGTGATAATTTTCTGAAAGGTAGCATATGCTAACTCTAAAATTACCTTTTTAATGTAGGAAGAAGCAAAAGCTGTTGGTCAACTTCGGAACCATAGGTTGGCAAATTTACTCGGCTGCTGCTGTGAAGGTGACGAGAGGCTGCTTGTGGCAGAGTATATGCCTAATGATACTCTCGCAAAGCATCTTTTTCATTGTAAGTTACTATTGGACATAACTGCCATACTCCATTTGCTATTCGGTTATTCCGATTGTCTTTACTTCGGAAATAGCATTTAATAGGTGTTACTTTATGTTCAATTATGATTGTTTTTCAGAAAATTTGTCTTTTTTTGGGGTGAAAATGAATTGACTCGAGCCAAACCATGGCTTCTTCAGCTTTGATAATCACACAGTGTACTCAAGTTCCGCCCGAGTTGCTTTAGCTGAGCACAGACATAAATGCTCAAAACTTAGCTTGTTAGCTATATAAACCGAATCTATTCAGATATTAATACTTAACTAACTATTTTCATTTTTGAGTGTGCTACACCCTTCCCGTGTGAAAAGGGGGCGGGAGGGGGGGGGGGGGGGGGGGGGGGGGGAATCAAAGAAAACGAAGGAAAAAAGGTTCTATGTGGTCATGTCTAACTACACAATGTTGTAGCTCATTGACTATGGGAATCTATGACATAATTCTCTTTTATCATTCTCTGTTTGTACTATTTGTACCTACAGGGATGTATTATTACTAATGCCCTTTTCCTTCTCTGGCCATTTACACAAGTCTCCATCAAAACCTCTCTTTTCCCCCCTTTCTAAGATATCAATGCTGTCATTTTGTTTAGTATTTACTCTTCCCTCCTCACTCTACACATGCATGCAAATCCAAAATTTAAGTATTGACGGCAGCTCTTTTTTTAATTTTTTCTGTCTTTTTTTACAGGGGAATCAAAGCCGATGAAATGGTCTATGAGATTAAGGGTAGTACTCTATCTAGCTGAGGCCTTGGAATATTGCACTAACAAGGGGCGTGCTCTGTATCATGACCTTAATGCGTATAGAGTACTATTTGATGATGTTAGTATCATGCCAATAATCAGTGCAGTGCAATCATAATTCTTTGTTTCTAGCCTGTCTTACGATGGAGTTATGCTTTGCAGGATTGTAATCCCAGACTATCATGTTTTGGCTTGATGAAGAACAGTAGGGATGGGAAAAGTTACAGCACGAATTTGGCATTTACACCACCTGAATATATGAGGACTGGTAGGTATCCTTTCGAAGTAAAGATTACTTGCTTGGAGAGCTCATTTGCATTTGGCTAAATGTACTGTAAAATTCATTTTGGGATTTTTCCATATAGAACTTACAATTGAGCTATATATAGGTGATGTATGAGCACTCTCACTATGACCCAAAAGTTGATCAATTTCTATATGTAGGGCCTGGAAGGATCCACGAATGTCTTGTTTGACCTTGTCTCTTTGTTTCATCAATAGAAACGTAATAACTAGTTGATGGGGAATTTAATGTCTATAAACACATAGTATAGACAGCCTCTAAATCATTTTTGCCGGAGTATGGTGAATCATCGCGTAGGTGGAAAGTATTATCCTGAGAGGGTGAAGTTATAGCTTAATATCAAAATCCTAGGTTGTAGCCACAACCAAAATAATAATAATAATATCCTCATAACATACAACTTATCATGAAATAACTTGTTCCAACATCCAAACATGCCGTTAATACGTAATCAATGAGGAGTGGGTTTGTAATATTCTCCTTATTCAGGAGAAGCTATGAGGTCATATTATTAAGATGTGTTGTATTTATAGTCTAAAATATATGGATGCTTATACGCAAATATAGTATGAAGATGGAAAAGCAAAAAGAGACCACAGAAAGAAAAAGAAGATGGAATTGATAAATTCATGCTGCCCGCACCCCTTTTTGATTCTGGACAACATATGATTTAACAGTTATCAAAGAGTTGCTTTTAAAAAGAGAGTAGTGACTTGTAAGGTTTAAATGTGCACCATACCTGTCAGTTAAGTATATTTGTTAACGCAATGAGAAGGATTATTACTGTATCAAGGGAGAGTTCTGGTTACATTGTTCAGTTGTCAATAGGAGCTGTAATTCTAGGCTTTGCAAAATGTAGTTCTCATAGATTGCTTATTGTTGTAGAACTCTCATGCACCTGAATTTTCTTTTTTGCCGTGTAACTTAAATTTGACTTGGTTCAGTTTGATCCAGGGACGAAGCCAGGATTTTAGTTTTACGGGGACCAAAAATACATTATGCAAAATATATTAATCTTTAAAAAATATTAATAAAAAAAATTATATATAAATAATTTTTTGTTCATTAGCTTTTGAGTTTTTAATTTTTTTTTCTTTTAAAAAGAGAATAGAGTATAGTTGTCTTTAGTATTAAAATAATAATGATTTAGGAATTTTCAAAAAATTATGTCAAAGTATTAAGATTTAATATAATTTGCAAATCAAGTATTACGATATATCAAAAAATCAAGTATTAAGATTTAATATAATTTGCAAATCAAGTATTACGATACGCTGAAGTTAATCAAATTTGCATCTCGTGGCCCACAAGGTAATATTATTTTTTTTAAAAAAAAAATCATTTTGGCCCCTAAAGTTTACACTATTTTATTTTTTTTAATAACTTAATAATGAACTTTTATGTAATTTTAAAAATGTTGGAGAGGCCATGGCCACTTTGGGCATCCATATGGCTCCGTCCCTGGTTTGATCTCTTTTCATGTTTATTGCTGAATGAACTATCATGAAATTATTTTTTGCATCCTTTCTTTTTGTTTAATATTATATATGTTAATTTCAAATTGATGTGTAATTCAAGTAATATTTCAAGACTTGCTTTAAATTTTGTTTGTTCTCTTCTCATTGGTATGTAGGAAGAATAACACCTGAAAGTGTCATATACAGCTTTGGCACATTGTTGGTTGACGTTCTTAGTGGGAAGCACATTCCTCCTAGTCATGTAAGTTTTATTTCTAATTGGCTTCTTGTGATTCCTATCTACTATGGGTTGCTTCGTTGTTCTCCTTCATACAAGTTATTTTTTTGGTACACGTCGACATCAAGTATGAACTTTTAGAAAATCTATAATTTAGCGGTAAACTATGGCTGTGCAAAGATTGTTATCGACAGAAAGTTCTGACTGCTGAGAGGAGTGGAACCTTTAAAGTTTTCTCCAAGGCAGACAAGAAAGAGAGCAGAAGGGAATGAGATCTAATTTTCATAGCTTAGCACTACTAAGAAACAATAGCTCAGGGTGCAGGACCTAGTCGAAGTAGTGCTAGTGGCTAAGTGCTGTTAACTCAAGACCATTGTATTGTAAAATCTCAGGCTAATTTGGCCTTAAATAAAATAAAACCCAGTTTTTTAATTAGTGAATTGGTCCAGATTCCATTAAGAAATGAATAGGGGCCTCAGCCTGGTGCCATACATAGTTTAATAAAGACGCTAAGACTAGGCTTTGCATAGCATTGAGTTAGTTGAGGTTGGTTTAGGCTTTGATGCTCTGGAGCTTGTAGTTTGAGTCTTGGGCGGCCCGCAATATTTCTAAACCTTTATGGAGCAATTAATGGTTATCCATGATGGGGAGGTTGCTGATGCAGCCCCTCCACCCTTGTAGCTGGAAGATTGTGGCCAGGCAACTGTGGATGAACTCCTTGAGCTCAACGTTGTGACAAAGGAGGACCCTTGCCCTATATTTGTCAGTATGCTTCTTACAGCTGAGGAGAAACAACAATACAGGGACTTCCTATCAAAATAGAATCCGGCCCAACCCCAACTTTACATTTCTGTGCTGTGCAGTATCTAATTTGTTCTTGGATGTTTCGGCAGGCCCTTGACTTGATAAGAAATCGCAACTTCAATATGCTGACAGACTCGTGCTTGGAAGGGCAATTTTCAAATGAGGATGGAACAGAACTAGTGCGCTTAGCTTCGAGATGCCTACACTATGAGCAACGAGAGCGGCCTAATGTGAGGTCTTTGGTGCTTTCTTTGACTCCACTTCAAAAGGAGACTCAGGTGAATTTTCATCCTCCTCTCTCTAGATTCGCTCTCCATTGTGAATTACTTTTCTGTTCCAATTATGTTGCCTATCATCCATGGTCTTGATGAAATTGGTCTTGGTAAAGATTTATGGAGACCCCTGAACTTAGAGGCCATTTCGAAGTATAGCCGCTCCTTGCTAATTGGGGATTCCATTAATTTTAACGCCTCCTTCAGCTACCATTTGTTAATCTTCAACAAAATGCGGAGTTCCATCAGCTGAAAATCAGGCAGGGCCATTAAATTTAATAAATTTACTATTGAGTTTAATGAATTCCAGAATCAACTGGCGAAGTAACTGAAATTAAAACAAGAAAAAGACGGTGTTCAATTGAAAAAGGGGGTTTACAAGTTGAGGAGTTCTTCGTATATCTTTGCCATCGGTCTTTTGATAGCTAGACAGTACCATTCAAAGTTTAATGAAATTTTAGATATTTAATTGAGACATTTGAATCACCTACTGCTGCATATTTCTCCATGTATAGATTTAAGAACAATTGCATTATTACTTATCAATAGTGATTCAAATTTTGTTGTTAAATTAATGATTTGTGAGATACCTTTGTAGGTTCCTTCTTATGAGCTGATGGATATGCCTCGTGGCGGTACATCGACGTTGGAGTCACTATCTCTTTCTCCACTGGGCGAAGCTTGTTCCAGAGTCGATTTAACAGCAATACATGAGATTCTTGAAAAGATTGGTTACAAGGACGATGAGGGGACAGCTAATGAGGTATAACAAAATATTCTTCAATTTTGTGTGTCCGTCCACTGGCAGATGTGATCTCTCTGTTTAGTCTTACATGTCCATATAAAAGTTGCTGTTAACACTGTGGAAGTTGTGTATTAATATTTTTGGTCTATATCAAGAAAGAAGTTCATTGTTATGAATTGATGCTCCACTAGCAGTCAGTTATTTGGTCGTCCGTGGGGGCTTAAGATATTCATTTTAACAGTTTTCTTTAAGCCCCACCCCACCGCCTGTGCACCCCCCTCCCCACCCCCACCTTTCTCTCTCTCTCTCTCTCTCTCTCTCTCTCTCTCTCTCTCTCTCTCTCTCTCTCTCTCTCTCTCTCTCTCTCTCTCTCTCTCTCTCTCTCTCTCTCTCTCTCTCTCTCTCTCTGTGATACTTTTATCCTTGTTTTGCAGTTATCATTTCAGATGTGGACCAGCCAAATGCAAGAAACATTGAACTCAAAGAAGAAGGGTGATACTGCATTCATGCACAAAGATTTCAATTCTGCAATTGAGTGCTACTCCCAGGTTAATATACATCTTCTCTGTCTAATTCATTTAGTTGACCATGGTTCTAAAAAAAAATTTATGTGATTACCTAGGGCAGCTGTTATATGGACACACTTACTGTTGTATATATATTTTCTTTTTCTTTGTGTCATTTGTTGTAAAGCTAATGCCATTTGTTTTTTGAATTTTGATAGTTGTACTAAGAGCCATTACATGCATAGCATTTTAGCTTATAATAAATGAGGATCTCTTTTTTTTGTTTCCTCGAGGTTGTATCGTTTCTGTAGTCCTAAACTAACTTGTTTTTGAAACATGTTATCATGTAGGCTGTTTAATTTGCAACTATCGCTCTTATCCAGTATATATAGTTGGTCTTTTTGTCATAATTGGTTATCAACTCTCATACAAATTAGGGACGTAGAAATACCATAGCACTAAACTATATGGAAAAGTTTCCTTTCGTGCCACTTACTGACGTGCAATAAATGGTTATTTCATTTGTCTCGCTCGCAGTTTATTGAAGTTGGGACAATGGTTTCTCCAACAATTTTCGCCCGTCGTTGCTTGTCATACCTGATGAATGATATGCCACAGGAAGCACTTAATGATGCAATGCAGGCGCTAGTCATATCTCCGACTTGGCCCACTGCATTTTATCTTCAGGCTGCCGCCCTTTTCGCCCTAGGAATGGAAAACGAAGCTCGAGAAGCACTTAAAGATGGCTCTTCCTTAGAAGCAAAAAAGAATGGGGTACGCTAATAACCATAAATTAATTTATGGCTGGGTAAAAGCGAGCCCAAGTTCCGGTAAATTTTCCTATTGAAGTAAATTATTCAAAATATAAAATATAAAATATCTTTAATTTTCTGGAATTAGATCGTGCGACTTATGAGATCTTGAAGTGTATTTTGTGTTTGTGCGTCAGGTTAATGCATGAACAACACTGTTGGATGCTGAAGCAGTTTTTGGTCAGTACTTAAAGTGGCCAGGTCTCACGACTTAAATCTGTTGAAGACCCCATTCTTATGTACATATGGAGGACATGACTGCAGCACCCATGCAAAAGTTTGCCAATGGATCTCTCTCTCTCTCTCTCTCTCTCTCTCTCTCTGTTAAGATGCGAAAATGTTTTCTTTGTTTGTTGCTTTATAATGTGTTATTTCGCAAAAGGCACATGGTGTATATTGTTGATCTTTCGCATCTTTGTATAGCAGTGGAATGGTCCAATTTGTTATCGTGGTTCTCAAATCCCTACATTAGATCGACCTTCTTTGGATCTATTTGTTGCATTCATAAACAAATGTGATTTGTTACAGTTTTCTGTATATTGTTGGCCTCGTTGCCACAGTTTGATGAGCCGTTCGATACACCCTGTGCTCGAATCTTGAGGCTGCGTCGGACGGCAGATTCAGGGCGGCCCTGGCAGGTCAGTGTGATCTGCTCATTCAATTTTTTTTCCGGCTAAAATGTCGTTTCCTCTTGAAACTCTTGCTAATGCTTTCTCACTCTCATTCTCTGTTGCTAATTGTTTAGAGCAAACACTATCAGCACACCCTGGTCTTCTTGTGGTCTAAATTTCCTTGCTCCTCACATCATTTTCTTTCTAAAATACTAATTTTTTTAAAAAAAATTGTTTGAACTCTAGGATTAAAGAGGTGTAAGATGTGCATCCTGTAAAGAAGCAGGTAAATAGTATTTTTCATTTCTTTATATTCTCTCCTATCAGAAGAAATAAGAAATATGATACTTTTCTTTTGCTGTTTAGATAACGATGCTGAGTAAGCTTAAAAAGTGATGTTTGATTTTAGTGCTTTTACTTTTGTCATTTTAAGATTTTATGGTTTGGGTTTGTTGGTCTAACCTTCTACATATTCCCTTATGCCCGACCAAAATGAACCGTTCCTATAACCAGGAGAATTGTCATCTTTCGTTTCACTTTTTCGAATCTCGCACGTGTTCGTTCGGTTCAAAATTTGGATTGAATTTGGACACGTTTTACTTTCAGATAGATGTATTTCGATCTGAATTTAGTTCTATCTATAAAAGGATAAGCACGTTTTGTAAAACGTTGATGAAATTTTCTTGGTAGGTGGGTGTGAATTTAGGCGATGTATGTATCTGTTTTTCCTCTTTTGTTTTTTTTTGTTTACAGAATAGTAAATTGCCATAAGAAGTAATTTTCTGAAAGGCTTATTTTTGTCCTTTCTAATCCGAGTTCTCCGAATGAGGGAGCAACTTCACCAATCAATTTGAATAAACGTGTTTTGCATGAATTCTGCAAATTCAATTTGGATTTGGATAGGCCATGTCCAAAACAATGATTTAAAGATGAGGCAGGGAAGTGCTTCTTCTTGTACCAATCTGAGTTGTCTAACATTCCGGCGCCGGAAAACCAACTTTCCGGCGACGGAAAACCAACTTTCCGGCGCTTGAAAACGTGCTCGGACCTAAACACATGTTCATATGACTAATACTAATGGACACTTGGATCACATGCTTTTTTTTTCTTTTTTTTTTCCGGCGCTTGAAAACGAACTCGGACCTAAACACATGTTCATATGACTAATACTGGACGCTTGGATCACGTGCTCTTTTTTTTTTGTTTTTTGTTTTTGTTTTTTTTGTTTTGTTTTGTTTTTTTATCTGTTACTCGTCGATGCTCTAACTTCTTATGGCTGCTTGGAAATGGGTGGGCTCCGAGTTTGACATTTTTTTTTTTTTTTTTTTTTTTTGTTCCTTTTTGAGTGAAAGGTGTAAGATTTATGTTTATTTTTAGGTGTATGTTGGGAAAACGGGTACTTGTTTCGGTACTTAGATTCTGTAAATTCGCAATTCGCTTCGATACCACAATCCATTTCGATACCGCCTAATATTGGAATTCTCCATCGGAAACGTCAAATAAAATTTTTTATTATAAATTTGTCCCCTCAACATAAATGGAACCAACACAATTACAAAAAAAAGAAAAATCAAAACAGAAAATATACTGGTAAAATAAAATTTATTAATCAAATGAAGAATTATACCAAAAGAAGAATTACACCCACTTTTCTTTTCTAATAACTCATCTTTTGTAATAGAGTAGTTTCAACTCGAGCTCTTATCCTGAATCTCTTTCACCGAGCCCTCATCCTGAATCTCTCTCACCTATCTCTCGTATTCTATAGCCCTTATCCTAAATCTCTCTCACACTTCTCTCGTATTTCCTGAATCTCTCTCACACTTCTCTCGTATTCTCTTAAAATTTTATAGCCCTTATCCTGAATCTCTCTCACACTTCTTTCGTATTCTATAAATTTAAAAGACTTATCTCTTTGAACGTACCCATACGTGCGTCTAAAATCATGAACACTTTGATCATGTCATATCTATGTGGCTAAATCCTAGTCACCACCACCTCCATGTCACATGGGTGTCACATATGCTATATTTATAGCTTACATAAAAAATTATTCATATCCTAGTCTAAATAGATTTTTATTCTAATTAATATTTAAATATTAACAAACTTATCTCTAATAGATTTAAATATTAATGTTTATCCAATTAGGATTCAACTATAAATCTAATCAAATCCTAATTATGTATAAATATTAACAAACTTATCTCTAATAGATTTAAATATTAATGTTTATCCCATTATGATTCAACTATAAATCTAACCAAATCCTAATTGTGTACAAGTTTGTTTGTTTGTTTGTTTGTTTGTTTTTTTTTTTTTTTGAAAAGCACCGTCCAAACTAAAGCCCTGAATGCTTAAGCTTATAATTAGTGTTCATGTTTCTTATATACTCAATCACAATTTATTACTATCGGGGTGTGTTATTATTATTAGTGTTCATTTCTTTTATATACCCAATTACAATCTGTTACAATTGGAGTGTGACTAATGGGGTGTTACATATTCTTTCCATTTAGGCTTAACGTCTTTATCAGTCCAAACACACACAGTCCAAGATCGAGACTTGTCTCGCTAGTTTTATCATTCAGACATATGATATAATTCGTCATCTTATCTTTCAGATCCTAACTCAATCAAAACTCGTCATACACTTTTAATTGATGATTGGCTCTGATACCAAATATAACGATCCGATCTATTAATAATAATAACTCGTTAGATCCAAACTACATTCCAAAATATTTAAATCTAATTATTATTATTAATATTTATATTTTTTATATATCCCATCACAATTCATTTTGATCTGATCATATGAACTATCAGTGCCATAAAAACTCTTTAAGAGGTCAAACTCAGTTCCTCGGGAGGCCATAAAAGAAGGCATGTTGTTGATGTGAATTAATGCAACTTAATTAATATATATGTCACGTTTAGCATCAATTGTACATCTATCCAACTCCAAAAAAAAAAAAAAAAAAAAAAAAAAAAAAAAAAAAAAATTATTATTATTACTTTAGAAAATTATCCACGTTTAGCATCAAAGATACGATAAGAAGGCATATAATTAGATGCAATTAGAATCAAACTTCATATAAAATTCCCTAAAGTAAGAGATGATGTGCACCGCGTGGGCAACGTAATATAATCTTTTTATCATGTAATTAAATTAAGCCACATTGTTCTTGCAACTAAAACCCAAAATTATAAACGACGGGTGGTGGAGCTGAGGCATTTGATTCTTAAATTTTTGTATAATATTTTGGGAGTTTCCCACGTTGTTGTGCATATGATTTCGCACAAGCTGCATACTATTCTCATGATCAACTCATCTCATTGCATACCTCATTAATTTATTTTTCTATTCATTTTTTTTTTAAAATAAATTAATAAAGTTTTTAATATTAAACATGATTCTCTTCTTATGCTTCCAAAAGTTGTCATCTTCTACCACTTCGTCAAAATATATCAAATTGTATAAATTAATATATAAAAAAGTAAAAAAAAAATTAATTAAATTTAATAATCTATACCTATATATGATTTTTCATAATTTTTGCCACATGTCAATATTCCCTTCACTATTTCCTTCATGATTTAATATTACTCCAATTAATTATTCCATGTATATTTTTTATTTTTGAGATTTTTTTTTTCTTTTTTTTCTTATCTACCGTCTTTATCTTTTCTCATCCGACATCTCCTCATCTTCTCCCCACTCTTTTTAATTTCTCACCCGAAATTTTCTCATCTTCTCCCCCACTCTCTCTTTCTCAAACCTCATTTTTATCTCTCTCCCATCCACATATCCTCTTTATCACGTTTTCGAGGTTTAATCTCTTATAGAAGTCGATAAATTCGAATTCTTAAGGTATAGGCGGTGACAGCGGCGACCACCACGGCGACAGAGGCCACGACAATCAGCACCGGGAGTGGGGAGGCCGCGGAGGGCGGCTTCGGGCAAACCGTGGCGGGGATCGTGCGCACGGCGGTGTTTTAATATTTCGCCTCAAAATTTTTCACCCCTAAGATGCTCTCCGAATTTTTGGTGCTCATCTCCTACCTCTTCTAAAATGGCGAAATCCTGGTGAGTGCTCCAAATTCGTCTTAGCATGATTTCATTTCGTGATTTGATATTGGATTAATCTATATCGAGATCTTAGAACAATTTATTTATATTATTGTGATAGATTAGATATAAGTTTAGTTATAATAATATCTGTCCGCTGTATCGCGCGGGTCACTACACTAGTACATAATAATTAGTCCTTTCATTTTTTGGAGTTATTGAGTGATCCTTATCTATTGAAGTGTGGAGGTACCACTAAATACTTGCTTAATGCCCGGTGTCCACCCGGGCTTATTCCACTTCGTCAAAATATATCAAATTGTATAAATTAATATATAAAAAAGTAAAAAAAAATTAATTAAATTTAATAATACATAATAATTAGTCCTTCCATTTTTTTTGAGTTGTTGAGTGATCCTTATCCAGAGAGAGAGAGAGTTTTCACAATATTTTGTGAATTTTTTAATATTGAAAAAAATAAGCGGATAGTGAAGTGTGGAGGTACCACTAAATAATAATGATTGCTTAATGCCCGGTGTCCACCCGGGCTTATTCCGGCGCGTCCGCATGCGGGGGTTTGACCGGGCGGGAGTGCGGGGAGACCGACCGCGTGCGGCACGACGGCCGGCCGGCACGCGCGAGCGAGACATCCCGCACTTTACGAATTTCGGGTGCGCCGCCCGAGATGCCGAATCCACACACGTGGTGACACGTGGATTCACTCGCATTGTTTGATTGAAAAAAATAAAGTTTTGTAAGAACCTTTTGTTATTGAAATTATTTAAAAAATAATTTTTTTTTTTATTTTTTCAAAATATATCAGAAATTACGAAAATATTTTATTTCAATACAACTAGAATGAGTGGGAACTACTATTCTCACTCTTTCCAATCACCTCTTATTTTTTTTCTTAAATATTCTTCCACGTCTTTCTAGGCACCATCCCTCACCTCATTATTATATAATAAAGCTTGAGAGCAAAAAAGTAATTTAAAATAACTAATATTCTTTATTCTTCTTATTCCTCATTATCATACCAAACATAAAATTTCTTATCCCTAAAATTATTCCAAACACTTTTTTATACTAGTTCCGTATTTTATACTTATCTCTAGAATAACTAGTTCTGTCTTATCCCGTTACCAAACGGGCCCTAAGGAGGTATTGAAATTATTTGAATATAAGGGAAATATTTTTTTTATTTTTCAAACACATCACAAATTATGAAAATATTTTTGAGAACTACTGTTCTCACTCTTTCCAACTACCTTTTATTTTTTTCTTGAATACACTCCGACGTCTTCCGAAGTACCATCCCTCATCTCATTATTACATAATAAATTTTAAAAATAAAAAATTATTTAAAACAACTAATACTCTTTATTCTTCTCATTCCTCACTATCATATCAAATACATAATTTCTTATTTTTGAAACCATACCAAACACTTTTTTACACTAGTTCAGTACTTTATATTTATCCCTAAAATAGTTAGTTCTTTTAATTTACAAACGTATTTAGTTTTTATTTTTTTAAAAAAAAAATAAGTTGGTATAAAATAAAAACTACAGTTTTAGTTTTTTCTTAAAAAAAAATATCTTTTTAAAAAAAAATATATATATTTTTTATATTTTAAAATAAAATTAATTAAAGTAAATATAATTTTAATTATTATATTAATTTTTAAATTAATTTAATATTTTAACTAATTTAATTATTTTCTAAATATTTAACTATTAGATAATTAACTAATTAATTTATTAAATTATTTATAATTAATTAATTAAATTATTTATTAATAATATTTATTATTATTAATTATTTTATCTATTAATATTTAGAGGTATCTAGCAATAGCTAATTAAATAGATAAAATATTATTATTTTAAAATTATAATTATTTTTATTTTTAGAAATTTCAATCTAACTATTCAAACATTATTTTTTTTATTCTAAAAAATAACTCAATTTTCATCCAAACATAAAATTAATCTTATTTTTGAAATAAATAATTTTAATTTATATCTAAACCAACCGGAATTTTGGTCACACTTCAAATAGTGAATAAATTTTTCATTTTCTTTCGAAATTGCACCATGTAGTTTAGCTTTTTGTCACTTTGTCGCTCAGAAGTGGTTTGAAACAAATTTTATTTTTTACCTACTGTGACTTATAATTTATTTTTATTTTATTATTTTATAGTTTAAAAAGTTATATTTTGTTTCATTGTGATTTAGCGTATTTTTTAGTTTGCCATCATATTATTTTTAAATTTTTTTTTACTTTGCTGTTCTATTTAATATAAATTTTTTGGTGAAATAAAAAATAAACCGCATGAAAGTAAAGTGAATTTTTTTTGAACACATACGGTGGCAAACCGCTTAAAATTTGTCTTTTTAAATTTGAAAAGAAAGTATTATTTTTTTTTTACTTTTTAAGTATAATTTTTTTTTATAACTTGGTTTTACATGTCATTGATGAATCATTAATCTTAAAAATTCGAACGATTAAAAATACATCACTAATATATTTAAAGCGTGGTGATCTGAATCGACCCAAGTGGTCCAACCTAGCCTCCCGTCACAAAGTAGTATGCTTATCCCTTTAAGCCAGCATTGATTGTCCTTTGAGAAAATTTAGAAGGGTACATATTTTACAGTTATTTTTTCTTGAATAGAGAGAGAAATTTTTTAGATTTTAAATATTATAATTTTACAATATCAATTACCTAATGATCATTAAATAGCCTTAAATATAGTTTATCATTGCTATTAAAAGTTGATAATTATAGATCAATTTGAACGAGAATAAATAATATTAAAAAATTATGTAATTTAATTTTTTTAAAATATATATATTATTATTAATTAGGTATGTTTAAGATTCTCGATTAAAGTATCTCATAAATAAAAAAAAGTGAAAATACTAAAAGATTGATATTTCTAATAATAATAATTTAACTAAACTCTCTTTACCTTTTATTATTATTTTTGATGATTTGTATGTGAAATTTATAAAATATATTATCAGAAAATAAGGAATAAAATTACAATAGATCAAAGGCATGTATATGATTCACTTAATTAAGGCCCCGTTTGGATATTTTTAAAAACGTAGTATAGTTACATTATACTATAGTACTATACCCATAGAAATATTATCAAAGTGTTTGGCGCACAAAAAAATAATATATATTTTGGAGTATAGTTAAACTATACTTTAAAAAATGGAGTAAAATAACATTCCACTTTAATCAAAGAAAAACAATTTTCATCCTTCTTCACTTTCCTCACCTCCAAGATGTGACAAATTTTAAACTTCAAATTTCAAAATATTTTAAATTTTAAATTTTATATAAAATTTTTAATTTAAAAATATAAATTTAGAAATTTTAAATTTTAAATTTTAAATTTTAAATTTTAAATTTTAAAACTTAAATTTAAATTTTAAATTTTAAATTTTTAAATTTAAAATTTTAAATTTAAAAAAATCAAATTTAAAAAATTCAAATTCAAATTCAAATTTTAAAAATTTTAAATTTTAAATTTTAAATTTTAAATTTTGAAATTTGAAATTTTAAATTACAATAGAGAGACATGTATATGATGCACTTAATTAAGAGTAAATTAATATGTGGGAAAAAAAAACAAAGAATTAAAGATAAAAATGCCAATACTATTATTTTAACATTTTTTTAAAAAAAAATTGGTTAAAGCAATCTTTTATATAAAATAAAAATTAGAATCTAAAATTGAAAAAAAAAAGAAAAAACAAAAAAAAGGGGAGATGCGCTTGTGTCGACAGCAAACAGAGTTTCCACACGTTTGGCGGCACGTGGGGAATCTATTTGCTGGAGAAAGCTGTCTCAAATTCAGATTAGTCAGTATTTTTTTCTTTAAAAGTTGTTAAAAAATATATATATTTAAACTCAGCTAAACGCTTTATAATTTTTAACCAAAATAAATTTTCTAAACTAAAATTAACAATGCACAAATTAATTTTTCAGAATTTAGGTCAAATATGCTCTTAATTAGTTTGTTGAAGCAGTCCAACTTTCATGTATTCCTTTTTCAACCAGTTGCTAGTTGTCCTTGACCGAAAGTACTTTTTCAATTATATAGAGCAATTTGTAGAGAACAACAACACCCGGACAATTTATTTAATTTGAAAAGTTGTTAATGTGCTGGCATAAATACGACTATTATATTATTCAGTAAATCATGCAGTAAAGTTGTTGATTTGCATGGAAACTTTTCAATTCGTGCGTGCGGTGGGAGTGGTAGGTGTTTGCACTGTGAACCGGGTCCATCGAAAGACAGAGGTCTAAAGTGGAGGCGATTTCAACGTAGGACCACTAACCATAAAAAGATAAAAATATTTAAAATAATTCACCATTTCGCATAGTTTTCTATTCTGTTGACTTAATTTCCCACCCCCTCAAAAAGAAAAAAAACCTATATAAACACCCCACCTCACATACACAAACCACATGGTAGAAGCGCTTAAATTCTTCTTGTAGGACACAAGTAACTAATCACTTCATCCAAATATTCATATATATATATATATATATATATATATAAATATATATATGGAGCTGCTGCTGCTGCAGATGCTGATGCTGATGCTTCTGGCCATGGGAGGCCTCCTTATTGTTTACTTTCTCTGTAGCTTGGTTTCTGTTCTTTGGCTCGCGCCCTTCAGAACCAGTCGTCGGCTTCGGAGGAACGGCTTCGACGGGCCTTCGCCGATTTTTCCGTTCGGAAACTTGATCGAGATGAGCAAGAAACGACATGATGGTTCTTCTGCTTCTGCTTCTTCTTCTTCTTCTTATTCTTCTTCGAGCTTTACGAACGATATCCACTCCACCGTCTTCCCCTACTTTGCGCGATGGAGGAAAATTTTCGGTAAGCTAGGCCCCCGTGTGCGCGAAAATTCAATCCCCGCAAAAATTCTAACTTGGCACCATTTTTCTTGCCCTAGGAAAGTTCGCCAAAGAGAGAAAAAACATGCACCTATCTACATAGATAGGGATGGGATATATATGTTTACGGGAACTCATTCAACTTAGAAACTTAGGCTTGCTTGGTATTATTCGTTATTTATTTATGAATTAAAAATAAATTTAATTTTTTATTTCGTAATAATAAATTCATAAGATTAATAAATTGAGAGAGATCCGGTCGAGATCCGTGAACGTCGTTTCTTTATGCCTTAAGTGAATTGATTGAGTATTTTTAATAGCTCAAAATTTTGAAATTAATAATTAGTTGAGTTTACTTTTTAATTAAGTAGCTGTTTCACACATGGAACTGGTATTCGACATTTATACTACATTTTATGCGAGAGACGATCGATTTTGTTATTTTTAGTAAATAAAAGTGTGTTTATAATTATTTTCGTGCGTGCGTGCATGCATGCAGGGAAGGTGTTTATATACTGGTTAGGAACTGAGCCGTTCTTGTACATCGCGGATCCCGAGTTCCTGAAAGTGGTGACTTCGGGGGCTCAGAGCAAGAAGTGGGGGAAGCCCAATGTGTTCAAGAAGGACAGGAAGCCCCTGTTTGGGCAGGGTTTGCTCATGGCCGAGGGTGGGGATTGGGCTCATCACAGGCACATCATTTCACCAGCTTTCTCCAGCACCAATCTCAACGTATATACGTCCCCCTCCCAAATATATGCAACTCATTAAGGAGTCCGCAAAAGTGATATTTTAGTAGAGTTTTTGTAATTTTTTTTTTTTTTTTTGGTGTGCATGCATGCAGGCCATGATAAACCTAATGGAGAAGTCCACCACCAAGATGCTAGATAACTGGAGCGAGATAGTGGGCTCAGGGCACCGCGAGATAGATGTGGAGAGAGAGATCACGGCGAACGCGGCGGAGATCATTGCGCAAACCAGCTTCGGCTTAGGCAAAGAGAACGGTCTGGGAGTGCTCATCAAGATGCTCCAGCACATGCAAACCACTCTCTTTGAGTCGAACCGCCTCGTCGGCGTCCCGTTCAGCAACTTGTTGTACCTGAAGCAGACCTACAAGGCGTGGAGGCTCGGAAAGGAGATCGACGTCCTCCTCCTCACGATCATCGAAGCGCGGAGGAGAGAGGGGTTGGATCGGCGCGGGAGGCAGGACCTCTTGAGTCTCCTTCTCGCGGGGGAGGGCGAGGGAGAGGGCGAGGAGAATGCGCGGAAGCTCACGACGAGGGAGCTGGTGGACGAGTGCAAGACATTCTTCTTCGGCGGGCACGAGACCACGGCGCTGGCTGTCTCTTGGACGCTGCTCTTGCTGGCGCTGCACCCTGAGTGGCAGGCGGCTCTCCGGGAGGAGATCGCGGAGGCCTCGGCAGGCAGCCCGCTCGACTCCGACGTGCTGCCGAAACTTACAAAGGTAGATTGATTTACTATCCTTAACTTGTATGATTTTATGTGTCTATATCAAGATTTAAGTATCCATCGGTAGGGGCCGTATCTACCGTGCCGTACCGTGTCAACAAGATATCGGCACGATACAGCTTCCGTGCCGATGGCACAGTACAAAACCTTTTTTTCTTAAAATTACTAAGTAATTTTCTTATTAAAATTTAAAATATTTGATAAAGATACGTAATAAGCAATTAAAAAATTTTGTTATTAAAGAAATTAAATATTTCATGCCATTATGTGTCGGCACGCATGTATTTTTTGTGATCGGCACTCATCGGCACGGCTCGGCACGCACCGTGCCGTACCGTGCCGGCAAATTTTCGGCACGATCTCATGCCACGGCACTTAAATCCTTGATCTATATATATATATATATATATATATATATATATATATATATATATATATATATATATATATATATATATATATGTGGAGTTGTGCTGGAATGCTATTGATAGCATCAGTCCAATTTTACCATTCATTTTATAGCTCTTGGATCGCATTGAGATTCGTGCAGACTCTTTAATTAAAAAAAAGAGTTTTTTATTTTTTACTTTTCTTTTTTTTTTCATTAAAGAGCCTCCACGAATCTCGATGCGATCCAAGGACTACAAAATGGATGACAAAGTTGGACTGGTACTATCAATAGCATTCCAGCACAACTCTATATATGTGATCGTTTCAAATTCTCCGGCAAAACTCTCTGATGTATGTTTGTGATCTCCACTTCATAATAATGCTTCATCTTACAATTAATTCTCCATGCATGCAACCATGCAGATGAGTTGGGTGTTGAATGAGGTGCTAAGGCTATACTCGCCCGCGCCGAATGTGCAACGGCAAGCGCGCGAAGACATCGCGATCGGCGAGTCGTTGGTCATCCCGAAGGGAACCAACATGTGGGTCGACGTGGTCGGGTTGCACCACGACGCGTCGCTGTGGGGCGACGACGTGAACGAGTTCAAGCCGGAGCGGTTCAGCGCCGCCGGTGGGTGCAAGCACCGGATGGGGTTCTTGCCCTTCGGATTCGGGGGGAGGATTTGTGTGGGGAGGAACCTCACTATGATGGAGTATAAGATTGTGCTCAGTCTCATACTAAAGAGGTTTACTTTACAAGTGTCTCCCAAATATAAACATGAGCCTAAGATCATGTTGACTCTTAGGCCTTCTAATGGGATACAATTAGTTATTAATCCGATTAGCTAAGTAGAGAAAATATATATGCTGTGAACTTTTATAGCTCCTATACTTGTTTCCTAATCAATGTACACTATGATCTAATATATATATATATATATATATATATATATATATATATATATATATATATATATATATATATATATATATATATATATATATATATATATATATATATATATTAATGTTCCAATTTGTTGTAAAATAAAGGTGAAAAATATTGATGGTAATTTTATAAATATTTGATGAATAATTTTGTAATTCATATCCTAAACACTCAAATGTAGATTCAAGCAACAGAACAATAACAATAAAAATTAAATTATAAGAACATAATAATCTTACGTGGTTCAGTTATGTCTACATCCACGGAAGAATAAATAAAAAAAATTTTACTATCAAATTATGGAGATTATAAAAGAAATACAAATAAGAAAAATATCGTATTTTCTCAAAGATAAAACCAACAATTTCTAATTCTATCTAAATGGTGAAAATCACACATCGCAAGAAAGATCTCACATTTTCTTGATAGAATCAAGTTGAAACAAAAAACCTAACATTTTCTTTTTTCTCCCACCTTTTTTTTTTTTTTTTTTTTTTTTCTGTCTCTATATTTTCTTAATAATATTTTAATCATTCGTACTTTAGTCTTTAAAAGATAAAGCTATTTATAAATATGAGCCGTTGGATGAAAAGAATTATGATCCAAAGATTTACAAGTAAGATGTCCAAATATATAATCATAAATTATAAAAAATAAAAAATTTGACTTCATTAAATTATATAGCCCAAATAATAAGGCCCAATATAATTAAATCAACACAATTAATTATGTACTCATATCACTGCTTTAGTTTGTTGAGTTTAATATATTACTTCTTATCTGATACCATGCTAAATAACTGATTAGTGTAAAAACTATATTTAAATATTTTATATTTAATACTTATTAATTTTTAAAATATTGTATTTTATATATATTAAATATAAATATTAAAAATATTATTTTCTAAAAGTTTAAGTTTTTGAAGAACAACGATTACTTCATTTAATTTAATATGGTGCTAGAGCAAAAAATTTTGAATTCGAAAATTTTTGAAATCGAGTTCTTTTATATCTATTAAAAAATTTTGAGCCAATTAAATGTAAATATTAACAAAACTAATCTTAACGCTTAAAGTTTTTGGAGTGCCTTGGAATAACACGCGCATTTGATTAATTCAATAATTGAAGTTCATCATTTTTCGAATATTCTCTAAATAATATTATTCTAAGTTAGCTTAGCATTGCTAGGTTTTGTTCCAATTCAAATTAAAATTCAACATCCCTGCAATTTTCATGAATTGGTGGGACCCTTCAATTATTTCTGCGAAAATGAATCGAAAAGTTTAACTTCAAACTGCCTTTTTTCTTGACTTTTTATCAAATATAATATTTTAAATTGCAGCTAAATTTTGAACACTTGTTTAAGGTCCAAGTCAAACTTTTGTGGTGATTGCACTACAACAGAATTATGCTATAGCGATATTTTTAAGTATTTTTAAAATCTAAAAAACGTGTCGCTGACAAAAATACCGACACTTATTGTTAGTGTTATTATATGTGCCGTCGTTAGGGTGTATATCGATATATTTTTGTAATGTGTTCTAAAAATGTGTCCCTATAACTTAATTTTGGATATAGATGGAATATAGATAGCTATAACCTGATTTTGTTGTAGTGTTGATAAAATATGGTGTATAGTAGGCCACAGATAAATTACACTGGTAAAAATATATAAAATTTATCTGAACTATAAATCATTTTAATTAAACTAATTATTTAATAAATTTATATTTATGAGAATCACATGATATATAATAATTAAATTTGCAGATGTTGAAATCAAAGTATTGTTGATTGAATCAAATCAAACAAATTTAAAAATTAACTAGTAAAATCAAAATTTTGAAAAATAGAATAGCCAACTCAAAATAATTTATATAGTTTGGATAAGTTTTGTACTTTTTTATGTACTATTTTACTTTTGGTTCTCATGTTACGATTTGTTATAATTTATTGTTTAAATTTTTAAAATTATTATAATTAAAATTTATAATTTAATTTAGTTGATTAAATACTGTTGTGTTGTTAATATGTAAGTGATATATATATAAATATTGTGATTGATAATGCGACGATGATTAAAATATCGTATCACTTTCATATTATCGACATATCAGTCAACTAAATTGAATTGTGCGATAAAATTTATGATAAAATAAAATCTAAAGTTGAAAATGTCACACTATTCTTCTAGTTTGAGCAATCTTGTCTCGATGCGCAAGCAAGTGGTGAATATGTCGTGTGACGTGGATTAATTCTAAGACCAAGAAAAAGGTTATATATATATATATATATATATATATATATATATATATATATATATAGACCAACAAAAATGCCATGTGGTTTGAAAGGACCCATTCTTAATACACGACCAATTCAAACTTTATTAAATTAATCAACAAATTTATTAAATTCAATGATAGTTCAAGTAAATTTCATAATTTTATTAGCTTTTTTTAGCTAATAGAAATATGGTTGATAGTGAAATCATTAATTTTTAATAAAACTTTGAATTCAAAGAAAAAATATTCAAATCAAAATAGTTAAAATTTCAGTATCAATCCAAAAAAGGTGGTTAATTTCAAAATATCCTTATTTAATATATATATATATATATATATATATATATATATATATATATATATATATATATATATATATATACTCTCAAAAGCACAAGCACATTTGTGGTTCTGCTTTTGAGAGTATATAAGCTCTACTCTCTCTCTCTCTCACACATTTGTGCTTCTGTTTTTGAGAGTATATAAGCTCTACTCTCTCTCTCTCTCTCTCTCTCTCTCTCTCTCTCTCTCTCTCTCTCTATATATATATATATATATATATATATATATATATATATATATATATATATATATATATATATATATATATATATATATATATATATATATATATATATATAACTAGACTGGAATGGTACTATCGATAGCACCAAGTTATTGGTGCTACTAACCTTTTAGTCCTTGTATTAAGTGTTGTGCGGTTAGGATGATAGTGGTCCCCTAGAGTATTTTTGAGAGTATATAAGCTCTACACACACTCTCTCTCTCTCTCTCTCTCTCTCTCTCTCTCTCTCTCTCTCTCTCTCTCTATATATATATATATATATATATATATATATATATATATATATATATATATATATAACTAGACTGGAATGGTACTATCGATAGCACCAAGTTATTGGTGCTACTAACCTTTTAGTCCTTGTATTAAGTGTTGTGCGGTTAGGATGATAGTGGTCCCCTAGAGTTTAGTTGGTGGTTGATTGAATAGTAAAATTTTTAGAGAATCACTATAATTCCAACCACACATCATTTCATCCAAGCTAGACTGAAAATTTAGTAGCATCAATTATTTGGTGCTATCAATAGTATTCCAGCCGAACTATATATATATATATATATATATATATATATATATATATATATATATATATATATATATAAAGAGAGAGAGTAGAGCTTATATGCTTTTAAAAGCACAAACCCATCCATACTTGTGAATTTTTTACCATTAGATTTGTATTAGGATTTGTGCTTTTTACTTTATCTTTCTCTCTCTTTAGTTAACTTTACAAAAACACAAATTCCAATACCAATGGTAAAAAATTTACAAGCATGTATGAGCTTGTGCTTTTAAAAGTATATACGCTTATATGCCTTTAAAAGCAAAGCCCAACTATGTTTGTAAATTTTTTACCATTGAATTTATATTGAGATCCGTACTATTGTATTTCTCTTTCTCTCTTTTTAGGTGACTTTACAATAGCACAAATCTAAATACAAATTCAGTGGTAAAAAATTCACAAGCATACATAGTTGGGCTTGTGCTTCTAAAAGTATATAAACTCTACTCTCCCTCTATATATATAGAGAGAGAGAAAAAGAGAAAGAGAGAGAGAGAGAGAGAGTTGAGCTTCTATATTTTTAAAAGTACCAACTCATTTTCAACATTTAGATTATACTATTCAACCAACCATTCACTAAACCCTAAAGGACTGTTATCATCCTACCGACACATTTATTAATCCAAGGGTGAAAAACTTAATAGCACCAATGACTTTGTGCTATTAATAGCATATTAGCCCCCCCTGTGTGTGTGTGTGTGTGTGTATATATATATATATATATATATATATATATATATATATATATATATATATATGCAGTAGAGCTTATATGTTTTTAAATGCATAAGTCCATTCATGCTTGTGAATTTTTTACCGGAAAATGCTACCCGTACACCCCATTCGGGGTGTATATCACACACCCCACCCATCCAATGGGTGGGGTGTGATGATGGGTCAATCGATGTGACCCGTAAAAGATATCGTCACCATTAAAATGGTGGAGGTGTATGATATACACCCCTTCGGGGTGTACATGTAGCATTGCTCTTTTTTACCATTGGATTTGTATTAGGATTTGTGTTTTTGTAAAGTCAACTAAAGAAAGAGAAAAATAAAGTAAAAAGTACAAATCCCAATCCAAATCAAATGGTAAAAAATTCACAAATATGGATAGACTTGTACTTTTAAAAGCATATAAACTCTAATATATATATATATATATATATATATATATATATATATATATATATATATATATATATATATATATATATATATATATATATGACATAACGGGAGTTCCAGTCTAACTCTAATCAAAATTTTCAATGATGGCTCCATCTCTGGAGATAAGGGAATAAACATAAAACATCCCGCTTTTTACAGATTGCGCACGAGAACGAATCGAAAGGAATAACCGTCGTCTACAACCAATTTTAGAAAATTAAAAATCATGACAGAAGATATGATCCAAAGTTTTTATTTGGTATTATAATTGGTGTTTGTGAGTTTTTTACCTTTAGATGAAAAGATGGATGATTAGGATGATAGTGGACCCTTAAGATTTAATAGTTGGTTGGTGGAATAGTATATATATATATATATAGTTGAGCTGGAATGCTATAAATAGAAAGAAAAATGCTAGATGTACACCCCAAATGGGGTGTACATCTTACACCCACCCCATCCTAGGGGTGGGTGAATTCCACTCGTCACATGATGTGACGAGTGGATGAATACCCACCCCAAGATGGGGTGGGTGTAGGATGTACACCCCATCTGGGGTGTACATCTAGCACTTCTCAAATAGAAAACCTACTTGGTTGCCACCCATTTGTTTTCGATGATGGAGCTTTCAAATCGACGATTGACACCGTTTAACATGATCTAAACCACTAAAAATATATAGAAATTAAATTTTAAATTTTTTCGATATCATTGACCTAATGATCAAAAGGTTGCAAAATTTATAATTTTAATGGTAGATATAAATTTTTTGCACGTTTAACGGTAAAAAAAGATCTAAAATAATTAAATTTTTATTAAAAAATTCTTTAAACTATTTAAAATAAGATCTATATTCTAAATTTTGATTATAAGACGAACTCCTATCATTAATTTTTGAAGGATATTTATTTTCAGCCATTCATTTTTAGTCCATTTGATGGACAAGAAAAGAATATCGAAAAAGCATGAAATTTAATTTTTATATAGCTTAAATGATCTAGATCATATTCAACGGTGCCGATCGTCGATTTGGAAGCTCCATTATTGGAAATAAATTGGAGGCAACCGACTCGGTTTGCTACTGATAGCATTCCAACCCAGCTAGCTATCTCTTTCTCGGTTGTTATGCTATCGATAGCACCAAGGACTTGGTGCTACTAAGTTTTTCGCTATTAAATCTATTCTTTCGATTATTTTTACTTCTTAGATCATACTATTTTTTCAACCATCCATTAAACTCCAAGAGTTCACTATCATTCTAACCGCACATCTCTTCATCTAATTAAGGGTCAAAAGCCTAATAGTATGAATGAATGACTTGGCGTTATTAATAGGATAATAGCATATATATATATATATATACACTTAATTAGTAGCATAAAAGAAACTTTTTTGAGTGGCAAACATGTGGAAAAGTGCTTTTTATTTTTTATTTTTTTTTTAATAATATTTCTGCACATGTAGTTGATTGATTGAGGTGTGTATATATATATATATATATATATATATATATATATATATACACACCTACATGTGCAGAAATATGCACCTCGATCAATCAACTACATGTGCACATGTAGGTATATATATATATATATCAATACATGTGCACATGTAGGTGTATATATATATAGAGAAGTGCTAGGTGTACACCCCCAAATGGGGTGTACATTCTATACCCACCCATCCTAGGGTGGGTACTCATCCATTCGTCACTCGATGTGACGAGTGAAATTCACCTACCCATAGGATGGGGTGGGTGTACACCCATCCTAGGATGGGGTGGGTGACGAGTGACGAGTGAATGAATACCCATCCTAGGATGGATTGGTGTAGGATGTACACCCCATTTGAGGGTGTACACCTAGCACTACTCATATATATATATATATATATATATATATATATATATATATATATATATATATATATATATATATATATATATATATATATATACACACCTCGATCAATCAACAACATGTGCAGAAATATTGTTATACTTAATTAGTAGCATAAAAGAAACTTTTTTGAGTGGCAAACATGTGGAAAAGTGCTCTTTTTTTTTTTTTTTTTTTTTTTAATAATATTTGTGCACATGTAGTTGATTGATCGAGGTGGAGTTGCCTTTGTACACGTTTCAAAATTTAGGTGTCCTCATTTAAAGCATTTTGTACAATCTACTATATAACTCTTTTATTAAAACGAAAACCTTCAGAAAAGCATGAAATATTGTTTCCTATATAAAATATCAAAGCAACCAATGCAATTCCATGTGATAAAAACACTTAGAACCAACCATTGTAGGTTTGATGTAGAAACCTTGCACGTGTGATTCACAAGCAAACTTTAGACACGTCAACGGATCAGGTTATGTTAGATACATCGAGCTTAGACCCAAATTTGGCCAATCTCTGATACTAAATTCGGGTCAATCGACCCAGTAATTCAACATTCTTATCAGAATTTGATATTATGTATTATTTTAAATGTACGAAAAATTCAGTAATTTAGCGCTTTTTTACACGTTATTTGCGAAATACAAATATACAATGAGGTTTACTGGTCAATTGACTCTCTTAATGTTAGTCATTTGTTCCAACTCGCCTTCCTTTGTATTTCAAAACCTTGAATTTTGAACAGAGGAATGCCAAATTTGCCGCTTTTTTTTCGTCTTTTGTTTAATGTCTATTTTAATTTCTCATCATATTCAAATCTTCATTCAATACAAAATCGAATACTCTTACTTCCGCGATTGGCTGTACTAGTTCTAGCTAAGCATTTGACTAAGAAACAAAACCTTAATCTTTTGTCGTGATACGAATAAACTGCAGAAAGTAATCATACAGTGCTTCTTTTAATAGCTCTGCTAAAAAGGCAGGGGCTAGATCAAGTTCATATAGTTAGCTTGCTAATAGATTGGGCCACAAGATAACCGGTTGGGCCCAAAGCCCGATAACTATCGGGCACAGTTTTGGTACATTTTTAATAAATTATATGTAAAAATAAATATAAATATATCAACAATCTATAATTTAAAAGTAAAAATTATCATAAATGGTAGTATAATATGTAAATATGTAGATATATATACATTTGTGTGTGAAGCTTGGGCCTGGATTTGGGCGGGGATTCATCTTTGGGTATCCAAAGCCCGGCCCAAATAAGACCCGACCCACATGGCCTTGTTTAGGCCTGGGCCCGATCCCTTAGAGTTTTTTTTTTTTTCAATTATTATTTTTATTCTATTATATTTTATTTTTTATTATTACCTTCTCCATAACACCATCTAAGCCCGTCATTTATCTATAATCTATAACATCTATAACATACTATTAATCCTCAATAATAAAATACACGTGGTATGATTTATTTAATTTCAAATAAATAATGCTACATGTACACCCCAAAGGAGTGTACATCTCACATCCCCACCATCTAAGGGTGGGGGTATGGTGAGGAGGTCACTTAAAGTGATCCCTAAAAGACACCCCATCCTTAAATGAGTGGGGATGTAGGATGTACACCCCTTTAGGGTGTACATGTAGCATTTTTCATTTTAGAATCCTGAGACCTACATGATAATATTTTCATATTAAACCAATTTCTCTTTCCTATCTGTTTGTCTCCATGCGGTTTTACTATTGATATTATTTCTACCTTAAAATCATAATAATCAATTTGAACCCTTCCTATTTCAAACTCTTTCCCTTATAAATCAACTTCTCTTTCGTATTTGTTCGTCTCCCTGCCGTTTGACTGTTGATCTCCCTTCTACATTAAAATCCTTCTACATTAAAATCATAGCCAACTTGAATTTTTTATTTTTCCAGACTCTTTCTCTTCCGTCTTTTTGTTTACCCTCCAACCTACCATCGCTTTTTTTTTCCTCCGCGTCATCTGTCGAGAATTCGTACAATTTGAGTGTTGAATCGAGAGTTTTGATGGTTGATTTTTGACTTTGCTGGGGTGATCTTGATGGAGTTTTTCGCGCCCGGATGCTGACATTGCCAGGCCCTAGAACGTGGGGGCGTGCTGCCCTTGTTTTCAAGGGCGTTGCCACCTCAAGAGGTAAAAATCGTCGCCCATTTCTTTTGATTATTTGTGAGTAATTCTTTACAGAAATATCATGCTTACAAACTTTTTTTTTTTTTTTGCCTCAGGTGCAACTTTTTTCTAACTAATGCTTTATTTTACGACTTACTATATACATATTTTAATTTTTTACTAATTTTGTTTTATTTTAGATGATTTATTACTATACGCGGTAGCAATTCGGAAATTGAATGGATGTGATCTTCTGGGATTTGTGCCATCCGTGTAGTGGTTAAGAGTTTTTTTTTTTTTTTTTTTGCCTTTTTGCTTTTTTTTTTTTTTTTTTTTGTCGGCTCTTTTGCGTTTTTTTTTCAAATTAATTTTTTGCTGTTAAGTTCTACATCTTAATTATGTATTCTAATCAATTTTTTGTACTGCTGCCGCACTTAATCTTCTGCTAATACTATTTTTTTCTAATTTTTTCTATTGCAACTTTAGGTTGCAAAATGATATTGTTGTTTTTTTTTTTATTACTTTTGATTTGTTATTATTGTTATCATATTTTTTATATAATCAGCTACTATTATGCTATTTTTTCTTACTGTTTTTTGCTATTAGTTCTACTTCATTTTTTTCTTCTTATATATTCCAAATATTTTTTATTAACTTTCATTTATTTAGATTCTTTTTTACACTTTCAATTTACTTTTTAATTATTTTAATATTGTCTCTATACTTTCAGTTACGTTTTAATAAAATTTTTAAATTTAATGTATACATATACATTTTTACTTTCTTACATGGGCAATAATAAAAAAAATAAAAAATAAAACTTAAACAATTCTACAAGTCCTTCATTTTCGCTGTAACTATTCGAATGGCAAAGCTCATTAGTAATAATTACTCGACTCGTCATTTGTTGAGTTCATATTTAAATCTAATTTTTATTATTAGTATTAATTATTTGTTATATGCGTATTGTCTTTTATATATCCATCTGATATATTCAAACACACGCAATCACAATTATATTTTCATATAACGTATCCAAACACACGCAATCATAATTTCATTTCCATCTGATATACTTAAGCACATGCAAGCACAATTACTTTTCCATCAGAGTTCAAGATCACCGGGTGATCCGATGACATAGCCTACCACCTTGTCTTTTAAAGCCGGGCTCAGCCAAATTCATGATCACCAGGCGATGTGAGACTTATCACCTTGTCTTTCAGACCCTGGCTTAGCCGAATTCAAAATTATCATGCGATGTGAGACTTGTCACTTTATCTTTCAAATTCTAGCTCAGTCGAGTTCAATATGAGACTTATTTCATTGACATAGTTTATCATTTTGTCTTTCGAACCTAACAAACTAGTCATGTACTTCTGACTCGTAAAATATTTAAATCCAGCTATTATTACTGATATGCATTGTATTTTATATATCTAATCATAATTTTATTTTTATTCGATATAAAACTATTGGAGACCTTACTTCAAACTCACCTACTATTAATATTTAAGAAAGTTGTAGAATTAAATTCCGTAAATATGCACATAAATATGCACATGCTAAGATAAAAACTCTTTACTATCTAAAAAACCTATGGAATAAGAACTATTATCCTAATCAATTGTTTTACATATATATATATATATATATTTTAAACAAAAAAAAATAGTTTTTTTTTTTTTTAAAAAAAAAGTAAATGGATGAAAAACTATTTTTCCATCCTAGAAAATATTTCCTGGGCCATTGTGAAGGCTCTCTCTCTCTCTCTCTCTCTCTCTCTCTCACTTTCTCTCTACTCCATGAAACCCTTCAAGCACTGCAAACCCCTTCTCTACCCTTCCTCCTCCCTCCCCTCTCTCTCCTCCCTCTTCTCCTCCTCCTCTCCCTCTCCCCCCGCAAACCCTAATCCCCAATCCCCAATCCCCATCTCCAAATCCCACCTCTACGCCTCCTTCTTCGTCTCCCTCGCCCACGCCTACCTCGCCTGCGCCCGCCCCTCCGCCGCCTCCGCCGCGCTCCGCCGCATGCGTGACCTCGGCCTCGCCCCTCCGCTCCGCTCCTTCAACCTCCTCCTCCGTAGGCTCAACTCCCTCGGCTTCGCCTCCCAGGTACCCTCCCTCTACTCCCACCTCCTCCCCCCCCACCAAAAGGGCGATCTCTTCACCCACAATGCGCTGATCCACGCTTTTTGCAAAATGGGTATGTTGCAAAACGCTTTGAACCTTCTCAGAACCGTCGAAACCGACGCCGTGAGCTATAATATAATCATTTGGGGGTTCTGCTTGCGAGAATCGCCCGAATCGGCCGTCGGGTTGTTGTCGGAGATGGTGAAGAAGGGTGTTGGATTTGATGTTGTTAGCTGCAACACTTTGGTTGCCGGGTTGTGCCGAAAACGGCTGGTGGAGAAAGCCGAGGCCTTGCAGAGCATGTTGGCTCGCGGAGGGGTCGGTGTGGATGTCGTCGGGTTTAATTCGCTGATCGACGGGTATTGTAAGATCGGCGCGATGAGTAGGGCGAGTGAATTGGCGGAGAGGATGACGAGAGAAGGGATCGGTCCGGATTTGATTAGCTATAACACTTTGATCAATGGGTTTTGTAGAATTGGGGAGTTTGGGTCGGCGGGTAGTGTGATGGATGAAATGGAAAAGAATGTGGAGTCGAATGTTGTAACTTATACTACTTTTATCGGTGAATATTGTAGGAGGGAGGGGGTCGAAGAAGCTTTCGAGTTGTACGAGGAGATGGTTAAAGGCGGGATCTTGCCGGATGTGGTTACGTTTAGTGCTCTCATTAATGGCCTTTGCAAGAGTGGTAGGTTTTTTGAAGCTTATGCACTTTTTAGGGAGATGGAGAATGTGGGTGTTGCTCCTAATCATGTTACTTATTGCAATCTTATGGATTCGTTGTCTAAGTCAGGGAAAGCTAGGGAATCGTCGGCTCTTTTTGGTCGAATGATCGCTAGAGGTGTTGTTATGGATTTGGTTTTGTATACGGTTTTAATGGATGGCCTTTTCAAAAGTGGAAAGATCGGTGACGCAAATGATATGTTTCAACTGATTTTGTCATCTAATATCATTCCGAATCTCGTTGCTTATTCAGTTTTGATTGACGGGCACTGCAAAGTGGGAGATATAGATAGCGTAGAATTGGTATTGTTGGAAATGGAGGAGAGATCTATTAGTCTGAATGTTGTTACTTACACTTCCATCATCAACGGGTACTTGAAAAAAGGATTGCTTTCTAAGGCTGCTGATTTTTTGAGGGAGATGAGGGAAAGAAACATAACTCCCAGCATCGTAACTTATGGAACCCTTATTGACGGCTTCTTCAAGATGCAAAAGCCCGAAGTGGCTCTTGACTTGTATCAGGATATGCTATCAGAAGATCTAGAAGTTAATAATTTTGTCCTTGATGCGCTGGTGAATGGCTTGAAGAAGAATCGGAGGATGGATGAGGCCGAAAGCTTGTTTGAGGATATGAAGAAGAAGGGTCTATCGGTTGATTGTGTCAATTACACCTCTCTCATGGACGGGCTTTTCAAAACGGGGAACACATCCGCCGCTTTCAAAGCCGCTCAGGAGTTGATGGAGAAAAATATCGTCCCTGATGTTATCTTCTACAACGTCTTTATAAATTGTCTTTGCTTGCTTGGAAAGCATGAAGAAGCAAGATCTTTCTTTGTAGAGATGAAAAAGATGGGCTTAACTCCTGATAATGCGACATATAACACTGTTATCTCTGCACATTGCAGAGAGGGAAAGGTAGAGAAGGGTCTAGAACTTTTAAATGAAATGAAGGGTAACAGTGTAATGCCCAATCTAATCACTTACAATTCCTTAATCACAAGCCTCTTTGAGGCAGGGAATGTACAAAACGCGATGTTTTTGTTGCATGAAATGGCCGATTCGGGGTTATCTCCTAACCCATCTTCCTATAGAAAAGTGATGCAAGCTTGTTCTGAGAATGGGAAGCCAGGATTGATTTTGCAAGTTCACGAGTTAATGACGAGAATGGGACTTCACGCTGATTTAACTGTCTATAACACTCTTGTTCATATTTTGTGTACGCATGGGATGACGCGAAAAGCTACTTGGGTTTTAGAGGAAATGATAGGAAAGGGTATTTTAGCAGATACAATTACCTTTAACTCTCTTATACTTGGGCATTGCAAGAGCGGCCATATAGAAAAAGCCTTTGCTACTTATTCTCAAATGTTTGATGAAGGTGTATCACCAAATATAGCTACTTATAATACTCTACTAGGTGGCCTTTCATCTTTCGGAAAGATCGGAGAAGCAGAAAAAGTACTTGATGAGATGCATAACAGAGGATTTACTCCTGATAACGTCACTTATGATGTATTAATTACAGGACAAGGAAAACAAGGTAACAAAAGGGAATGTGTAAGGCTATACTGTGAGATGGTAAGCAAAGGGTTTGTTCCTAAACTTAGCACATATAATGTGCTTATAAGTGATTTCGCTAAGGCGGGAATGATGAACCAAGCAAAAGAATTGTTCAGTGAGATGCAAAAGAGAGGTGTATCGCCTAACTCTTCCACATATGATATCCTTATAAGCGGATGGTCGAAGCTTTCAAATGGGGTTGAGGTAAGAAGACTGCTTAAGGAGATGAATGAAAGGGGATTTACTCCTTCGGAAAGTACTCTAAAGTTTTTCTGTAGTGCGTTTTCAAGACCGGGAAAGAAGTGGAAAGCTCAGAGGTTACTTAAAAACTTGTATAAAGTATGAGTGCTTATGAATGATCAGAGTGGGAATGGAAGGAAGCATTTCGCAGTAAGTGCGTTAGTACCTATTTCCAGAAGGGGTTCGAATCACGCCGCTGGTGGTTTGTATGTCAAAAATATATGGGGTATGAGTTATCTCTTTGCATCTCATTAACTGCATCAAGTCCGATTGCTTGTGAATTTTTGTGAATTATCATTTAGTGCATTAATTGTAGCGAACTATGCTGAAGTAATTATAGATACTATGTTTTTCTTGTAGGAACCCCTCCTCTTTTACTTTTGACTCTCAAATTTTTAAGAATTCATGCAGTTTTAGGCCATCGATTCTCAACTCTTCTATAATTCCCATTGTTAAGAATTGTACTTCTATCTGATACTGTAAGAATAGGCTAAAATGACAAACCTTCCATTTATTTCCGTTCTGGTTTTTATTCGTAGATTTTGTGTGTGGGAACATGGAAACACCCTGCCATGCACAATTTTTGCTGGCTCATACTGCTCCTCATAATATTTGGCGTGTACTGCTGTTTGTAATATTTCTAATACTAATTGAAACCAAGTTCTTTCAAATCGGTCACACATATTTACATATAAAAAATAGTTGATAATTACTCATGCAATATTTTATCTTTTGTGCAGAGCTGATTTATTCGCTTAGCTAAGCAGATGTTATCTTCCTGTGATCATGCAAGTGATATCCCAGGTACTGTTACTTTGATAGTTTCTGCATTCTGGGAATAAAATTGCTAATCTTCAGTCTCCACCATATGAGAATACCTCAATTTTTCATGAGTACGAGTCTTTGTGGATTATGGAATGGATCCTTCTGACAAATATGAACTGGCTGAAGTATCTCCCCAGCGAGAGAACTGGTGACTGGTTCTCTCAAATTGAGAAGTCATCTTCAACATCGATGATAGCCATTTTTATCAGTAAGTCATCTCTCAAATTGCTTTGCTACACCTCTTGTAAATGTACAAGTCATGATCTTCACAAACTTTGCAGAAATTTGCAGAATCGAAAACATTGCTTTTGCTGCTACTTCTTGTGGGGAAAAGCGTAGTATTGAGATGTTGAGAACTAGACATTCTGGGGCTTTTCGGCTATCTTTTTTCAGTGTAAAGAGGTAAGATATTTTGAAATAATTTTGTCCTTTTTCTTTCTTTATAGTTTACACAATCACTTGTAATTTTGTGCAGAAAAGCAATATTGGCTGCGTGATCTTCTTCGAATAAATTTGCACCTGGAGATTTTGAGATTTTGCTGCTTTTTGGTAACTGGAGTATCCGTAAGATGGGGCTGATGCAAACGAATTTCTGTATGTCCATAATAATTAGAGCAATTTAATGAACCCTAAATCAAAATAATCTCATGTTAGCAGAAGAGCACCACCGTGATTACGCAGGTTATGGCATTTATTTATTATTATCTACAAATTATAGGTTAAAATCAATTCCAAATTGCTGTCGAACTAAGCCATCATTATTTATTTTTCAATTCCACTGAAAATAAAAATTTGATTTGATATTTTTTATTTTTTTGTCGTCTTTTTCAATTCCACTGAAAATAAAAATTTGATTTGATATTTTTTATTTTTTTTGTCGTCTTTCACTGATACCAGAGAAGAGAAGAGAAGAGGAGAGGAGATGAAAAAGGAGTAATTTTTTAAAGCATCCTTAATTTTAATTGGTCGATTAATGAGCGAGTCCACACGAATTACATGAGCTAAAAACGTGAAGTACCGCGGAGGAGCCTCACACTTTTCTAACCGCGTGGAAGGGTCTCGTAAGCGTGCCTTAGTACGCCCACAACGCGGGAGTGATGTCCACCGTCCGAGTCGGACACGTGTCGAGCGATCACCCGTCCGATCCCGACTACTCGCCTCACGCGAACTCGTCCGTGCCAAAAACAAAAACCTAGGCACGCGGCCGCACACGAGCGAAACCCTAACGCGCCCCGAGCGCCCTTCCCCCTTCACACGGATCCGAGCACCCCCCCGCCTCCGGCGCCGACGCCGGGATCCGCCGCCGCTCGCCGGAGAGCTCCGCCGCCCCACGTCGGATCCGAGGCGGTCGCCGGTGGCGCGGCGCCTCCCCCTCCGCGACGTGGGCTCTTCTTCTTCTTCTTCTTCTTCTTCTTCTTCTTCTTCTTTTTCGGAGCAGCGGCGAGGGAGAGGAGCTTTTGTTTTTGGCTCGGATTCGCCATAGTTCATAGCTCGAATTCGATTTACGTGAGGGTAGATCGTGTTTTGGACTCTTTATCTAGCTAAGATCCGGATGAAATCGGTGTCGTTTTATGATCCGTGAAGCTATAATCGTGCTGGCGAAGCATGGATCTACGTGTAAACGCTCAAACGGGGACCAGATTCATCTAGGGTTTTAGCTCAAGCGCCGCGATCGTAGTAACAGAGATAGAGATAGAGATAGAGAGATCGCATAAATGGCGCGGGAGATGGAGAAGTTGGGTGTACGAGGAGGAGGAGTACCGAGCGAGGACGACGACGACGACGAGGAGATGGAGGTTAAGGAGGAGGAGGACGACGACGACGAAGGCGACGACTTCGACGACGACGAGGCTACGATGAAGCGCGGCATGTCGATCGCCCGCGCCGAGGACTCCTCCTCCTCCGCCGCCGCCGCCTCCGCCGCCGCCGCCGCCGCTGCGGCGGCTAGGGTTTACGGTGGGCGGTACTTCGAGGCCGCGGCGCCGCCGCGCGCGGCGGCGACGGGGGGGGAGGTGGTTGTGGTGGGAATGGGGGGCGTTGGTGGGGGCGGAGGGAGGAGGAGCAGGGGCAGGGAGGAGAAGGAGAGGACGAAGCTTCGGGAGCGGCACCGGAGGGCTATAACTGCAAGGATTCTCGCTGGGCTGCGGCGCCACGGCAATTACAACCTGCGCGTTCGCGCCGACATCAACGAAGTCATCGCCGCCCTCGCCCGCGAAGCCGGCTGGCTCGTCCTCCCCGACGGCACCACCTTCCCTTCCTCCTCCTCCTCCTCCTCCTCCCACTCCCAGGTAACACTTCTCAATTCACCCCCCCACCCCCTCTCTCTCTCTATCTCTCTCCTCTTCTTACAGTTATAGTATGTAGCTGTAGGAGGTTAAGTAGTTAAGGTGTGGGTAAGGATCCGAAATAAATGGTAGATGATCTGCGTGGCTATTGGTGTGGCTAAATCAAGGCCGCAATAATCACCCAGTATTTTATTATTTTATTATTTTATGGATAAGATTTTATTAAGCTGTCTAGTTTATGAAATAATTTTTTTTTTTTTTTTGAAATTTTACCTTACCAAAAATATATGTTATTATTATTATTATCTTTTATTTAGGTTATTTAAATAAAAATGAAAAAGAAAAAAAAAAAATAGATGGCGCAAATCACAATCATCATCAAACATAATAAAAAGTGTAAATAACTCGAAATCGTAATATAACCAACCATGTCAGCATCCAGTATCAGGTTATCTACCGAGCGCACCTGATTCGCCTCGAGATGCGTGAATCATCACATCCCAAACCGTCCATCTTTGTTAATGGGAGTGTTCCTAATCCGGCTCTAATCTCTATCAATTGCCTAACAAGTTTTCCCATTTAATTCTTTTTTAAATTAATTGATTGTGTTTAAAATCATCTCTGTGATAGGATTCCGATTAAACCTTCTGATTTTTTTTTTTTAAATTTAAAGTTTAAAATTTGTTACTAATCAAATTTTATGCTCTTTTAAATTTAATTGATTCAAACAGATACATAATGTTGCTTCTGTTCGTTTTTGTGTAAATTATTTCATTTTAAAATATTTTTTTTTTTAAAGAAATACAAAAATAAATATGATATATTCCATATAATATATTTATTACAAAGAAGATTTTATCCGACTAAAACAACATTCTCCGTGTGACTAAGTGAGCTGCACAAGTCAAATTTATTTTTCATTTAAAAAAATAAAAAATATTTTCTAGAAAAAAGAAACGCGCGCGGAGAATTCTCCCTCCTCACTTTGCTTTGATATATATATATATATATATATCTCTCTCTCTCTCTCACTTCTTGAGTAATTCTCGAACCTTTTCGAATGTTCCACGATCTAACCATGGCGTCGTCGTCGTCCTCGTTCTCCTTCACCCGCCGCCTCCTCCTACCTCCTCAGGCCGCGAGACTCGCCGGAGCCGGAGAAGGAGCCTCCCCGGCGACAGCGCCGCCGCTGCGCGGCGTCTCCCCCGCCGGCGCCAGCTTCCGCACCCTCGACTACCGCACCGGCCGCCTCCGTGGCGTCTTCACCCCCTCCCCCTCCCCCTCCCTCCCGCGCTGCGTCCAAATACGGAGCCCCGCCGACGATCTCCTCCTCTCCGGCGACAACAAACGGGTCTCTCTCTCTCTCTCTCTCTCTCTCTCTCTCTCTCTCTCTCTCTCTCGCTCTCTCGCGCGCGGGCGCGCGCGCGCGATTTTGATCTCTCAGCTAGTATCGATTGGTTGTAGCAGGGGATGGATGCGCGTGGGAGGGGTACGGTGCCGGATCGCGATTACGTCGGCACGCCGTACATCCCCGTATACGTGATGCTACCTGTAAGTTGTTTGTTCTTTAGATTCTTTGATTTAGCATTTATGAGGGGCTTAGTTTTGATGATTAATTGATTGGGTCTGCTTTCGGGGGATTGTAGCTTGGGGTGATCAACATGAAGTGCGAGGTGGCCGATCCGGAGGGTCTGGCGAAGTATCTGGAGGAGTTGAAAGCCATCAACGTCGATGGGGTGATGGTCGACTGCTGGTGGGGGATCGTCGAAGCACATTCTCCGGGGAAGTACAGCTGGGATGGTTATAAGGAGCTATTTCGGATTGTGAGCGAGATGAAGCTCAAGTTGCAGGTATTGTTCTCCTGTACTGTTACCTGCTATCCTTTCTTAGAAGGAAGAGAGTAGGAGGAATAATAGGATGTGTTAAATGCACTGTTTCTGGATACTGGACTTTTATGCGTCAGCATCATTAATTGCATGTTTGGATTGACAGGGTTCTTTGAGAATAATGTATTTTCCACTAGTAACCATGTTGCTTTCCAAATATTCAAATCTATGAAGTTGTATTCGGGCTTCCAGAAAATATCAGAGCTTGAAGAATAAGACATTTTCATGTTGGATGTTTCTGCCGATTCTTGTTTCTCATCTAACTGTTCCCCTGTCGTTGTAAAAGTTCCCTAGATTTGGTATTGACATCTTTCTGTCTATATTTTTTAGGTGGTTATGTCGTTTCATGAATGCGGTGGTAATGAGGGTGACGATGTTACAATTCCTCTACCCAGTTGGGTGATAGAAATTGGCAAGAGCAATGAAGACATTTATTTCACAGATAAGAAAGGACAGCGCAACACTGAGTGCCTTTCCTGGGGCATTGACAAGGAAAGAGTACTAAAAGGCCGAACGGCACTTGAGGTGTGGATCTTTTGTATTAAATAATCTTGTGTTGCCTGATGTTAGAGTAAATAAAATACCATTTTAATTATCTTATTACGAGATGTTTCTCTTTCTTTCCCCCCCTCCTTTTAAATTCACTGCAGGTCTACTTTGACTATATGAGAAGCTTTCGAGTAGAATTCAATCAGTTCTTTGAAAATGGCATCATCTCAGATATTGAAATTGGATTAGGACCTTGTGGGGAGCTACGCTACCCATCTTATCCAGTAAAGAATGGATGGAGATATCCTGGCATTGGGGAATTTCAGGTGATATAAAATTTTCAACTTATCTTGAAATGCTTTCTTTCCTCACATGATCTAAAACATGATACTTTTGCTACTTCTAATTATACTTTGTTCAGTTAGTGGAGTCGACTTTGTGTGTTCCAACTTATATTTTATACATTACCTCAATATCTTCCCGATTTGTCCTTGAAGAAGTAAGGTTGTATTAATTAGAATAAACTCTTTTGTCAGTGTTATGATAAGTACTTGATGAAAAGTCTGAGGAAGGCAGCAGAATCTCGGGGCCACACTTTCTGGGCAACAGGACCAGAAAATACAGGGTCATATTTTTCTCAGCCTCATGAAACTGAATTTTTTTCCGATGGAGGAAGCTATGATAGTTATTATGGTAGGTTCTTTCTTGGTTGGTACTCTCAAGTGTTGGTCGATCATGCCGATCATGTATTGTCGCTGGCCAACTTGGCTTTTGAGGGCTCACAAATTGCCGTAAAGGTCAGTTTACATTGTTCTTGGATGGGTCTAGCTATTCTTGAATTTTCAGTCTTCAAGTTAAACCTGATGAAAATCATGCAGAATAGATTATTTCTGATGTTTGGTTGGTTATTCTTGTTGCTTGATATTTACTTGATATAAACAATTTTTGTTTGATTTTTTTTTAAATTTTTTTTTTTAAATACATGTATCCATATTATAACTTTTATGGGTCTTCGTCAGTGTCGGTTTAATGCTTTCCCTTGCATTGTGTGCTTTCTTGACTGTTCCTTCTTTTGTTGAAACAGATATCTGGTGTGCATTGGTGGTATAAAACCACCAGTCATGCTGCTGAATTGACTGCTGGGTTTTATAACCCAAGCAACCGTGATGGTTATGCCGCAATTGCTGCGGTTTTAAAGAGGCATGGTGTGGCTTTAAATTTCACATGTGTTGAATTGCGTACATTGGACCATAACATGGAGTACCCTGATGCTATGGCAGATCCAGAGGGTTTGGTTTGGCAGGTATTGAAAAATTCGAGTCTAATAGGTTTTAATTCAACTCTTCTTTTTTCTTCTTTTTTTTTTTTAAGTAAGCAGGCTTGCTTCTCATGGAAAAAAAGGGCAGGTTTGCTTAATAGGAGCTTGCTTACATAAGCTAATTTTATTTTCAGTTTGATATTATACAATGTCTTAGAGATGCCATCATTGTATTCATAACAACCAAAGAAAAACCATCTTGTTTTGGTCTTTGAGTTATTCCCTAGAAATGTCTTGTCGTTTTGGAACGCCGAGCATATATGTCAGGCATTACAAATGTTTGCATGAAGGGGCAAATTTTAGAATTTGTGAAGGCTGTACATTATCCTTTATTTACTTTGTAGCTACATGTGTCTGTTTTATACTGGCATAATCTATAATTCTGCATAATCTTTCCTTCTTTCTGAGGGATTTGGTTCACGTGATCCTAAGTCTGTTCAGAAATGCTAACTAGGTATTATAAATTTCGATGTCGTTATCCGCGTGGAGAAGTTGGTTCTTGTTCGGAATTCAGGCTTTTAACAATCTCTTATTCCCAAGAAACATGCAAATCTATAGCATATGCCGTTTCTTAGTAATCTTATATTGGTTCTTTGGTCCGGTTTACTTGGAAAGTATAAGTAGGACATGCTCGTATACATAGGCAATATTCACTTTCAGTTTGACTCCATCCTGTAGCAGTAGTCTATGACACCATAACCAGGAAAGTTTTGGTCTTTAAATTCTTCTGTAGCAACGTTTTGTCGGTTTGGACTGCAGAGTCTGTTTCCAGTACTACAGATGTTTACATGAAGTAGCAAACTTTAGATTATGTTATATGTACTTCTTAGTGACACGTGTCTGTTTTATCTTGGCAGTTTTGCATTAGCTATAGTAACTTTATGATCTTTTCTTTTCCCTAAGGGTCCCTTTGGTTCATGTTATCCTTGGAGATTTTTCAGGAAAATGCTAACTAGGAATCACAGATTCCAATGCCTTATCTGTATGGGAAGTTGGTGCATGTCGGGAATCCATGATTTATTGCAATCTTGTAATTTCAAAAACATGGGATCCCAAAACACTCGTTTTTTCTCAGTAATCTCATATTTGCTGAGTAATCCGGTTTACTTGGAAAGAATGCTTTGACTATAAGTAGGACATAGTGGGTATGCATCTTGTGACTCTTCCACCATTACTACTACAATGATCATCAACCAATCATTCCTTGTTGCTATTATTGTCATTTCTGCTTCCACTACTGGTGTGAGCTCTCGTCATTACTTTCCCACTATCATCAAATCTTCTCAAAGTTCTGCCTCCACCACCGCGACAACTAAGTCCATCTCTAACACTGCCCCTATTCTGCCGCCTTCTGTCACCCTCGTTGTTGCCACTGTTGCTGGTGCCACCAACACCGCTGTCTATTGCTGCCGCCACCACCATACCCACTGCTGCTGTCATTACCAGAACACTATCGAGTCTGTTGACTTCTCTCTTTATTTCTCTGTGAAGAATTTTTCGATAATTTTGCCCTAGTTTAGGTAATTTTAACTGTACTTATGACTGAATTTAGAGTTTAAACTATTCATGAGAATTCTTAGGGACTGCATGATATCAACCTTCATCTTATTACGTTTTGAGAAGAGATTAAAGTAGGATGCAATATATTTGGTTCTAAATCTCATCATTTTAGTATTTCCAGTTATTTCCTGCAATCAGTTAAATAATTCTTTAATCATGTCCAGGTTTTGAATGCTGCATGGGATACTGGTGTACTGGTGGCTAGTGAAAATGCTCTTCCATGCTACGACAGAGATGGATACAACAAGATATTGGAGAATTCTAAGCCATTGGATGATCCAGACGGACGGCATTTGATAGCTTTTACTTATCTCAGGCTTTGCTCCACTCTCTTGGAGAGGCAGAACTTCTTAGAATTCGCGCGCTTTGTCAAGCAGATGCATGGTAAATATTAGCATGTTTCCTCACCTTAATCTATATAAATCTTTCTATATTTCATTTTTAGGAAATATCGCTAAAAGTTTGAATTCATTTCTAAGAGCTTGGAAGGAGATATTTGTTTAACAAATTCCAAACTCAAAAACGTGCCTAAAAGGTCTAATTGATTTTAATGTGCCACGAAAACCCTTCTGTAAGTTGCCTCTTCCCTCCTCGTCTCCCCACTATTTTTCCTTCTTCTACACTTCCCCGCAACAGTTAAGACCTCATTTCTTTTAGGTATCGTTCTTTATTTTATTGTTCTTAATCATTGTTAATACACTATTCATCACTACCACACATGACACATATACATCAATACTTCGTCATCATAGTACAGCAGCTATTTCGTCACTAAATAATCGAGTAATTTAATGATGATTTTGTAATTGCTTTCGATATTCCATCAATCTTGGTACCATAGCGTTTCTTCTTTTATTCTTTTTGCCAACATAATACACTAGTCATTTTGTTGATCTTTGTAGGCTGAATACCGTTCTTCATTGACTAATTTGAGTCGTATTACAGTCTTGCATGACATTTCTGTTTCTTTCTTTATTTTGCAGGCGAAGCAGTTCTTGACATCCTCGTATAGATTTTTAAAACGCAACAGGAGCGCCATTTACTTTTCTTGATTGTTTTCAGAGGTTTTCTTTTTTTCTTTCTTGAGGGGCTTCACCTCCCCACCCTTAAAGAAAATTTCACTCATAGTACAGCATAGGTCTCATTTTAGCATCTTGCAACAGCTCTTCTTCTTTAGGAAAATATATCATCAGTGTTCTAAGATCTCATTTACGAAAGTTGTCGAAACTCTTGCTAATCTTGTAAATTTCCATTTAGCTTCAGTTCGGAATCTGAAACCATTCCTTACTAGGAAGAGCTTTGGAGCTTTTTCAGATTTTAGCTTCTCTTGTTCTTCTCTTGTGAAAAAACTCACCGAACTATAATGAAGTAACAGCTGTTGTACAAAAGCCCCCCCCTTCTACTCTTAAATTCTCAGTTAACTCGCAGTTTCAAAAGTGGTATTTGTATTCATTGTGTATTCATTTATGTATTCTGTGTAAGAGGTAAGGCACAGAACAAAGAAATATTTTCTCACATATTTACTTTTCCTTTGTGAACCTTCTCGTTTCGCCATCGAAGCTTGTTACCTCCATAATAAATGGCCGGTGTAGTTTTTCTCGTGGAAAGTTAGGGCCTTGTTTGGTGTGGCTGTTGTGCTTTTGTTCCGTGCAATGAAGTGCACACTACAGGTGGAATACAAATCCTAAGTAGATATTTCTGCCCCATTTTATGCTACTACTTGAGTAATGCTATTCGTATATTCCGATTAGTAGAATTTCATTTCATTCTGAGATGGATAACATGTAAAATTTATATCTTATTTGGAATATACAGATAGTATTTATTTACTTGAGCAATGCTACTATGCTGTTGATACATTCTATTTGGGATGTTAGATATACACTCCTTCCATCTAAGGGTGGCAGATAAAATTTATTTCATCAAATAATAAATGATGTATACATCATATTCCTAAATAGGAATGCTACATATACATCATACACCTCATCTTATCTAAGGGCGAGGGTTTATCTACCAATCATTTTAAAGTGACTGATAAAATTTATTTCATTTTTGAATGGATAGGATGTAAGATATATATTTTATTTGGAATGCAAATTTATCTTTTTCCATTCCTAAACGGGGATGTATAAGAAATATTTTTCAAATAAAAGTTATGCATTTCGTGGGTGCATTCAGATATATAAAGATAGTGATTACGTCGGAAATGTTCTAGCTCTTCATTATATGTGATCCGATTTGTTTCATAAATAAATAAGAATAATTTATTTTCGAATCAAATATCTTCTTTCTTATTTGATTTATTGTACATGCTTTTGCTATAAAAGTTGGGTGCTTTTCAAGTATTAAGTTTTTAAATTATTTTTTTTTGTCAATTAAATTCAAATTTATCATATATCCAACAATAATTTGCGCTAAACTCTACTCTTTTGAACTACCTTTTGTGTGTGTAAGTTATAGAGTTTATAATTATTCACAACTAAAAGTTACCGGATCTATTTCAAACGATAATATAGTTGAGGCGTCTAATTACATTTTTATTTTATTTTATTAATTTGTTCACATGGTGAGAGGAGAGGAGAGGAGAGAGGAAGGAGACGAGTTTTTGTAAAACCCAATCTCTATCGCTCGTAAAACCCTAATCCCAGGATCGAATCCCTTCGTTCGTCTACGTCGAGTAGCGAAATCGAATTTCTCCTAGGGTTTCCTTCGTGTTGTTGGGTAATGGCGCAAGCCCTAGCTTTTGCTATTGTGGGAATTTTTTTTTTGTAAGTTCATGTACTCGTTGAGAGTGTTTTGGGGTCAAATCTCAGCTTCTTTTTAACATTTTTTGGGTTGATTTAAGCAGGTGCGGGCTCGCCATGGATGCAAAGGATGGGGCGAAGGATGTTGGAGCGGAGCAACCTACGATAATCCCCAAAGAAGAACCTGCCCTATTTGATCCGAGCCGGAGTGAGTTTTTTTTTTTTTTTTTTTTTTTTTCTTTTCGTTTAAATTTAAATTTGGCATTCAATTGTTGAATTATCCCCACAATTTCCACTTAGTGTACTTGTATTTTGAATCTTGTTTGATTGTAATTATTTAAGTAGAGTAATGTGCTATTCACTCTCAGTTTCTCTAATTGATGCGTAATTGTTGAACATATGGAATTGATGTTAAACCATCTGTCTAATTGTGATTCGAATTGATACTCGTGCCAATGAATTATATTTGTTTGAAGTTTTGTTTTGCATGGATTTTATGAGCCCATCGATTTCGAAGAAAATGATTGAATCATCACCCTTTTCGATGAATAAGTTGAATGCAAAATAGTATGATGAAAATAAACTCGAGTTGTTATTCGACTTGTTTTGTATGAAAGGTATTAATCAAGGCTTTGGAGATGATGATGCATTTTGATTTTTTTTTTTTTTTTTAAAAAAAAAGAGCCTTAGGAAAAAGTACATGTTTTTTGAATCGGGCTTTGTTGCATAATTGCCTTGTGTTATAACAAAAGCGGAAAAGATCTAGTTCGTTGGGCACGAAAATACCAAAAGATAATCGAGAAAGAGAGAAGAAAAATAAAGCACACAATATTTACGTGGTTCGGCCACTGGCCTACATCCACGGGCGAAGACGGAGCGGAGACTTCCATTATAATCAAAGTGGTGTACAAAATATGTCTCTCTCACAAAACCCTAATTCCAAAATACATCCATACTCCTTCTCATCCGCCGCACTAAATCAATGGAATAATGGTATATTTATAATAGTGGCTAAATCCTAATACAACTAGGAATAGGAATCCACTAAAATTAGGAATAATCTTAATAAGATCAGACATAATCTAAATTTATCTTAATTGGATAAGCAAAACAGAATAGGGCTAGAAACCTTCCAATTTTAGAATTCGAGACATATCTAACACCTTGTAAGCACCCAAATGGAATGTCTGGGTATTTTGAGAGATACATGTCTAGCATATATTTTCATTTTTGAAAGGCTGCTCTGCTTGTTCAAATATCTCTGCGTTTTTACCATCACATTCTGCAGCACGCTATTCAAGTCGCAGTAAATTCAAAATTACAAAACGAGAAAAAAAAAGAGAGAACATAATAGTGATCTTATAGAGAGAAATTCCTCCGTATTCATCCTGTTTTTGTTCTTTAGTGATTGGCATCATCAAAAGGAAGGCCTTGATTAAAGAGCTTGCAGCTGCGTACCATGCCGAGTGTGTTGCCCACTGTCAGGAACTTCTGCAACTTCAGAGAAAGTGGGAGGAGGTCGGTTTCTTTCTGATATTCAGCTTTCAACTCTTTAAGAGTATACTTCTGAAATCATGCCTTCCTATATTTAGATTATTATCACATCACGGAAGTAGAACAAGATTATCTTCTAAGAAGATAGATTTGTTTATCCTTTTGAAAACTGCATGCCGGATTTAATCAACAATATGCTGTGAAGGTATGCAAAACACGTAGAATACACTGTTAATGTTTCTTCTGCATACGGCAACCTCAACTAGTTGGTGTGGCTTGGTTTCGTTCGCTGGAAATCCTTTCCACGATTTTTCGTTTTTTTTCTTTGTTGGTTGGTTGATGCTCCAATGAGTAGTACCCTGAAAGTTTTTTAGTGGTTCAAGCGAAGTGAGCTCTTAAACTTGTTAGCAAAACTTAATTCCTTTTGAGGTTCTAGGAGGATGCTTTAAATTACAAATAGTGTTCCATATTAGCCAATCCACAAATTATACACTCCTCTTAAAGATACGTTAATGTCGATCTTTTATTTAACTACGCCTCCATTATTCTTGCGCTTAATGTGTGAGATTCGACGGTTCTTATTGCTAGAAGAAGAATATGAACTTTTTTTTTGTGTCTATGCGTTCTTAGACTATCTAAAAACTATTGTCTTTGTTAGTTGTTCTCGGAAAATGACCATTTCTAATTTATTCTAATTGTGTTCTTTTTTTTAAAAAAAATAAAAATTCTTGCACTGCAGCTGCAGTTCATTGAGAGAAAGGCCGCTGAGGATACGAAGCAGTTGACGAAGCCATCGAAACGCCCCAAGAAGGGCCTCTAAATTTTTAAGGATCTTCATGCAAAAGAACCCTCATTTGTAATCACATGTTGAGATTTTCACCATCATTTTTATGCATCAGAGGAGCAGAGCTCTAAAGTTCTTACGGGTGTAATCAAATTATTTCGGTTTTGTTTAGATTCAGGTTCTTTGATTCAAGTTCGATTCGGTTTCGACTTTTCAGAATCCCTGTTTTCTTCTCTTTCTAAAATGTACTTTGAATAAAAAAGAGCAAAAAATACAGTGTGATTTATAAGATGAGAGAGGTAACCAAGGTTTTTTTTTTTTGTTTTTGTTTTTGTTTTTTTTTCAAAATCTATCTTCCATTAATTTCCATCTGAGCATTCTAATGTCAGTATTTTGAGTATTTTATGATTGTATGCATGAAGTTGACCAACAAAATTCTCCTCTAAATATTGACTTTAATTTTTTGTATAAGAAATTGGGAGGAATCTTAAAAGTGAGATTTTATTTGTTTCTGTGTCTTTTTATGACTTTGTAAAGGTTGTATATAATATCAAGAAATTCCAAATTTATCAAGTCAATTTACTATTTATAGATTTATTGAATCTGATTACTATTCATGATGGATCAATTTTGACTAGTTCCATAAATGTCACATACTCTTAGTAAAAACAATAATATTATCTTAATTCATAGTTCAATAAATGTGATTTGTTAGGAATATAAGGAATAGAGTTATCTTCAAGCAGATTAATATGGGTTAGTGATTTGCTGGCGCTTTGGTCGGGAATAAGTTGATCCGTACAGTGTGATGGTTTTTTTTTTTTTTTTTTTTTTGTGTTTTTTTTTAGAGACCTGTGCTGTCTCACTCGTGTAGCCGAGTTCAGTTTTTCGATGAATGAAGCGGGTAGCTTGCTACCTTTCTCTTAAAAAAAATAAAAATAAATGTGATTTGTTGCTAGTGATTTTGCAAAACACTTGAGAGATTGGAGAAGGTCACAATTGGTTTAGTGCCAACTATGGAGCTTCAACTTGGCCTTTTATTTATTTATTTACTTATTTTAAGACAAACCACCTAAATTCTCTCTGGCTTATGAACCTAAGTGCTATTTTTTTTTATCTTGAACTTGGCCAAGGTGCCTTTTGTTAATGTGCTTTTGTAGATAAACATGCAGCACAAACTTAGATAAGCAAGTTGTGCTAAAGAACAGAGACATGTTGAGTAGTGGAAGACAACTACTGTAATTAAAACTGGGTCAGATACAGAGTTCTCTTCAATTTTAAAATTGAAACTGGCGAAAACACTTGAATAGTTTTTTAAAAATATTTGAAAAGTTTATATATATATATATAGAGAGAGAGAGATGGGTTGAAATCTATTAGTAGGAAATGGTTCCGTTGTTACTGATTTGTTTTCGATTCTGCAGCCTCCGAATCGATAATTGATATTATTAAATATGATCTATACCACTGAAAGTATTTACAAATCAAATTTAAATTTTTTTTTATATCATTGACTTAATGATAAAAAAGGGTTGCTAAATTTATAATTTTAATAGTTGATATGAGACATTTGCTCATTTAATGGTGTAAAGAAATCTAAATCAATTTAATTTTGGTTAGAAAATTTTTTAAATTATTTAAAACAAGATCTATAGTCTTGATCTCGATTACACGAATCCTATCATAATTTTTTAAAGGATATTTATTTTTAGCCATTTATTTTTGTGTCTAGTTGATGTATAAGAGAATAATATTCAAAAAATATAAAATTTAATTTCTAAATACTATCAGGAGTCTAGATTATATTCAATATTCCATTCAAAAATTTTATCATAAAAAATAAATCGATAGTCCCCCCCCCCCTCTCTTTCTCTCTCTATATATATATATATATTTAAGAGTACAAGTTTAATTATGCTTGTGAATTTTTTACTATTAGATTTGTATATTGTGCTATTGTAAAGTCAACTAAAGAGTGAGAAAAAAAAAGTACAATAGCACAAATCTCAACACAAATCTCAATACAAATTCAATAGTAAAAATTTACAAGTATAGTTGGATTTGTGCTTTTGAAAGTATATATATAGAGTATAGCTTATATACTTTCAAAACCACAAATCTAACTATATTTATAAATTTTTTAATATTGATTTTGTATTCAGATTTGTGCTATTGGATTTTATTTTTTTTTTAGTTGACTTCATAATAACACAAATCCTAATACAAATGTAGTTGAAACATATTCATAAGTATATTTGGGCTTGTACTTTTACAAATATATAAGCTCTACCCCTATATATATATATATATATATATATATATATATATATATATATATATATATATATATATATATATATATATATATATATATATATATATATATCACTACAATAAATTTATGGTATAACGATACTTTTAAGTATTTCTAAAAATTTTAAAAAATACCGCTGACAAAAATATCGATACTTATTATTAATGTCGCTATACATGCATTCGCTAGGATGTATAACGATACATTATTATAATGTGTCTCAAAAAAATGTTTCTATAATTTAATTTTAAATATAGATGAAATATAGATAGAACAGATATACAAAAATATCATAAAAATATATTTTTATAATTTAATTTTATTGTAGTGTATATATATTATAGTGAGGCCAAAACTTATTATCCAATTTTTCTATATTGATTGGAACGGACCGGCTGGAGTTAATGTTCTTGATGGTATGTAGCAATATGTTGATTAAAATAGTACTGAAAGTTATTTCTTATAAAATGTGACACATTAATTAGTACTGTCGGTCCTTATTTATATTTTGTTGAACTTCAATCTGCGAGATGAAACTGAAATTAAAGTCCTACAAAGTAAAAAGTATATATATTTATAAGAAAGTTGACTAATTTGAGTCATTTAATACCGTGGAACGAACAAAATTAAGTTATACGTTGCTCCTGTAAATGCTTTCACTGCCAACATATAGTATAAGGAAAGAGTGAATTTTTAAGCATTTTTGGAATATTAATGGTTGACCATTAAAAATTAGGGGTGACAATTTAACTCGCTGTTCGTGAGCCAGCTCGTGTTCGCGGTTCGAAATGAGCTCAAGATCGAATCGCTCGTTTAGTAAACGAGTTGAATACGAGCCGAATTTTTCAGCTCGTTTAATAAACGAGCCGAACACGAGCTGGGATTAGCCCGCTCGTGTTCGGCTCGATAACAGCTCAAATATATATATATAAAGCTCGATAACAGCTCAAATATATATATATATATATATATATATATATATATATATATATATATATATATTACTATTTAGATTTTAGGTCGCTTAATTTTTTATAAATTTTAAGTTTTTAATTTTTTTTTCAACTTTACACTTAATAGTAAGAATGAAAATCAAATTTATTGTTCGCGAGCCAGCTCGTGTTCGGCTCGTTAATAAATGAGCAAAACACGAGCCGAATTTTTCAGCTCGATATTTAAACGAGCCAGCTCGTGTTCGGCTCGTTTATTAAACGAGCCGAATACGAGCCAACCTCAGCTCGCTCGTGTTCGGCTCGTTTACACCCCTACTAAAAATCAAACATTTTCAATGGCATCGTAAGTACAAAATGTGAAATTATATAAAACATTCGTTGTACTTTATATTTTATATTTAGTATTTTTTCTGCTAAAAATTTGACAAGACTTGAACTCAATATCTCTTATTCTAATATAATACGAAAATTTTTAGAGAATAATATTTATATATTTTATATTCAATAAAAGGTATACTCTAGTTTTACTTGATTTTCTTGTATTTAATTGGATTAATCCATTTATTGGATATTTTAAAAAATGTCTTGAGATCTAGTAGCTAGAGTGATCTTCTGAATATATATATATATATATATAGTTGGGCTGGAATGCTATTGATAGCACCAACCCAACTTTGCCATCCATTTTGTAGCCATTGGATCGCATTGAGATTCGTGCAAGTCCTTTAATTAAAAAAAAAACTTTTTTACTTTTTACTTTTTCTTTTTATTTTTTCTTTTCTCTTTTTTTCATTAAAGAGCCTACACAGATCTCAATGCGATCCAATGACTACAAAATGGGTGGCAAAATTGGGTTGGTGCTATCAATAGCATTCCAGCCCAACTCTATATATATATATATATATATATATATATATATATATATATATATATATATATATATATATATATATATATATATATATATATATATTAACAGTTATTTCACACTAATATGTAGCATTAATACTTGCATGATGAACAAGAAAAAAAGCTTAATCAGAGTATCAATTATTCGTCAACAAAGTTAACTTGTGATTGTAACAGGGATTATTTTCTTATTGAACCGTGACAAATAGAGTATTGGTTACACACGTTATATATATACATATAATTAGAAGTTTGTCACGTTTCTTTTGGTGCTACTACTCGTAATGTTCGTTCCCTTGTCCTATTACAAAAATTTCTTCGTTCTTACGAATATATAGCACGCTTGCGTACATGATTTGAGTCCAAGTTGAACCACGTTGCGTTCATATCTTTCTTTTGGTGCAGTACATACATGGATCTTTCAAAAAGTTAATTATTTGCATATATGTTACTGATATATTATCATACATATATATTTATCAAAATATCAATAGTACGTATATAAGAGTTTTTCCTTTTGCATGGTTAGGAATGTGAACATAATCTTTATTGGGTACAGGTTTCTAAAGTACAAAATGGATCAGTATCATATATATATATATATATATATATATATATATATATATATATATATATATGCTAAATTACAGAAAATTCTCTGTAATATATCGTTTTTTTATTTTACCCACCTGTTATTTAAAAGCCTATATTTTGCCACCTCGAAATTATCGAAATATGCATTTACCCTCCCCCCCGCCGTCACGATTCTGTGAGTGAGCCGTCAGTTTTTTTGAAAATATAATTATATATATCCAAAATACCCTTGGAAAATATCCCTTAAAAAAAAAAAAAAAGGGAGAGACTTCGGAAAAAAAAAAAGAAAAAAAAAAAGGGAAAGACTTCGAAAAAAAAAAAAAAAAAAAAACACAGAGGGAGAGCCCTCCCACGTCGTGCTCCTCGTCGTCGTCGGTGCCGCCGTCGTTCTCTACCGCTCGAAGAGCTCATCCGAGCCCTCCCACAGCGCAGGTCAGCACGCGGGTGCGGGGACCTCCTCTGGCGCGGGACTGCGCCGCCCGGGCCCTCCCCGGCGACAGTGCGTCAGGTGTGGCCCGCGGCAACCCGCGCCTCCTCTGGCGCGGGACTGCGCGGCCCGGGTCCTCCCCGGCGACAGTGCGTCAGGTGTGGCCCGCGGCGACCCGCGCCTCCTCTGGCGCGGGACTGCGCTGCCCGGGTCCTCCCCGGCGACGGCGCGTCAGGTGCGGCCTGCGGCCCGACGGCGCTCCAGGTCGCCGCACCATTGCGCGTAGCACGCGCGCGCTTTCCCAGCGCGCGCGCGTGCTCGCGCAGTTCAGCGCGCGGGTGCGGTGACCCGCGCCTCCTCTGGCACGGGTCAGCGCGGGGTGAGGGGGTCCGCCATGTGGTGGGCCCCCATAGGCGGTCGCACGGGCACCCCCGACCTCTCTGTCGTCGTTGTAAAGGAAAGAAATAAGAAGGACATTTTCGTCAATTTACCACTTCCGTTAACGCCGTTGCCCCCTAAAGACATTTCGGTAATTATAAGGAGGCAAAATGTAGACTTTTAAATAACAGGGGGTAAAGTGAAAAAAATGATATATTACATATAGATTTTTTGTAATTTAGCCATATATATATATATATATATATATATATATATATATGGTATGAAATTTTTTTGAATAATTTATATATACATACATTTCAAAAATACCAATTAGGGCATAAAACATGCCCATGAATTTCACAAGGATAAAGTAATATAAACATGGCATAAGTCGGCTGAGAGAGCTCCTAAATAAAGTTAATGACTTGACCCATGCTTAATTATCACAGCTTTTTCTTTCACTCTGTAATTAAGAACAAAGCCAAAAGTAATGTAAGTTCCAGATTAAAGTTATGGGAAAGCTTCTATATATTTTCTAGGTACATAACCCACAATCTCACGTAATAATTTTTTTTTTTAATTAACTCTGATACCATCTAATTATCTAAAATATTACTATACGTGAAAACAGACTCAGAAAAACATATATATTAATACACCATGTATAAAGAAATTGTAGTTACACTCGCGAAACTCTTAATTAATATTCTCAAATGAAAACGAAAATCAGTACATAAAATTGACATCTCTCTATCCGTACCCCGTGATCGCGGAATCACTAGCAACAGATGATTAAAAAGTCTAAATGGAAAGCGAGAGGAAGTTTCTACCAATTGATATTACATTAACTTCTTTTTTTCTCTTTTTTTTTTCCTGTAGGAACAAGTAGAAAAGGAATAAAATGCATGTCAATGTCAAATGCGATATACTCTACCTAACTATGTTCGATTGGACCTACCATTGATGAGTCATAGTTCGAATATATAACTTCGAGGACTACACCCACTATAATAAAATTAAATTATAGAAACACATATTTATAATATTTTTATATAAATGTTCTATTTATATTTCATCTATATTTAAAATTAGATTATAGAGATACATTTTTATGACACATTCCAAAAATGTGTCGTTATACACCTTAGCGACGGCAATATAGCAATACTAATAATAACTATCGATATTTTTGTTAGCGACTCTTATTTTAGATTTTAGAAATAATTAAAAATATCACTATAACATAATTTTATTATAGTGACCTATGATATATTATACCAATTTTTTTTTATCTAAAACCAACCTTAGCATGCGAACTAGTCCTAAACCTACCTCTTAGATTTAAAACAAAAAAAAAAAAACTATTTATTTACACTCGCTTTACAATATATTTTCTTCTATTGTTTTTTGTTAAAAAAAAATTGTGGATAGTTTGGTTGAAAAAAAAAAAAAATAATTATAGCTTGTACAATTAAGGGGTATTTTAATCAAAATATTAATTAATATTAGAAACAACATGTGGACGAATAAGTATATTTAAGGAATATTCATAAAATCTCAAAATTTCCAATGATTTAGTTGGACAAGTATATATATATATATATATATATATATATATATATATATATATATATATATATATATATATATATATATATATATATATATATTAACTAGCACATCAATTCAATTCCTAGAGTATAAATTAATGGAAAAAACTAAATGTATACCTTTAGATAGATGTATATTTTGCACCCTCATGAAATTCATGTAATGGTGAATTTCATCCCTTAGATGTACTAGCTAGAATATTTGGGGGAGTTACTGTATTCCATGCAATATATTTTTTAATTAATAATTATACCAATATATTTTTTAATTAATAATTATACCCATTTCTATAAACTGAGTACTCGCCAAGGAACAACTTGTCATGCATATGCCGCACAAACAGTAACTATGCGACCGGTTCATCCGGCCGTTCATCACCACGTGAGAGTTTCGATCAGATCCTAGCCGTTCAAGTGAGCTACGCTAAATTGGCCTTGTTCGCGTCGTAGTACGTACGTATAGACTTTTGTATGCGGGCGCTCGGAGGTGGCGCTCTCGCGCCGCGAATCTACGACGGAATAAAGGATATCCTCGGCGCAGGAGTAATTAGTCCACCGTGGGCCCTCGCTCCCTCAACGCAATAATTGCATGAACCCGGTGTATCCGTGCACCCGATGCACCGGTTTCAATATGTGATAAATTTGTTTTTTGAGAGAAAAATATTATGCTACCCTGTTTATTTTAAAATAAATTTAGCTGAAAATATAAAATAATTAAATTTTTAATTTGAAATTTTAAATATTAATCATCAAACTCTTTGCCAGTTGCGCTAGGGATGATCGATTCAATATTTGATAATTAATGTAAAAAATTTATGCATAAAAAATATTAACTTGTTTCCATTCTGTAAATTTTTGTATATGACGCGTATAAATCATATAGATGGAACTGAATAAATTAGATTTTGGTATTGGAAGATCTATGTTGCTGAGAATTTAGTGGGAAAAGAATATAAGATGTGCTTATAGACTAGGCGCATGCAATAATTTTTTTTTTCCTTCACAAGCTCGTTGTATCCTATCAGAATCTCAGGAAAGAGAGAAAGAGAGCCCACAACAGCCACAAAGGAAGCCACAAGAGGTGCTTCTAAAGCGAGACATATATATATATATGGAAAATGCTACTTGTACACTCGTAAGAAGTGTACATCTCACACCCCCACCCATCTAAGGGTGGGGTGTGATGAGGGGTCACTTGATGTGACCCGTAAAAAACATCGCCACCATTAAAGGTATGTAGATGTAAGATGTACACCCATTCGGGGTGTACATGTAGCAATCCTCTCTATATATATATATATAGAGAGAGAGAGAGAGAGAGGGAGAGAGAGAGAGCAAGAGGTGCTTCTAAAGCGAGACATATATATATAGAGAGAGAGAGGAGATCGAGAGGGGAGAGATGTAGAAGTATCAACAAAAGATATAACTGTGGAAATTAAGGAGCCGTAGCCTTCTTGTAGCTAGTTAGTTATTGGATTGCATGGCTTTGCTAAGGTGCAACGTGCCGGTTACGCCGCCGCAGCTGGAGATGGAGAGGGGATTCTTACGTGCGGGGAACGATTGGTCGGTGGGGAGCGGTCGCGGCGGCGGTGGTAGTGGTGGTGGTAGTGTACTAAGGGAGGTAGCAGAAGAAGAAGAGATATTGGTCGGAGGCAGTGAGGGAGAAGATGAGGGAGAGATTGCGGTAGAGGAGGAGGAGGAGGAGGAGAAGGTTTACGTTGCGCTCGCAACGGAGGTGAAGGAGGGGAGGGCTAATCTTATGTGGGTGCTGCGGAATATCTTGCCAAATACGAGAATTGTCGTCGTTCACGTTCATCGCCCCGCAATGAAGATCAACATAAGTAAGAATTCATTATTTGAAGTCTAGTTATTTTATATTTCTAGCTAAGTTCATTTACTAAAAATATCAACGAACTCAAACAAAAACAAAAAAAAAAAAAAAAAAAAAAAAATCATCATTTTAGAATGAATTGGAACAGTTAGTCATTTTTAGAAGTCATTTGAATTTTAATGTCTTCTATTCTATTCGATAGAACTTCTGGAAGAAAAGGAGAAGCATTAATTAATGTGGAGAATATTTCTTTCAAGTTTTCATTTTCTTTCGCTCTCAGAAATTGAAGAAAAAGGGAGAGAAGAAAATTACACTACGAAACCCAATTACTTTTCTTTTATCTTCTACACATGCTAATACTAAATTCAGTCATTTTCGTTTTTTTTTTTCTTTTTCCTTTTCTTTTTCTTCTTTTTTTTAAAAAAAAAAAAAAAATTTTCTTTCTTTCTTTGCCTTTTCTAATTCTCTCTTATTCTCTCTCTATCCAAACAAAGAGTTTTTGTGTCTTCTTTATTTTTCTTATAATAACATGGAGGATTCTCCATGTTGGCTTAATTAAGAGATATATCTAAGGATGATCACTACTAGCTAGTATAAATTAATATGTTCTTATATATATACTTGCCCCTCATGCATTATTCCTGGTCTCCTCCTTTAAAATGGGATCTCCCAAAGTTATTTAAAATTATTTGAAATGATGATAATCATGCATATGTAATTTTTCTCAAACTGAATACTAATTTTGCAACAAATGATAAATTCTTACACCAGCATTTTCCTCGAAAACCCGAAAAAAAGAAGAAGAAGAAGTTTTAATTAAACAACGTGGTGATCTCTAATCTTTCCTTTTATTCGATCGGTTGAACAGTTATATTTCTTTTGTTCTAATGATCTTCCCTATTTTACACTAACCACACCTCATAAATCAAATAATGCTTCCTACATTACTGCAGTAATGCTTCGTTTTTCTTTTTGGACAGTAATAATTAAGTTATTTCCTCCAAGTTGACATTATTTAGTCAACCTTTAGGACCACAAAATTTTATTTTCAAAATATCCAAATTAATTTTTTTTTGTGAAATTATATGAAAAAATTGTTATTCTTCCAAATTATTATTCTCCAAAAATTTATTTTGTTAGGCTCCGTTTATTTCGGGAATAAGACATAAAATAAGGTCTTGTTCCAGTCTTGTTCTCCAAACGCGTTTAGTAATGAATAAGAACAACAGTTCTCGTCTTCTGGTATAAGGCTGAAACTACTGTTCTAGCATTTTCCTAGAACAAGACTTACTTGTTCCCATTTGAGAATAAATTTAATTAAAATAAATATAATTTTAATTATTGTATTAATTTTTTAATTAATCTAATATTTTAGCTAATCTAATTATTTTATTAACTAATTATGTAAGTATTTAGATAATTAACTAATTAAATTATTAAATTATTTATAGTTATTTAAATTATTAATTATTAATAATACTTATTATTGTTAATTATTTTATCAATTAATTAAGAATAAGCTTAATTAAAGTAAATATAACTTTAATTATTGTATTAACTCTTTAATTAATCTAATATTTTTACTAGTCTAATTATTTTATTAATTAATTATCTAACTATTAGATAATTAACTAATTAATTTATTAAATTATTTGTAATTAATTGAATTATTAAATAATAATACTTATTGTTAATTATTTTATCAATTAATATTCAAGGTTATTTAAATAAGTTAAATTATAATTTAATTAATATTTTATATTAATTATTCAGTTAAAATATTATTATTTTAAAATTATAATTATAATTATTCTTATTATTTCTATCTAATTATCAAAATACTATTTTTCTTATTCGTAGGAACAATTCTATTTTCATCCAAACGTAAAATTGGTCTTGTTTCTGCTTGTTTCTGAATTTATATCTATCCATGGAATAAGCAGTTCCAGTTTATATTTGAACCAAATGTTAAGGTTGCGTTTGGTTCGAGTATAAGAAAAAATTGGTTATTCCTGGGATAGGTATAAGTTCAGGTACAAGCAGGAATTAAAATAATTTTGTGTTTGGTTGAGTATAAGAGTTGTATCGGAAATAAAAAAATTTGTGTTTGGTAAATTAAAAAGGAATAAGAAGAACAAAATAGATTAAAATTTATAAAAAATAATAATAATAAATTTTATAAATTTAAATATCTTATAATTTAAAAAATTTTAATTAAAAAAAAAAAGAGTAAGCAATAGGTGGAACAGCTGTTCCACCCTTATACTGGATAAGTTGGTATCGGGGGGGAACAGCTGTTTCCCCTCATGCAAAATCACGTTTGGATATAAGGAAAGGAATAACCCCCTTATCACCCTTATACCCATTACCAAACACGTTTGGATAGTTAGATAAACTCTCCTCATGTCGTCTGGATTCAACACTCTCCACACATTTGGGTAAAAATCACGTTTGGATATTTATATATATATTTTATATTCAACATTCTCTTCATGCCGTCTGGATTCAAGACTTATTAATAGAGCTAAGACGGGAGTTTAATTAAGTAGAAGAAAATTTTCAGACTCATACTTTTTAATAGATTAAGATATAACCTTAATTAAATAGAAGAAAATTAAATAATGCTAGGAATCTACCATAACTCAAATTTATATATGGACTCGAAACTTTTTGATAGATTTAAAACACGAGCTTAATTAAATAAAAAAAATTAAGCAATAGTAGAAAATTATTATCATGACTTGAACTCAGATCCTCCTACTATAATATTATATAAAATTATAGAAAATAATTGTTATTCTCCAAAACATTTTTAAGTTGTCAAATAACAATATTTATATATTTTAATTCAACCCTTTTTAATTCTTTTGATTGCAGTGGGAGCATGGTTTCCAGTTAGTCAGCTACAAGAGCAGGAGGTGATGGCATACAGGCTTATAGAGAAGGAAAAAATGATTAAAAATATAAAAGAATATTTGGATATTTGCGAGAGTCAAAAGGTTGATTTTTAGCTCCTAATTCAACTCATATTTGGATAAAGGGAAGATATTGTTTGAGATGATCATCTTAACAGTTTAAGGATTTTGCAGGTTAAAGCGGAAAAGATCGTAATCGAGAAGGATGATATTGCTAAAAGCCTTGTGGAGCTCATTGCTCAACATGGGATTACAAAGCTTGTCATGGGAGCAGCAGCTGATAAACATTATTCGAGGTACGCGCATGAACTTTAGACAATTCCAAATTTTTTTGGTAGCAAGAAATTAACATATATTAGTGATCAAACACCCTCTCAAATCGTTTTACACGATGAATATATAACCTTAAGAAATGATTGTAAAAATGTACATGTGCAAGCCTTCATACATTAATTGTACGTGTACCCTTAGGCTCTGTTTGTTTTGAGAACGGGAACGGAAATAGCGGGCTTATTCCCCTTATTCTGTCAAACACACCTGAAATCGTCTGGTATTGCTTAACCCAGAATAGGGATAATAGCTGGTATAACAAATCCCATCCTATTATTTTACTATAAAATTTTTTACCATATTACCCTTCTTATCTACTTTATCTCATCCCAACATATTATTTTAATAAAAACTCTCTCCTCACTCTCTCTCCTCTTCCCTCCTTTCTCTCTTCCCAATACACTCTCATCATCACAAATCCCTCTCTCCTCTCTCTCTTTTCCTTCATCCCACCTCCTTTCTCTCTTCCCAATACACTCTCATCATCACAAATTAATATTATAAAATTTTAAATTTATTATTTAAAATAAATATTATAAAATTTATTATTTAAAATAAATATTATAAAATTTTAAATCTTATTTTAAATTTAAATTTTAATTTGAAAAAATAAAATATTAAATAAAATATTATTTTTAAATAATATAATTTAATTATGATTATAATTTTATTTCTATTTTTTTAAACCATTAATCCATTAATTAAAACGAAAAAAAAACGATTTTAATAAAGCTTGAGGGCAAAAATTTACAAATATTTAGCAAATATACGATTTTTTCAAATTTTTAAAAAATTTTATGTTAAAAATTTATTATTTAAAATAAATATTATAAAATTTTAAATCTTAAAATTAAAATGTTGAAATTTTATATTTTAAATTTAAATTTTAATTTGAAAAAATTAAATATTAAATTAAATATTATTTTTAAATAATATAATTTAATTATGATTATAATTTTATTTCTATTTTTGTAAACCATTAATCCATTAATTAAAACGAAATAATTAGATTTTAACAACTTTTATCACATTTTTTTAAACTATTAATCCATTAATTTTAATTTGAAAAAAGTTAACATTAAATTAAATGTAAAAGTTTTAAATAATACATTTTAATTATGATTATAAATTTATTTTTATTTTCTTAAACCAATAATCCATTAATTAAAATGAGAAAAACGAGTTTAGAAAATTTTAATGACATAATAAAGCTCGTGGGCAAAAATTTATAAATATTTAGCAAATATACGAATTTTGCGAATTTTAAAAAAAATTTATGTTAAAAATTAATTATTTAAAATTAATATTATATAATTGTAAATCTTAAAATTAAAATGTTGAAATTTTATATTTTAAATTTAAATTTTAAGTGAAAAAATTAATTATTAAATTAAATGTATTATTTTTAAATAATATATTTTAATTACGATTATAATTTTACTTTTATTTTTTTAAACTATTAATCTATTAATTAAAACGAACTAATCAATTTTTAACAACTTTTATCACATATTAACTCTTGGGGGCAAAAAGGTAATTTACCCTTCATATCCTCTTTATCCCTCCTATTCCCATTAATAAACCAAACACAAATTCTCTTATCCCTAGAACCATCCCCAAACGAGATTAAGCTCTAGTTCTCAACTTTATACCTATCCCCGGTTTAGCGGGAACTGGCTTAACCCCGAACCAAACGCAGCCTTAGGGCCCGTTTGGTAACGGAATAAGACAGAACTAGCTATTTCAGAGATAAGTATAAAGTACGGAACTAGTGTAAAAAATCGTTTGGAATGATTCCAGGGATAAGAGATTTTGTGTTTGGTATAAGAATGAGGAATAAGAGGAATAAAGAGTTTTAATCGAGATAAATTATTTTTTTGCCCTCAAACTTTATTATGTAATAATGAGGTGAGAGATGGTGTCTCGGTCGACGTGGAAGAATATTTAAAGAAAAAGTAAGAGGGTGGTTGGGAAGAGTAAGAACAGTAATTCTTACTTATTCTAGTTATACCAGAATAAGCTATACCGATTGATTCCTGATGCGTTTGGAAGAATAAGAGAGATATCCCTCCTATTTTCGGTTCTACACCGAATCCAAACGGGCCCTTATTAATTAAGGTTGCAATGATTAATTGTGAGACAAATTTGAAATTTAAGCAATATATACATTATTAACTTGAAATGGGTATCCATTGAGATTAAGTTTAGATATTATGAATTTATTATTTCTAGCTTATTCTTTCAAGTTATTACTGATTCTACAAATTAAAGTGACTTCAAATCCTACTATTCATATGATGAAAGAAAAAATTGTTGAAATCCATAGAATTTCTTCATATATATGTAATGTTATACATATATTTTACTTTGTAATGTTCTTCATATATATACTTCATTAATCAATTCAAATGCTTTAATCAACAGGAGAATGAAGTCACCAAAATCCAAGACAGCACAAACTGTCCAGCAACAAGCTGACCCCTCATGCAAGATATTGTTTGTTTGCAAGGGAAATCTAATTTGCACAAGGTATTATTCCCAAGCTTAGTAGAAATGCGAAGAACTCTTCTAGAGTACTCCTCCCTTAGTTTTTGGTACTTCACGAGTTTTGTAGATGTGTTTTGCCACGATGACTCTAAAATAAACTGGATTTATATATCATTGATATACTGACATGCTAATATGTCGCACGCAGATTAACTTGTGCAATACAGATCATTAGCGGTAATAAAAATACTCATAAGATACTTTTTGTCACTAACATTATAAATGTATTGAAAAAAAAAGAGAGTTAGTCATAGGTTAGTTTGATTTATTCTTGCTGTTTTGCTGAAACCTGAACTGATATTTGAACATACTTAAAAGAAGAAAAAAAAAAAAAAAAAAAAAAACCAATAATTTTCTTTTCTTCTTCAAATTAGTTATCTTAGTTCTCATGGTTGTGTTGTTTGAATTCTTACCCTTTAATAGGGAAGTTGGAGAAAGATCATTTAGAGTGAAATCATCTACAAACAGCACGAGTCCTCGGACCAGCGTATCGAGGTGCATATCCGAACAATTCAAATCTACATCATTAGAACAAGGAGAGTGTGAATCTTCCAACATGCAAGAAGCATTCCAGGCAAGGTCAAGATTGGCGAATTCGACCTCTAGTGGTGAAGCAGATCAGCGGAGTGAGGAATCGAGGCGATTCCAAGCCTCAAATCATCAACTGATCAGTTCCGAAATTGAAGTGCTTAGCAACGTGGGACCTTCGTCGACAAATAAAGATGCGGGGAATAGAGCTGGATCGATCGTTTTGCTATCGCCGTACGAGTATGAAGAGGATTTGCAAGCTTCATTTCCTTTCGATGTTTCGGTTAGTGCATTTTATCTCCTTCACTCGTAATCTAAACTTCGGAATTTATCTACGAAATTTTATGTATATTCCTAAATTGTATCTTCAATGGTAGTGCTAATTAAGGAATTAACAACCATGAAGTAGAACAACTAGCTTTAAGAAATATAGATCATCTTCTAAAAATAAAAAAAGTTAGTGTTTTTTAGGAAGGTATTGAGGTAGATCAAGAATCAAGTGAAAAACTAAAGGAGGTCCTCATGGAGGTGGAAAATTTAAAGTGTGAAGCATACGAAGAGTCGCGGCGGCGCCAAAAAACTGAGAGAGATTTGGTCAATGCTTCCCGCGAAGTAAGCTCGATTGCTTTGATGTTTATATATAGCTTAATTTCAATACCATAAAAATGCATTTACTCATCAAAAGAACAATAAGAAGGGAAAAAAAGAAATCCAAGAAAAATATGTTATCATACATTAAGCTGTTCTCTTATGTACCAAGGTCAAGGAAGCGGAAAATTTGTTCATGAAAGAGGTAAGACAAAAAAGGGAAATAGAGGAGAGACTAGCTAGAGAGAAAGGTGAACTTGAAGAGGATAAGCAGCAGCTTAGTCAAATACTTGATCAACTAAAGAAGGCAGATGAGCAAAGATTAGTGCTTGAACTACAAATCCGAGATTCCGAATGCGTGATCGAGGATTTCGAAGGGAAATTATCGGAGGCGTACCATACTCTTGATACGCTCCGACACGAGAATAGAGATCGACAGCGAGAACGCAATGTCAGTGACGTTTTTCAAGGTGAGGTTGAGGAGCCAAGTTCTAGCTCTAATGACGAAGTGATCACCAATTTTGCCGTGTTTACATATTCGGAGTTGAAGCAGGCGACTAACAATTTCGACGAGTCGTTAAAGATCGCAGAAGGCGGGCGTGGCAGTGTGTATAAGGCCTTTCTTCGCAACATGACGGTAGCTGTAAAGAAGTTAAATTCTGAAGGAGAATCCGAGTTTAATCAACAGGTAATTTGTTGTCAATAAAATCAAGGCATAATGTTTATCAAGGGCTTGAAGTATCATATTCTTAAGTTTCTATTACTGCAATTAGTTAAATTGAATATAGAGAATAAGTTAGTAATACTAAAATGTGATTTTGTAATCTTTTCGCATACAAGTAAATTTCGTGTCAGAGGTTCATAGATGAATCAAAGCTAAATTTTCTTTTAGAGCATGCAGTTTCATTAATTAGTTAGTTAACTACTCTTACTAGCTGATTTGCTCTTCTCTTAATGCTAAGATGTTCATTGTACAATAATGGACTACACCATTACGCAATAATTCATCAGATCTCTCAAAGATCAACCAATTCATTGCAGGTGGAAATTCTCAGCAAAGTTCAGCATCCGAACCTCGCAGCCCTCATCGGAGCATGCCGCGAGGCTTGCGCCCTCATATACGAGTTCGTTCCCAACGGAAACCTCGACGACCGCCTCCGGTGCGCCTGGCGCCAGTCCCCGCCTCTCACATGGCAGGCTCGCATGCAGATCGCATCGGAGATTTGCGCTGCGCTGATCTTCCTCCACTCCCAGAAGTCGAAACCGATAGTCCACGGCAATCTAAAGCCCGAGAACGTCCTTCTCGACGCCAACCACTCAACGAAACTCATTGGCTCGCTAGTCATTTCGTCGAACACCGCCGACGGAGCACTGCCACACCATCGCGGCCGCAGCGTAGCTTACGTCGACCCGAACTACCTCGCCACAGGGGCGCTCACGCCGCAGTGCGACGTGTACTCCTTCGGAGTGATACTCCTGCGTCTGCTGACGGGGAGGAGCCCGCGTCGGATCGCAAAGGCGGTGCGGGAGGGGTTGGATAGGGGGGAGCTTATACGGGAGGTGTTGGATAACACGGCGGGGGAGTGGCCGCCGGAGTGGGCGAAGGAGGCGGCAAAGCTGGGGCTGAGATGCTGCGATCTGCGGCCGAGCGGACGGCCGGATCTCAGTAAGGAGGCCTGGAGGGTACTGGATCCGGTAATGAATGTGGCATTGTTGTCCTCGCGGTCATTGTCATCGTCGTCGTTGTCGTCACGGTCGTTCAGGTCGGAGTCCGACGGGAACTGCTGCGCGCCGTTTTATTTTCTGTGTCCCGTATTTCACGTCAGTGTTTTTTCGCTTTCTCTATTAAAACTTAAATCTATACTTTAGATCTTTGCTCCTCCCAAATATAGAATTTCATTTTGAAGCATCAAAATATGATTGATATATAGTGATCGGTGTGATTAATTGTTTGAACAGGAGATCATGAAAGATCCACAAATTGCGGCGGATGGGTTCACGTACGAGGGGGAGGCCATAAAAGGGTGGCTCGAGGATGGACACGACACGTCCCCCATGACCAACCTCAAGCTCAGTAGCTGCGAGCTCATTCCCAACCACGCCCTTCGCTCAGCAATCCATGAATGGTTGCAGAAACACCACTGAAAATAATATATATATATATATATATATATATATTCTAATTTTGCATTTAATTGTATATATAATGCTCCTTGTTGATTGGGTGTATATCTTACATTCCCACCCATTCAAAGATGGAAAATTTTTTTATCCATCACATCAAATAATGGGTAAAATTCATCCCATTCTTAGATGAATGAAATATAAGATATACGTTTTTTTGAAGTGTATTGTTTGTTTTATATATATATTATGTTGTGTTATAAATATTTGTTTTTTTTTTTAGCATGGTGATGATGTGTTGTTATGCAAATAACTCGTCCACGTGCATGCTTGCATGTATCTTATATTTCCCGTTGTTATAAAAATAACTTGCTCGCTATGGTTTAATTAGCTCACTTAATTATCACTCGATCAGATACTAATTTCTAGTTTAAATTTTTTTTTTCTTTTTATGGTTTAATTTTTATTTTATTAAAAAATATTATGTAAAATAGAATGATAAAATACAAAATACTCTAAATCACAGAAAAAAAAATAAATTTTTTTGAAATGAGCTATACCAAAGGGGATAATTTGAAATTTACTCTAGAAAAAATACTATTGGTTGGCTCTTTGCTGACGTGGTGGACCGAATCTAGGCCTGAGATGTAGGGCACCCAACAGTGGCCTTTTGGTAAAACCGACCCAAATCGGAGGGTATTTATTTATAACTCCGAACCCGGTTTACCTTTAGACATTCCGGTTCACTGAACCGGTGTGGACCGGACCGGTGCCACGTCACCGGAAGAGGGCGAGAAGCGACGACTCCGCTGTGGCAGGTCTCGTATATTGCGTTGATGTCACGTGATTTTTTTTTTTTTTTTTTTTTTAAAAAAAAGTCATCCGTAATAGTTGACCAACGACCGAAGTGGTCCCACTTCCACGCGCTTTGTCTCATTGCCACGTGTTTTTTTTTTTTTTTTTTTTTTTTTTTTTTTTTTTTTTTTTTCAATTGGAAGTTAAGGGTGGTGGTCGGTTTAAAGGATAAGTAAAATAAAGGTTTTAAATTTTTAAACAAAATATAGCAATTATATTATAATGAATTTAGTGTAAAATATAGCAATTATTTTATTATAGTAAAAAAATAAGCATAATAATTTTCAAACCAATTAGCATTAAAAATATTTTGTCTAAAAAAATACACGCAATGATTCCATCTTTTTTGAAAAAATATTTCTCAAAATTCCAGTAATATGAGGTAATATCTCATATAGCCTCATTAAAATGTATTTTTCTTAATTTATTTTTTTTTTTTCGGACCTTATTTGAATTGATTAGTAATATTTATTTAAGTTTATGTGTTAAAAAAAATAATTTTTTTCTTCCGTCTCCTTACTCCACTTTCTAAATAATTTAATAATATTGATTAATTTAAATTATTATTATTATTATTTTATTTAATTATATAGTAGACATTAGTAAACATTTGATAAAATTACATAATCAAAAAATAAAATTTGATATTACTGAAAATAAATATAATACAAAATAATATAATTATTCACTAAATATAAATAAATATAATATTAATATTATTATTATTTTTATACTTTGATATAATAAAATACCTAATATAATTACACTTTTAATATAACATTAATATGACTTAAAAATAATATAACTATATATATTTAACGTAATTAATTATTTATTATAATTATATGTTTGACATAACCGTTGACATGATTAAAAAAATAAATATAATATAAAAATAAAGTGATATAACTACTCTGAATATAGGATGCCTTCCAAAGTGACAGGGGAGAAAGAAAAAAAAAAAACTTTCCTAATTAATATATAAATTCATATAAATATTATTAAATTATTATTATTTTTTTAATCTATTCAAATAAGCATAAATTAGGAAAAAAAAAAAAAAAAAAAAAAAAAGCTAGATTGGGAATTATTATTTTTCATTAGTTCCAGTAATCTCCTCAAATTACATTTCGCTCCAACTACGAAAAAGAGACTCCACCCAAAAAAAAAAAAAAAAAAAAAAAAAAGAAAAAAGTGAAAGGAGAGGCGATTACTTCGATCGCTCGTGGCGAGGGCGAGCTCGTCAATGGAGATCGCCCACGCCCCCATTCTCGAGCGGCGCCTCCAAAGGGGAGACGCCTCCGCCGCGGCGGCGATGGAGGGAGCGGCGCCGCCGAGGGAGGTGGTGCTGGTGGAGGAGGAGGGGAAGGTGTACGTGGCGGTGGGGAAGGACGTGAAGGAGGGGAAGGCGACGCTGATGTGGGCGATAGAGAACATGGCGGTGGCGAGCAAGGTCGTCCCCTTCGTCCTCGTCCATGTTCATTGCCCCTCGAAGTCGATCTCTATCAGTAAGATCTCTTCGATACCCAACACCTTAACCCTAATTCAATACCAGAGATTAATTCTTTTAAAAAAGAAATCAGTTTTTTTTTTTGGTGCTCTTTGAATTGGTTTGATGATTTGATGAGAATCAATTTGATATCTCATCGTAATTTATGAATTCAGAAAATAACTGGTTATGAACTATGATGAGAATATAGTATGATTCCTATCTTTAAGAATCTAATTAATGTTACCTTCTTAACTCAATCCCAATCACAGAAGTTGATTAAAAAAAAAATATTTTATTTTGTGCTTTTTGTGTGGATTTGATGATTTGTTGAGAACCCATTTTGATATCTCACCTTAATTTGATCAAAATTAATTCATTACTTAAGTTTGCAAAATTCTGAAAACAATTGATATGAACTATGGTGAGAATATAAGATGATCCTGGAAAGTAAAATCTCTTAAAAATTACCATTTTGACTCAAAATCCTATACAGAAATTGAGTAAAAACAAAAGTATTTTGCCTTTTGGGGTTTCTTTATTAATTTAGTGAGATCCCACTTTGCCAATTTCGTCTGCTTTAAGATAATTGATTAAGAACTGTGGCGGGAAAATAAGAAGCTAAGCTTTATCTAATATGTAGAGAGTTTAATATTCCCCAATATGGGCTTGTTTTTTTTGTTTTCTATACACTACATATATGTTTTTCACTAGGTATAGTTGTCAAGTGTTTTCTTTTCAATCTTGATTCCAGTGGGTTGCAGATTCCCTGCAAGCAAACTCAAAGAGCAGGACGTGACTGCACAAAGAAAGCTGGAGATGTCGTCCATTTATAAAACTATGAATGCATACCTTAATATATGCTTAAGTAAAAAGGTAATTTCCGTTGAATATAAAATATATAAACAACGTTGTCTAATAGCTTAAGCTTTTGGAGTACAACGTTTATTTCATATAATTTCACATAGTATCAGAGTAGGAGGTTCTGAGTTCGAGTCTCACCAGGCCCCTAGCATTATTTAATTTCTTCCCATTTAATTAAGCCCACGTCTTGGGTCTACTAAAAAAGTTTCGAGTCCAGACGTGAGGGGGAGTGTTGAATAAAAAAGTTTCGAGTTCAAGCGTGAGGGGGGAGTGTTGAATATAAAATATATAAATGTCAAATATATAAATACCGTTCTCTAATAGCTTAAGCTTTTGGAGTACAATATCCACTTAATCTATTAGTTCATTCATGTCCAGGAAAATTAAAGCTTGATGAGTTAGGACCGGAATGGTTTAACCAAGAGTTTTTGGTGAAAGTTGGTTTTATTGGAGAAAGAAAAAGGATTCTCCTGGTTTTTGGGTGGTCATAAGTTATTTGTATTCTTGTTTTTAATTAAACAGGTGCGAGCTGAGAAATTAATTATCGAGAGAGACGATGTTGGGGAAGGACTTGTAGAGATTGTTGCCGATCGTGGGATTACGAAGCTCGTCATGGGAGCAGCGTCAGACAAGCAATATTCAAGGTATGATGTACAAGTTCTTGTAAATGCGTGTCATTTCACGTAAAGGAGGAGAAGGGGCTGGGATGTTGTTTTATTTTTGTTATAAAGTTGGGTGTGCATTTCACTGAGAAATATATGTGGAACATTAGACTAATTCATAGGGCTATGAACTGCACTCTCCAAAGTCTCATAAGATTGGGTTTCTTGTTGGCACTCTTCACTGTAGAAGAGGAAAACCTGTCATTTCACTAAACACATTTGTCAAAAAATTTCGTCTTTTGGTATTTTGGATGTTTGGGACTGTCAATACTAGAAGTAAAATAGAAACAATTGTTAATCTCTCTCTCTCTCGTGTAAATGTGAAACCGTGTCGTACCTAACTTAACCGCCGCTTTAATGATTTAGAAAAATGAAGATGCCCAAGTCAAAGAAAGCGCTCAATGTACAAAGGCATGCTCGTCCGTCATGTGCGATCTGGTTTGTTTGCAAAGGGAAATTGATATGCACCAGGTATGAATACAGTCTGCGGAATCAGCATAATGATCAGCATAATGTATTGGTTGCGGACTACATTGCAGCATATAACAAGAGAACTAGCTATTAAATATTGCTCTCACAACACCACACAACACCATGTTTGAATTTTTTTCGGAATAAACAGTATTGTTACTTGAAGTGCAATGTTCTGCATCTCATCTAGTTTGTAGATAAACCAATGTGCCTCGCTAGATTGACATTGCTGTCCAACTAAAATTATTTCCTATACTAAACCTGAAGTTTGATACCGATTATGTTTTTTTTTTCTGTTTAATTAAAAAATTGGGATGATCAAGTAGATAATCAATGTTATGCTGTTAAACTTGATAAGAATTGACTTTCGTAATTCAATGGTATTTGACAACCTTTATCTGATTTTTAGTGTAGTGTTGCTTTGATATTCTTCAATTAGTTTCTTGATGATTTTGACTTTCATTCTATCTGAACTACAATCTTTTGAACCTAATAAATAGGGAAGCTGGCAAACAAGGTTTTGGAATGACGCAGCCACCTATAACGAGCCGAAGATCTGAATTTAGCAGATTAGAAGACCAATTAGTAGGAACCTTACCTCTGGTGCAGCACATATCATTGACATGGACTCCAAAACCCATGCAGGAAATTTTGAAAGAAAGAAAAAGCTCTCTCACTTCGGATTCTAATGGAGAGACGAAAGCCGCAACATTACTCCATGAAGTTTCCAATGTGTCAACTCCAAGTAGTTGGTCAAGTGCTGAGGATAGCATTTCCGACTGCTGGGAGGATATTTCAAGTTCTAACAGGCTGAAGAGCTCATCGGATTACGTGCAGAGAAAAGAAGATGATCATCAAGTTCTGTGTCCACCTCATCAGTTGGTGTGTTTCTTTTTAGTTTTATTCATTTCTTCGGTTTCAAAATCTGAAATTAGTAAATATTATTTAGAACTTCTTTGGAATATTGAATATAAACTCATAGTAGAGAGTGGCATTATGATCCTCACATATATTTAGTCTTTCCCATTATAATTCAGTCGAAAGAGCCTAAAACATTGTACTCACAACCGGATGCCACTGTTTTGTTGGTCGTGGAATGTGGTGAACAGACACAAAACTAGTGCAATATTTTTTTAGTTCCAAGATTGAGATAAAAGGAATAAAAGGAAAGAATAATCTAACTATAAAGATAATTCCTGATCTCTTGTAGGGAAAGGATCAGACAAACCATAAACTGTATGAAAAACTACAAAGTGCACTTGAAGAGGCAGAAAAATTAAAGCGCGAGGTTTATGAAGAGACATGCCGACGCCAAAGAGCTGAAAGAGATTTGTACGAGGCTATACAGAAAGTAAGTAAATACTTCTTTCGTGGTGGTCTCTTTGCCAACTTAGTTAACTCATCATTTTAGTGTGCTTATCGTAGCCATCCTCATGTTTAATAATAACTTCTATGTGAGGGCTGAATCAGGATGAACTTTATGGAAGCACTTCACTGTAACTGATCTCAATCATCTGTTTGTTGCAGGAGATAATCAAAGAAAATCAGAAAAAAAATGTTTAGGGCCTATTTGGCTTGGTTAGAGCTTCTGCAAAAGTGTTGTTTGAACAAAATTGTCCGAATGACTACCATCAGCTTTTCTGTGAAATCCCTCAAACTATTTACTATTGCAGCAAATGCGGAAACTTCAAATTGGAGTTTCTATTTTTGAAACTTGGAAGCTCATTTCACTTGCTTGTTATAGCAAAAGCTTCATACTCGTTGTTTATTGCATACCTGGCTAATGCTTCTCGGAGTAGAAAAGTTGTTCCAGAAGCTCAGCCAAAATAGAGAGTCTTATATGCTGGCCCCTTTCCTCAGGTCAAAGCATCAGATGTCCTGTACATCAAGGAGGCGAAACAAAAGAAAGAAATGGAAGAAAAACTAACAATAGAAATGATGGAAGTAGAAAAACTCAGAAAACAGAGAGATGAAGCCCTTGATGAACTCCAAAACGAACACGAGAATAAAATCTCGTTGGAACACCAAAACATTCATTTAGAGCATCGTATCGAGGAATTGCTGCTGCAACGAGATGATGCAGTTAGAGAAGCAGAAGAGTTGCTTAAACAAAAAAGGGAGCAAACCGCAACTACTCAAGGAACTATGAATGTTTTAGAGTTCTCCTACTCGGAACTTCAGCAGGCGACAAATGACTTTGACGACTCACTGAAGATTGGAGAAGGTGGATATGGAAGGGTATACAAGGGTTTCCTTCGTCACATTGCTGTAGCTGTAAAGATATTAAACCCTCCAACATTGCACTCGCAGTTTTATGAAGAGGTATGCTCTAAATATCTTTAATCAAAAATGTGTCTAGGGGTTTATTGCAGGTTTTTTTCTTCCTATTGTTTGAAAATCTTTATAACAAACGTCACCATAAGGATCGATTGCAAGTTTAGTCCTTAAAAGTTGGACTTGGACGATAGTATTAAAAGTGAAACTCTGAGGATTTAAGTTAAATGGTGGCCGAATTTCAGGACTACATTGTAATTAACCCCGAATATAATGTTGAATTTAAACTAGCTTATGCTTTTAAATTATTGCAGCTTAATGTTCTCAGCAAAGTGAGGCATCCAAACCTTGTAACCCTCATCGGAGCATGTGTGGAATTCCCTGCCTTCGTTTATGAGTTCATGCCTAATGGAAGCTTAGAAGACCGACTTATCTGCATGAATAACACGAAGCCTCTTACTTGGCAGCATCGAGTCCGAATTATCTCTGAGATCTGCTCTACCCTGATTTTTCTCCATTCTTCTAATCTAAATGTAGTTCATGGTGATTTAAAACCTGCAAACATTCTTCTTGATGCAAACTATGTTGCCAAAATCAGTGATTCGGGTATTTCTCGGTTAAGCGACCAATGCTACGAGAAAACAACCCTCTTCAATAAAACCCACCCTAAGGGCACTTTCGCCTATATGGATCCTGAATTCCTTATTACAGGGAATCTCACACCGCAATCCGATGTCTATTCTTTTGGGCTTGTAATATTGCGCCTGTTAACAGGCAGATCAGCTTTTGGGCTAGCCAGAGATGTTGATGAGGCTATGGGAAAAGGTTCTTTGCAAGCAATATTGGATCGATCGGCGGGAGATTGGCCCTTTTTGCAGGCTGAAAATTTGGCACAGGTTGGCTTGCAGTGCTGCCAGATTAAAAGAAAGAATCGGCCTAATCTCGCGAACGAGGTTTCGAAGGTGCTTGAGGCTATGATGAAGTCTGCTTCTTTGGGGTTGGCCTCCTTGTCTTTTCGATCAGTTTCGGAAGATGGTCGCGGGATTCCATCCTACTTTATTTGTCCAATATTGCAGGTGAGATTATCATGATTGGCAATTTAACTTTCTACGAAGTCCTACTCCAGCCTATTTTTTGCTTGATTATGCAGTAAAATTCGACGTCCACGATCTCCTGCTACAATTATTTGTTAACAACTCCTAGATTCAATCAGAAACATTTGCTTTTGCTATTGTTATACTCTCTTCTTATCACACTCAACCTCAGTTCATCTTTTAGCTACTTAAATAGATGATTTCAATTGTTTGAACTGAAAAGCAACTCTTTTGCTTATGCTTTTTTTATTTTTTAAAATTTTATGAATCACAGGAGATCATGAGGGATCCGGTCATCGCGGCAGACGGTTTCACCTACGAAGGCGAGGCCATTCTGGGATGGCTCGAGAGCGGCCATTTGACGTCGCCGATGACCAACCTTAATCTTCGGCACTCCGATCTTATCCCAAATCACGCACTGCGGTCGGCAATCCAAGAATGGCTACAGCAGCAAGAATGAAAAAAAAAAAAAAAAATTCTTGTCTTTCTTTGCTTGCATGGTTTTTATCTCATTTGTCTGTATGATGCATGTACAGATAAATAAATAAATGTGTATACCGAAAAAAAAGGAAAAAAAAAAAAGGAGTGAGAGAAAAGGAGAGGGAACTGTAATGACATTTTCCTATGCTGAATCAAATGTGATGCTGTAACCTTTTGAATGTACGTTTGTTCTTTCCCTTGAATTTTTTGATTGGTAATTTGTCTCATTGAAGATTGGGATCGAACTTACAATCTCACATAATAAGATCTTTAGATAAACTCTCGTAATTTTATATCATGAGTCTAGCTACTATGCTGCTAAAAGTATCAAGTAATTGGTGTCTGTAAATTTTATTTTTTAGATCATTTTTTTTTTTTTCTGCGCATCTTTTTATCCAAAGACTGAATCTGTAAGCATCAATAAGTTAGTATATAAATTGCTTAATATCAGCATTGCATCTCCAACTGTAGTAATTTCCACTACCCACCTGCAGGGGTGTCAATGAGCTGAACAGGAGCGAGGTCGGCTCGTGTTCGGCTCGTTTAATAAACGAGCCGAACACGAGCTGGCTCGTTTAAATATCGAGCATGAGGTGGCTCGTTTAAATATCGAGCTGAAAAATTCGGCTCTCGTTCGGCTCGTTTATTAACGAGCTGAACACGAGCTGACTTGAGAACAACAAGTTCGATTTTCATTCCTACTATTAGGTGTAAAGTTGAAAAAAAATTTAAAAATTAAAATTTTAATCTAATAATTAAAATTTACAAAAATTGATGGCCTAAATCTAAATAGTAATATATATATATATATATATATATATATATATATATATATTCGAGCTATCGAGCCGAACACGAGCGAACGGACCCCAGCTTGTGTTCGGCTTGTTTATTAAACGAGCTGAAAAATTCGGCTCGTGTTCGGCTCGTTTACTAAACGAGCGATTTGATCTCGAGCTCATTTCGAGCCGAACACAAACTGGCCCGCGAACAACGAGTTGGATTGCCACCCCTACCCTCCAAGGGCATTTTCGTCACTTCACTCCCAAGCAGTGCCAGTGCCAACCGGGTTCACCCGGCCCGGTTCACTCGACCCAAACTCGAGTGAAGCTCTCCTGCTAAACAAAAGCCTTTATTTAAGTAAATAAGAGCAAAGCAACAAACAATGACTTTCTCCACACAAGCAACAAAGACAAGCTCACAAGCTCTCATTTTCTATTCTATTTCTAATTTTATTTTATTATTTTAATGATAGAAAATAAGATATTATTGGCTTAGAAGTCAATCACTGGAAACTACTTCCCAACTCCCTCATGAAAATTAACTGTGGAAACTTTTTTCATCTTTACTCCACAGTTAAATCAGACGAATCATATTACATGCACGGACAAAAAAAATTAAAACTATGTCCGTATTTCCATGAACAAAGCTCTTGTTTCACCATCAGTTTAGTTCTCTCTTTCTATCATGTCATTGAGGTGGGTCCAAAACGTTCTACATCAAAAGATTCATTACTGTACAAATATGTAGATCAAAACCTTATTTTATTGTTGTCTTTTCCTACCTTCTCGATCGTGCATCTATCTGCTTTTCCGATTTGCATGCATGCCATCCTCTGATTTCTGTTTCTGGGCATAAAGATTATGTGTTCGAGAAGAGATGAATCGTCTACAGACACAGAGGAGGCGATTTATGTCGCGCTCGGGAAGAAATTTAACAAAGACAGTACCAACCTCTTGTGGGTCTTGGAGAACTTCCCGACGGCTCGAATCGTCTTTCTCCATGTTCATTGGCCTTCGAAGTGGATTCCAATCAGTAAGTTCTTTAAATCCATAGAGATTGATGTCGATGTATATGAATATTTCGTACAGCAGAAGCCTGCAAAAGTGCTTTTCGGATACACACACCCGCAGCAGCAGAAACATAAGGTTCCAAATTGGATCTTTCGCTGAAACATCTGGCTATTGCTTCTGTTCCAAAGCCAACATAGAAAAAGCTTAATGACTTCAAATTCTAGGAAACAACTCTTAGGTGACACAGCAGAAAAGGTGTTCCAATAAAAAATTAGCTGCTGATATTTGTCATCCTCTCTTATTTCAGTAGACTGCATGAAATTTTTCGCTTTTCCTCGATTATCAATACAAAAAGATTAAGAAAGTATTGACGATATTGCTGATTAGATTCTTTTAATAACACCTGCAGTGGGCGGTAAATTTTCATACAAGTTAGCAAATGAAAAAGAGCAGGACTTGCACAGAAGAAATGAGAGGAGAGAAATGCTCGAATTGATGTGTCGGTACATACGCCTCTGTACAAAAAGAAAGGTACTATCTATTGTTTGCTTTGCACGAGAATTTCTTATATTACACAACATATTCTTCGTATAAACTTATGAATTGATTACATTCAAAAAGCTATTAATTTGTCCGTATTATGATACTACAGAAAGAGATTTATACATGAGGCTAACATTTATTTATAAATATGCAGGTAAAGGTAGAGTATACAAATGATGAAAATGTTCTAAGAGGTATTATAAATCTTACGAAAACATTTCGAGCAAAGAGATTGGTCACTGCTTCAAGGTAATATGTGATAAAAAGCGTTATGTTCATATGGTTCTTGCTTTTCAGCTTCGTAAATTTAGGCATGCGCAATTAATATTTACTAAGATGAAAAGGTAGGAAAATTCGTGCTTTCCTTGCATCCATTGATCAGTTAACTCTCTAAACTTAAATTTGACAAAGCAGCAAGATAAAGCAAATACACTCACCTAATCTTACCGGGTTTAAAAATTCAAATGAGATGATGAGTGACATGCAGATCCATGTCGAAGGAAGCTGAACTCCTGGAATGCTGCCAGATATGGCTGGTCCGCTATGGAAATCACATCTCCACCAGGTAGGCTCGATATCTCTAAGAACAGCCATTGCTCCAAATTATTTGATCTCAAATTACTGTTTTCATTCTTCATCCACACTGTCACCAAAAAAATTTTCAGTACAAGGGACTATATGCAGAGAATTCAGTTTTTTCAAAGGTAATAAATGGAAATCCAGAATTGCATGAAGATAGAAAATAGAATTTCTCACAGGGGTATTTATTGATCTCAACATTTTTGGTGCAGTGGAGCTATTCGAGAAGACACTGAGACAAAAATTGAGAATGAAGATAGTCAAGAATTGTCTATGCCCGCACTAGAGCCATTAACCAATGAATTTGAAGGATACACAACGGCGTTGAGTGATCTGGTGTGTAGCCATTTTGTCCAAATTAGGAAATTTGTACTTGCCAACTTATCATTAGCTATTCTCTAAAGAGAATACCATAAGCATCGCTGCGATAAACATTATGTGTATAGATGAAAAGGAAAAAATAATCATGATTCAGAGCTCCAGATTTTGAGAAACTTCTAATTTTCGGAGTAGAGAAGCAATTCCACGATGCAGGCTAAACAGTGGAGTATGCTCACGTAGAAAACTCCACATCACAGAAGCTGATGGAAACATTATGTGCGAGGATTGAATAAAACTTAACAACCATCTTATAAATCTGATTGTGCAGGAAGATGAAATTCTCAGCTATCAAGATGAGATTCGCACTCTCACAGACACAAGTTCATGTCACTTGAACCTGACTGACCAAACTGAGAGCACAGTTTGTGAAAACAAATCACCAACGGTATCAAATGTTCTGGAACTCAATTTTATAGATTCCTACTTTAACCTGTGTATGTGTGAGTGTGTATAGTGAGAGAAAGAGAGGGAGCAAATGGTATGGAGGTTGTTTTTAGTCTAAAATACTACTATCTGCCAAACAGAATATAAACAAAATTTTATAGTTCACCTGAGAATAAACATCTATAAGGAGTTGATTATTAACTTGTGTTATTTGTTTTGAAGGTGAACAACACCACAACTGATGGGAGCGGAGACGAAATGTTTTCTGAAGAAGCTTCAGGTCACTCGGTTAAGCATAAGAGCTTCAGGAATGATGCAGCTGAAGACCAATTAATATGGGTAATTCTCTCCCGCCAATTTGCTAGCCCCTACAACTGGAAACTTATACGGTTGGAGTTTCTCATCTTAACATGTCACAAAGAAAGCATCAACTAAAGATAAAACCTCTTCAAATACTATGGTTCTATCAAAATTAATATTGAAACGAAAAATTTGGTGATTATCTAAGCATTAGTTTACACATGGAGAACTGACGCACCAATTGATTACAATGGAAAAAAATTTCTGGCAACCTAAACAATCAGAACATATTGTCTTTTGCAGGCACAGGTTAAACAGCTTAAAAGAGAGGTTAAACAGCTTAAAAGAGAGGTCAAGAAGTTAAAGCCCTATCTAAAGAAAGAAAGTAGTGCAGCAAGTAAAGGAAAGGCAGTGTTCTCAGAGCAGAAGCTAAAAGGTAGAGGAGACAACCCAAATCCGCCAATTCCAGAACATGTCACAGAATTCTCCCTGTCGGTACTTAAGCGAGCAACCAACAATTTCAACCCAAGAAACATAATTGGCGAAGGAGGTTATGGCCCGGTCTACAGAGGCAAACTGCTCGGTGACCTAGTTGCGATAAAGATGCTAAATTCAGGGAGCAAACAAGGCCGTCCCGAGTTCCAGCAAGAGGTGAATTTTCTTTCCTGTAATCCACGCAACAGAACTCCTATAAAATGTTCTCAGTCCAAGCAGATCAAAAAATATATGAAGTTAAAAGAAATCTTATCGAGCATTATAAAATATATGTTCCCAATTACCCAACACAGCCCATCATTAACCAATAGTAGTTTCTATGGTCTCTCCAGGTTCGTGTGCTAGGCATGATCAAGAACCCAAATATAATTAAACTAATTGGAGTGTGCTCAAAGTCATGTTCTATTGTCTATGAATACCTCCCCAATGGCACACTGAAGCAGCAGCTTGCTCGCGTGCTCTCCTGGCAGGACCGTGTCCGCATACTCGGCGAGCAACGGTCCGCCCTCATTTGCCTCCACACAAACAAGCCATACGCTATAATCCATGCTGATCTTAAGCCTCAGAATATACTTCTCGATGAGAACAATATCAGCCGCCTCGGGGACTTTGGCACTGCTAGAGTGATACTTAATGACCCGTCGAACCAAGAAATTATCTGCCGAAAGACAAACCCTATGGGGACTACGGGGTACATGGACCCTATATTCTTGATGACTGGAGAGTTAACTCCTCAGTCTGACGTGTATTCATTCGGTGTCATAATTTTACAGCTTCTGACGGGGCTTCTGGAGTTGAATATAGCTGAGCAGGTGCAGGAGGGGCTTAGGATGGGGGTCGTGAGGCAGATTCTCGACGCTTCTGCTGGAGACTGGCCGGAGGTGCAGGCCGAGAAGCTGTTGAGGTTGGCCTTGAGGTGCTGCAGCCTCGAAAGGAAGCAAAGGCCGAGCCTCGAATCAAACGAATGGAGGACACTCGATATATTACGAGCTATGGCAGGTAACATAACGAGCCATGTCTAGGCAGGAAAAAAAAATTTAAGATTAAGCGTAATGTAGATTACAATACGAACGCCAAATTTTGAAAAATGCTTCATATCCTGACATGGAGATCTTCGTATACAAATGCTTTTAGACAAAGAAGCGACAAAGTTTACTTCGGAGACTAAAGTGCAGCAGAAAGTGTCAAAAGATCACAAGGTGTGCAAATCGCGACCTTCGAGGATCTCTTCAACTTACTAATTAATCTCCATAGGCAAAAAATTGTGGCACACAACTTAAGTAGTTTAAGTTTCTTTGAGAAAAATGCACAACTTATTATAGCTCTGCGACTGCGACAGCGACAGCAGCGACACATTGTCAGAGATAGAAATCCAGCATTTCTCTTATCGCGCGATACTTTCTTTCGAACTTGCAGGAAAATCAAGAAGTTAACTACGAAAGTAAGAGGATCAAAACAGGACAGCAGGAATCATTGTGAATACATAGCTGGACATCAACAATTCAGAAGTATAAGAATGAGCTCGAAGAAATATAGATTACAGTGTGTACAAGTACATAGTTGCATTTGTTTATGTATAATTACGAAATAATAGTCGAAATCGGGCTCGAACAATTGCCAACTATTTCAAAGGTAAAGATTAGAACAATTGTAATAGTTTTTTTCAAGTTGAGAATTTATCAAATTTGATGGATCTATTAGCAATTAGGTGAACATATTATAAATTTCAAATGAGCAACGCTACATGTACACCCCCAAAGGGGGTGTACATCTTACACCCACCCATCTAAGGGTGGGGGGGGTCACTTCACAAATTGTGAAGTGACCCCTCCCTACACCCCACCCATTGGATGGGTGGGGTGTGCGATGTACACCCCAAATGGGGTGTACAAGTAGCATTTTCCATTTCAAATTCAATGCTAAAAAAAAAAAAAAATTGAGGGGAGTGTCAACTTAAGTCCAGGAGCCTCTTTCATAACGTTCAATAGTTGGGGGGGGTCTCTATACATTTTTTACCTAAAATTAAGTACTTGATAGAGATTCATCCACGGCATTGTGTAGAAATTTGAATGAGTCGAGATTCAACAGCGAAGTGAGAGGGAAAGAACAAAAATAATAAGAATAATAATTAATTCGAGCAAGGGGGAAAATGAGAACCGGGAAAAGTAGAGGGGGCGATGCGCGAAAAGTACTCCGCTTTCGATCACCGACCACGGCGAGAGGCGGCGCGAGATCGACGGATCGGAGGAGCACGAAAAAGGAGGGGAGGGGGTGTGATAATAACGAAGAAGAGGATAGCTCCTGATTGGTCGGCCCACGGATGACGTGGTGGACCGTGTTCACGAAAATGCTTTCCGGCCCACTAACGGGAAGTGGGCCAAAACCAGCCCATGTCCAGTGGGCCGTACGCCCGAGTGGGTTCGGTCCAGTGTGTTTAAACATTTTGCATGGACCTGGTCCACCACATACGCCCTGGACCGCCTACCAATGTGCCGCGATACCACTGGGTAGTAATTATTTCAATTGAGTCAAATAAATTAAAAAAAAACTGAATTTGTAAAAATAAACAAAACATGCAAATTTTAAAATTAAAATATTATTATTAACTAATTCAAAGTAAAAAAATTTAAAAAATTAAATAATAAAATTAAATTTTTTAAAAATAAGTAGCCAATTCAAAATAATTTAATGCACGAAATAAATTACTTAGTTAATGATTAATATCAAATGAGGTGAAAGACGATCAGAAGGGAGCTGTCGCGATCTACGGCTCTCGTAGCCCGAATAATTAACTAATTAATTAATTAATTAGATTAATAATTTTCTCGCGAGAGCTCCCGAAGCTCCACTACGCACTCGTCTCCCTCTATTTCTCCCACGTCCCATTTTTCCCATTTTTATTCCCTAAATTTTATATATATATATATATATATATATATATACATTCTTTTTTTATTCTCTGTGCCCCTCCGTATAAATCTCCATCGCCCCCCTTCGTCGCCCTCGACGAGATCTCGCAAACCTCTCTCTCTCTCTCTCTCCTAGGGTTTCGTCGTCCTCAGCCTCCGCGACCCTTCGACGATCGACGCTCCCGATCGATCGCATTCGTTTCTCCCGATCCCCGATCCGAATCGCCCATCGCGATTTCGCGTGCGTCTCCGTTCTCTTCGATCCCTGTGATATCTATAGGTGATTACACTCTATTTGTTGAATCGTACTTCGTATTAGTTTGAGTGGTAGTATTAATGATTCTGAGAGTAGATAAGAAATCTAATTGGTGATTAATATGAATTTTGGTGTTGCAAATGTTATTTGTGAGTGTATTCTAGTTTGGGATGATGATCCTTAATCTTCTTTTCATTTGCTAAACCTGTGATGGTTTGATTTGTTCCAAATTCCAATGTTGTGGATCTGGTGTGTGAGATTAGCGCTGCTTTGGGCGCATTATATTAGGAAACGTTTTTTGGAACCGTTTTCCTAGTTCTTCAAAGTGTAATGCAATTGGAACTGTTTTTGGTTTACAGTTTCATCCGGATCTGGTTATAGTTGCTCTCTATATACATGTATTTTGATCTAGATAATATTTCTATTAATATGAGTAAGCTTTAGTGGTTCCAATTCTAATTCCCTTCATGTTCGATGACTAGTTGATTTTGTTAATTAATTATATTGTAAGTGGTGCTTTTGTGATTGGGATAGGTTGATATTACTTTATTGACAGAAGCACTGATCTATCATTTATTTTGATGCTTTGTCATATTTTTGCCATCTAAAGTGGTAATCTTTCACCATGTGTCGATGTTTTACCCGTTTGAATTGTTGGAATTTCATGTGTTGATTGCATGAGCCTGAGATCAGTTATTGTAACCGGGAGCCCAGCCGAATGTATGTGTTCGCCACGAATGTTTATCATTGTGGTTTTATTTTCCTCAAGGTGTAGGCTCCATTTCTAGAGGGCTTGTTGTAGGTTGTAAGCTGCTTTTGAAAATTTTCTTGTTCTTCTAGCCCACTCAACTTGGATAGTTGCTATCAACGTACGGCTGTGATGACAACTGAGACTTTTTTTTTCCAAAAATTTAAATCTTTTCGAAAAAAATGTACGTACACTTCTTTTTTCAATGGAGTTCTATCCGCCTCTTCTGAATTCACTTCTTTCATAGTTCAACTTGCCTGTTACTGCTCAGTTAGTGGTGCAAGAGACTACTGTTGTATGTATTTTTTTTCTTCTTTAGCAGCTTAAATGCATGTTTTTAGCTTATCTGGTCATCTCTTATCGAGTTGTCATAGTACTGTCATTTCCTGTTAATTCTTTTATATAATAGGGACTGGCACGTTGAAAGTTTGGGACTCTAAATGTCAGTTGCCAAAGTTAGCGTAGGTAGCACCCCGGATTCAGTGGTGCCTGAGAGGAATAACATGACGACAGAGAGGGAAGAGCAAGACTCCCTTGAAACTTTTACCAGGCAAGGAATAGAAAAACAGCCATTGCTTTCATTTTCTAGAGCCGGTGATAGTTCTAGCCGGTGGTTAAATTTGTTCCAAGCATTAGATCAGCCGGTGAGCAGCAGGGTTTCAGAAAGTCCAAAGTTAGAGAATTGCATAGAAGTAAGGCAGGATAGATATCTTGAAGATGTTGATAATAGGAGCTCTGAGATGAGCATGATTAAAGAAACTGCTGCAAAGGGGCCGAAGAGCACATCTGATCAAATGCAAGCTCTGAGAATTTCTGATGCTGTTGTTGCTTTTGCTCAGGCTGCTGCAAGGGCGAATGGTGAGCCTGAAAAATGTATGTCAAGTGTCACAAGCAGGTATTTGGGGTTGTAGCTAGTCATAGGTCTTGTCTCTTGCTGAATAAAACAGAGTTTTGCCTGACAAAAAAACTTAATTCTTTTTCCTTCTGGCAGATCTTCCTGGATGGCCGTTATTGTCTCCAATAAAGGTGCAATTGCAGAAATGTGAAAAATGTTCCCGAGAATTTTGTTCTTCGATAAACTATAGGCGCCATATCCGCGTACATCGCCGGTCTCTAAATGTTGATAAGGTGCTTGTCTTTGTTAATTTGACAAAGCATATTTTCATGATCCTAAACGATGAAAAGTTGGGAAGTAACATTTTTCTTTTCTATGAAAGAAATTGTCCTTTTCAAACAGTTTATCAGATCACCCCCCCATTTTATCTTCTGGATTCTAATATTACAATTTTTTTCACTCAAGTAGCTTTTTCTATCAAAATCTGGATTCTGACATTCAGTTGACATTTACAGGACTTTCCAAAGAACAGAGAATACATTGGTGCTTTCTGGGATAAGGTAATTTTCATTTGAAAGTTGAATATATTCAGTTAGATCATCATTTACTGCTCATAGTGAAACTAACTGGTATACCTTACTCACCTAGAAACTATAATTATTGGCCAATTTATGTCCAACTAAAGTCCCAAACCAAGATCTATATTTATCTGGATCAATGATTTGGTCATGCTTTAGCTTAGTTCGTTGTCCATCAGAAATATAATTTTTTTTGTCTCAATCTGCTACTAATGAAGCTCTTACTCTGTGCCGACCAGTTATCATTGGATGAGGCAAAAGACATTTTATCACTTGCAGACGTGGCTATAGAGGTGATTATTTGAGAACAAAACTTTTTTCTTGTATTCTGGTGTTGAGAAGTATCCCGATCAAACAGTTCTGTTGTAAAATAATTTCGACATGTTTTTAATGGCCGATGCTTGTTCGCTTTCTTCCCCTATTTAATTTGTGCTGCTACTTAATATGTCCTGGTTTTTCAAATTGTTGTTCAGGAGGTTAGTGGTTCTTCAATTGTAAGAGCATTATCATCATGGATGTTCAAGCCAGGGTTTGCATCAATGCCACTGACGTATGTCAAGGCTGGCACTTCTCTTTTGGTATGATACTCATCTATGCCTCCTTTCTCTTTACTTCTTTATTGTCATTGACGTCCATCCTATTCGCGTCATTTTTCATTAAAACGGTAATTTACTTTTTCAGGATATTGTCCATGCCAAGCCATCCAGGTTTCCACTATCATCACAGGAATTGTTTAACATTCTTGATGATGCAAGTGAGAAGACTTTCTTGTGTGCTGGTACTTCTGTTCCTGTGCAGAAGTTCTTGTTCAATGGAGAAGCTGGAAGAACTGCTTTGGAGATGAAAAATATTGTCGCATGCACTAGTTTCATTCTTGAACAAAAGCTGGTAGAGCAAAATCATTATCCAAGGTTTTCCATAATTTTTGTTATTTCTTACTCGGATATGTAAATAAATTTCAATGCGTAGGTCAAAGCATGGCTTGCTGACAAGGCTGCAGAAGCTTTGCGGTGCCAGAAGCTGCTTGTAGAGGAAGAGGAAGCTGCTCAAAAAAGGTAAGTTGGTAATTTGAGTCCAGAACAACAATTTCATATGGCTTGATCAAACTGTATCTTTAGAAGAAATTTTCCAAATTTAATTTGTTGACCTACTTTTACTAGCTATTTAATGATAACACGAATGTGTACAGAAGTTGCTAAAAGATGGGATCCTTTCACTTATTAGTGATAATATTCCATGTAGGCCAGATGACAAACTTTCACCCGTAAGATTAGGTTCTTGTCAACTATGGAATGAATTTTTTTTCCTGTTTTGGTATTGTTTGGATGGTAATAATTACTTTGCAGGAAAGCGGAGCTTTTGGAGAAAAAAAGGATGAAAAAGTTGAGGCAGAAAGGAAATAAGCTAAAGGACTTGACTCATCCCGATAGTAACTTTTGTTCATCCGGGTCTACTGATGCCATGTGTGTAATGCCTAGTCCTAGTTCTCCACCCTATTCCGACTCAAATATACCAGAAGTACTACTCTCTCCGAACCCAATTAGGCAATCTGACCCTGATATTGATTCTACTCCGAAATCGTGCTCGACTGCTGATTATCTTGATCAAAGCATGGATCACGAAATGCAAATGGGTTGTGAGCATCATCAACCAATTCCTTCACGGAGCCATCCCAAATCAACAAGACTTGTTCGTAATGACTTGGTGAAGAATACAAACTACAAGGATCCAAAGGCCATTTCCCTGGCTAATGGGCATAAGGTTTGGATGCAGAAAACAAAGCCCAAGAAGGAAGAAGAGGGTTCCTTTGGTCAATTAGCCATTGAAAATATAGACCACCCTATTCTTCTTGAAAACACCAAAGTTTTAATAGGATCAATCAGTGTCACACTCGGGGATAACAATGGCCACTGTAATTATCAAGAGAATCTGGGCAAATCTGATTCAGGTTTCAATGCCAACAAACACTCTGTGAAGCTTCAGATACCAGTGGGCCACCATGAGAATGGTGATTCTGCCACAGTTAAAGAAGATAAGAACAGTAAGGATCATTCCTCTCCTGATATTGCGAACCCAATAGCCATTAATAAAAGCTTGCCTTCTTCTGGGGAAATGAGGAAGAAAGACATTGAGTGCTACAAATTTTCACATGGAGAGCCGACGGGTGATAATTTTCCAGGCCCGGATATATTCTCAAGCAAAGATGCAGAGGCTTTTCTCTCACAGAGTAAGATATTTTCCTTTCTGTTTGTTGAGCTTTTATATAATGTTGTTATTTAGCTACTATTCTCACTTGTCTAGTTTTTATTTACCCAGTAAAAGGTTCCTTTTGAGCTTTTTGGTTTATAGGCTGAAAATATCATCAAATGGATCATCTTTATGATTTTAAATGCCCTCCTTTTCATTCAAAGCTAGCTTGTTTCCTCGTAATCAGTTGTCTCTTCGGCGAGATCATTATACAAGTACTTTAAATTGCTAGCGTAGTGACAGAACAAGCTAATCTCGTGCATTGCGATTACTTGCGTTGAGGACCAGAAGAGGGGAAATCGGTTACCAACTTTCTGCAGTGCATTACATATCTAGTAATAATTTAATACCAATCCTGTTGATATGCAGGATGGAAGGCCGCAATTGCAGCCGATCACGTGAAGCTTGCGCTTCTTCCTGAAGCTGAAGCATCGGACTGTCCCGATAACACCGCATGCAGGTGCATCAACACGCCACCCTCTTCAGATTTAAGGGGAAGGACAATACTCGGTAGTGCAGAGAATCGGATGGACGGCATAGCCTCACCCGAATCAGTTCTGATTATTTCCATGCCCAAGTTCAGACACAAGGTTGAAAAGAATTGCAAGCTTAAGTATGTTCCCAAGCAAACTACCAGCCTTTAGAAGCTATTAGATATTTACAAGGAAAAAAAAAAAAAAAAAAAAAAAAACCTAGATTGCATTTCATGCTCTCGCGCTTTTTCATTACCATGCAGAGGTTCCAGTTTTTTAGCAGAGATCTTCTGTGTTTGTGAAAAGGGTTTCATTTTTCAGGGTATATGAGATTGGAAATGTTTTTTTCCCTGATTTGTTGGGATTTTGTTCTTTCGCAGCTGTATTGCATAGGTTTTTTTTTTTTTTTCGTGTAATAAATTTGTCTCCTAGCTTAATTCTTGTGCTTTTTCGCCTTATCCTTTTTCCAGATATATTTCAGTTAAAAAGTTGATTTATGTCACAAGATCTTAATTTTGTCTTCGGCATATTTGTTGGATGCACTGCTGTTAATCATCCTGGAACTGCACTTTGAATTTAAGATGAATTCTTCACCCCAGATGATGATATATATTAATGTATTGACAAGCGAAATAATACACTACACAAAAAACAAAAAACAAAAAATCAACACATTAAAATACATATAAAAAATAAAAAATAATACATTATATATATATATATATATAAACAAGTAGCATTTTCCTATAAACAATAGGAGTGTTATGTATGTAAAACGGTCTACATCATTATGTATGTAAAACGGTCTACATCAAGCATGATGAACTGGGTCCAAGGAATAATTTATCCTGTCGCAACCGCGTTACCCCTAAAATTTCCGTACTTTCCGTATGCAAATAATTAAGGTTACGTTTCACATTTGGTATTATTGACTTTTTATTTTATTATTATTATTATTATTACTATTATTTTATATTATTTAATATATTAAATTATAAATAATAATTTATTTAAAAAATATATATATAAAAAAATTATTTTTAAGTTTTTATTTTTTTATTGTCAAGCAAATATTTCAATAAAAAAATTATAAGTTATTCACTGTACACTCTTACACTTCTTAATATATAAAATTTTATTTAAAAAATAAAAATTAAAAATTATGCAAAATAAGTCCTAACTTTATAATAACTTTATAATCCGTACTTAGTTTGACTGAGAAAAAAGGAATTTTTCTTTCGTTTGCAGAATAAAAAAATTAAAAATTAAAACGTACATAAAAACTGAGTCATTTTAAATCTAGTATCTAATTTTATAAAAATTTAATTTTACTATTTAATATTTTAATTTATTTGATTTGAGTGAGTTAATAATATTTTGAGTAAACTTAATCAGTAAACTTAATTAGAAAGTAAATTATAAAATAATAAATTAGTGAGTAAACTCAAAATAATTCAAAATATAAAGAAGCATCGGATGACGTGGTGCACCGGGTTCACGAAATGACTTCCATTGTCCGGACCTTTCTACCCCCCGTCCTAAAATCCCACCCCACTCTCTTCCTTCGTCTCTCGCTTCGCCCCCCTCTCTCTCTCTCTCTCTCTCTCTTCCTCCCTTTCCCCTTTTTTCCCTCGTGCTGTAGGAGAAACCCTTCTCTCTCTCTCTCTACCTACGCAGTAGTAGTTGGTGGTGGTGGTGGTGGTGGCGTCCATGGAGAGGGGGATCGAGCTCCGGGGAGCTTCGTGTAGAGCCGTGGCTCTTCTGGGACTAGGTCTTCTTCTTCTCGCGCTTCCGATCCCGGTCTTCGGGGGGGACATCGTCCACGAGGACGATCAGGCCCCGAAGATCCCCGGATGCTCCAACAACTTCGTCCTGGTAAGTTCGATTCAACCCCCTTTCTTTCTCCCAATTTCCCCTCCCTGTTTTGGTGTTGGTGTGAACGAATCTAAGTAGGTTTCGGGAAAATTAGGCCTTCGAACTGTGTGATTTGGTCGCGATCCCAATTTCCCCTGATCTCATTGTTCGTTTGCTATAATTTGCTCCTTTCCCCGTTATTTTGTGTAGAAATTTACCTGTGAAATATATCATCATTTGTGTTTAGTTGCTTATTACGATCTGGTGGTGATGTACTGTTATTGACCTGCAAACTAAAGCGATTTGTAGATATGGATCATATGATTGATGGTAACGCTTAAGCTCGGGCTTAATTTTGGTAGTATGAGAGAGGATATTTGTTAGGATGCAGGTTATTAGGACACTAACCTTAGTTTTTTTTTCTTCGTGAAAACTTATAATTTCTGTGAATAATGAACGCTTTAGAAATATATGTTGTTTATTAGCATGCTTAGTGGTATTGTTTACTCTTTTTGTCAGGTAAAAGTGCAAACGTGGGTTAATGGCACTGAGGACAGTGAGGTTGTTGGTGTCGGTGCTCGGTTCGGTCCTACGATAGTCTCGAAAGAGAAGCACGCCAATCGGACTCGGCTTTCTTTAGCAGACCCTTCGACTTCCTGTACTCCGCCTAAGAATAAGGTTCTTTCTTTTGTTTTTGTCTTTAGTTCTTTTATTACATTCATTATGTGTTTGCAAGCTCAATTTTACTACTATATTGTTAGGTTGCCGGAGATGTGCTGTTAGTGCACAGGGGAAAATGCAAGTTTACTGAGAAGGCAAGGGTTGCGGAAGCTGCTGGTGCTTCTGCTATTCTTATTATAAACAGTAGAAGAGGTATGATCGTCCTGCTCTGTGCCTGCTATGGATATGAATCTACACGAAATATTATTTATGTTAGCTGGAATTTGTTAGAGCAGGATTTGCATACTATGCAAATTGCTTATATGCTCGGCAGACGTGGTGGAATACTGGAATGAGATTTTTTTTTTATATATTTCTGAATCTTCAGACCAGCTTAATTAGCTTGGTTGTTTCAAAAAGAACCATACATGATAATCAGTTGAAAATGTTTGCCATTTTGCTTGAGATTATCTCCTCCTTGTCTTCTGCATCATTGGTTTCCTTGTTACAATAGGCTGTATTCTTGCCTGTTAGATTATTTATCAAGCAGACCTAATACAATTTGACATTAGGCTACTTATATTTCATACAGGACAAAAATTGACTATATTGTTTTTGGTCATCTTCCATTAATATTGACTCACCTTGATAAACATACCCTGTGGCCCCTTATATTTTATATAGGAAAAAAATCGACTACATTGTTTTTGCTCATCTCCCATTAATATTGACTCACCTTGATAAAAAAAAACAGTTGAAGTATAGGTAATACTAAGGTTGAATTAGAGACAAACAAATGTATGTTAGGTACATTACTTTGTCGAACTAGAATTCTAATCGTTCCATGAGTTAACTAAAAATAAGTGAACCCATACTAGAGGGCATGTAGATAGCCTCTTACATACTCTTGTTTGCTACTTTTTTTTTTTGTTTAAATACGCACACTTTCTTGAGCTCTTCTTCTTCTATCCTTCAGAGCTGTACAAGATGGTCTGTGATCACAATGAGACAGATTTAGATATAAAAATACCTGCTGTTTTGCTGCCAAAAGATGCCGGTGTCAGCCTAGAGAGAATTCTTAATCGTGGTGACTCAGGTTGGTCTTCTTATTTTTGTAGTCTTTTGCCCCTCGTGACTATCATGCATGTAGCATAATTTCTAATTGTTTTTGTGATCTTATACTTGTTTTCTTGCCACTTTACCTAAGTAAGTGAATGCAGCTGGCTCCCTTATTCAATAGAAGGAAAGTTAAAGTTAAATATTGTTTAGTAGGTTCGAAGTACTGGCATTTTTGTTAGGTAGTCTTCACAAGAGATGTGTCTTTTTTTCTTTCTGCCATGCAGTTATTTTAAATGTTCAACAACCTTAGTTTGACAAATATCTTGCATTTTTTTTCCTTTTGTTTTCGTCAGTTGCTGTGCAGTTATATTCCCCAGATCGTCCGGTGGTTGATACAGCAGAGGTGTTTCTGTGGCTTATGGCGGTTGGTACCATCATCTGTGCATCATATTGGTCAGCGTGGAGCGATAGAGAAGTAGCTATTGAACAGGAGAAGTTATTGAAGGTTCTTATCATCATGTTAGCTTTTACATATATATCCTGCAAAAGCATTAACTTACATGGTGACTCTATTAAGGCTGAATTTTGACACACGCTCATTAAGCATCCTTATATAAGGTTGGAGGGTCATCCGAATCATTGGAAAATTTGCTTTTCTATTAGAAATGGATTTCTAAAAAGGGATATCTATGTAACTACAAGGATATGTATGTATGAAATCTTATTTTGAAGGGCTATAGGAAAATTCAAACTTTGCGTGGATTTGCATGTAAATTGATGATTTTGCAGGAATATATATGTAAGTATATACATTTTTCAAACCCATTTTAATTGAAGAGTCGGGATAAAGTATGTTTCCATTTCTAATTTATGGATGGACTTATGCTTTTAGGATGGCCAGGATGATGCATTGAACTCGGCAGCCGCCGGTGCCAGTGGCATAGTTGACATCAACACAACATCAGCAGTATTGTTTGTGGTGATTGCATCATTCTTCCTGATCCTACTCTACAAACTAATGTCGTTTTGGTTTGTGGAGCTTTTGGTGATTCTGTTTTGTATCGGAGGAGTAGAGGTAAAGTTCAACACCTTTGTCATCAGTTTTTTTTTTTTCTTTTATCATGTGCCTTATTCTTCACCTAATTCTAATAATTGTCTATTGAGTACTACTTCAGGGCCTGCAAACATGCCTGGTGGCTTTATTATCACGGTACGCAGTTGCTTCATTTGCTTTCTGTTGAGAACTTTCTTTGTCATGCTGCCGAATTCGGTAGTAATTTATATCTAGCATTCTGAACACCTACCTATGCAACCATGCTTTCTTTCCTTTTCAGCTTGCCTTTTCTTTTTGCTGCTTTGGAAATTCTGATGCAGGATTAGACTCTGATTTTTAGCTGCTCTTTTTTTCTTTTAGTTATAACCTGCCAATGATGCTCAGGGCGTCAAATTTTCGTGATATTTGTAAAGTGATTATGATTATACAGTTTTTGAATTTTCCAGATGGTTTAGACGTCCTGCAGAATCTTTTGTCAAAGTACCCTTCTTTGGGGCTGTTTCATACCTCACTTTGGCCGTATTCCCTTTCTGCATCACATTTGCTGTCATATGGGCTGTTTATCGGCACACATCTTACGCCTGGATTGGCCAAGATATTCTGGTAAATACATAGTATTGCCTTTTAACGACTACAAATTGACCATTATTTTCTTTCAATATATGATTTAGTGTCTGCTTAGTCTTGCTGCTGGAACAGCCTCTCTGCTCCAGTAAGTAGCAGGCAAGCATAGGCATTGAGAAGACGAAAGTTGCTGTAGCTCTTCTTGTGGGTTGTAGCTGAAATGAAGTTTCTAGCCCTAAAACTGAAGCTTTAATTTGAAGCTACTGCTTTTTCTCTTGACGGAGACGTTGGCAGTAGTTGAATGAAAAAAACTGTTAGTGCTTCAAACAGCAGTCATCCAGAAGCTCCTGCTGGGCCAACATGGCCCTTAGGCGAGTAGCAAACACATGTTCCAACTTTTGTTGTTCTTGATCATAGAAAGATATGTATGTGTCGAAAGCTGCTCTCTTTCCAATATTCATTATAGCTTCTGTGTATGCTAGTGTACTTAGGTTTTATTTCAACTTTAGCTTCTCAGATAAGTGTAATCTACAAATCATTTTAATTCTAGATATTCTTTCATATTTTCATTAGTTGTTTCATATAATTAATTAACCATCATTGTCTTGTGCCTTTTCCGTTCAGGGTATTGCATTAATAACAACAGTTCTACAAATTGTCCGGGTACCTAATCTCAAGGTATGAATATTACTCTTCGACTATAGGCAATTCATTGCTCAAGTAAAGGCGTTTCTTGCTTTACTTGGTACAACAGATTTTGCCTCATTATCCATGATATCAGTGCTTTCTATCCTGAGGGATAGCGTCTCAACTTCCATACGATGTTCATGATAATCACCTCTTATTTGTTTTTTTGGTTAGCTCTATCTTCTCTTGAATATGAAGACCTATAACTGATTTAACATGACCACCAGGTGGGCACTGTGCTTCTCGGCTGTGCCTTCTTGTATGACATCTTTTGGGTTTTCGTTTCAAAGAGTTGGTTTCATGAAAGCGTGATGATTGTCGTAAGTATCATCAAAAGACTCCCCTTTTATTGGCCAATTGAAACAATCAGAAAGTTTTTTTACGCTGGTTGTTCTCTTTCCATAGGTCGCTCGTGGTGACAAGACTGGGGAAGATGGTGTGCCAATGTTACTTAAAATTCCACGAATGTTTGATCCATGGGGCGGATACAGCATCATAGGTTTTGGTGACATCCTTCTACCCGGCCTGCTGATTGCCTTCGCATTAAGGTACGTATTCATCAGAGCATTTAATTATTGCGTTAGATGTAATATATATTTTTTAATAGGTCTGGATCTTGAAAATCGAGATTGTTCGTCTCTGAGTGTGATATCTGCATTCTTATCTTTACCAGATATGATTGGGCTGCTAAGAAAAACTTGCGAGCTGGCTATTTCTTGTGGTCAATGGTTGCTTACGGTTCCGGTAAGACTTTTTCCTCCTCTTTTTGTCTCTCCTAGCAGAGTGGGATTTCAAGGTCTATAGAATGCGGAGTGAAACTGAGAAGAAAAAACAAAAATGAAAATTCTAAAGCACAAAGCTCAGTAGAATAGTTGTTTCACTGAATCATAATGTATGATTTCGACCTATAAGTGCCGCGAAGGCCCACACCATATGTATAAAGCTGTAATATTTCTCTATGCTCTGCTGTTACTTTTACAATTATTAATATAATCATTATGCCTCACCTTTATGCCTTTTCTTTCTTCTTCTTTTTTTTCTCTAAGAAGAAACCATCTTCATTATACTTAAATGTTTGCGTTTACAGGTCTTCTTATTACTTACGTGGCTTTGAATCTTATGGACGGACACGGTCAACCAGCTCTTCTTTACATCGTACCTTTCACATTAGGTAAGTAAGAACCACCCTTTACGGAACGAGTGTACAATTAAAAGTTTCCTACGATCAATGTTTATACTCCCTACAAATTATTGCCTATATCACTTCCTATTTATCTATCTCAATTCTTTTCTCAGGCACCTTTTTAGCGCTGGGGAGAAAGAGGGGTGAACTAGGGAACATATGGACAAAAGGAGAACCAGATAGAGTGTGTACCCATCATAACCAAGCTCCACAATAAGGGGCTATAGTTTTCCCCTACTAGTGTATAAATGTATTGATGTACCCATATGTAGTAGTAGTAGTAGTTCTTAAAATACTTCGGCTTTGCTTGACCTAACTATATGTAGGCTAAAGAGGCAACCAAACTATTATTGCCTTTTTTTCTGTTAGGTGAAACTGGTTGGTTTACTTCGACGTCGAGACTTTCACATTCACTATCACACTCTATGCTTACTAATTTTGGGGTATCATCACACCTTGTAACCATGAAACTCTTCAATTGCTCTTTGTTTTTTCATTCTTCACTAGTGTGGCACAGAACATTCAATCATGTGCCCGTATTAGTTTCGCGTCGTCGAATAGAAATGAATCTTGGTTTGTAAAGATCCAGGGTGTTTTTTGTCTATCAATCTTGTGCTGGTTCAGAGTCCTTTTATTCAAACAATGATGCTTCTTCCCTGTACAGTAGTGGTTAGTGTTCTTTTAACAAGAGAGTTTGGCTTTTATGTATTGAAAATAATTGAAGGATAAGTGCCCAATAGATAATATGTTCACTAACATGCATGCTTATAGAGATTTGTCAAATTGCATGTGCTCAAGCATTAATTAATTTGGGGTGGTTGGTCACCTAAATTTGAAAATGTTTGATTAGTTCATTTCTCACCCCAATTTGATTTGGTTTTTACTTGCAATCTATTTAACAATCTTCAAAAAATATTTTATACAAAAAGTAAAAATTATTACTCTAGTGAAAATGAAGCTTCAAAGTTCAAAACTGTTACTTTCATTTTTACTCAGCTATAAATATAAAATAATTAAATTTAAATTCGAAACATTTAATATCAATTAAGATTGAACGCGTGGCACTCGAGCACTGCCTGAGTGGCCTGATGACATCAGATGACGCCACGTGGCCAAGAGGGAGTGGATTAGGCGGCTCGAGTGAGGTGGCCTATTGTGTTAGCAATCAATTTATTATTATTATCATATTTTGCGACTTATTTTGTTCTCTTATATTTATTTTATTTTATCTTATTCTTTTCAACTACTCTATTGATAGTGATTTTTTTTTTTTTTTCATGATGGTAGCGTGGCCGGGGAGATCATGTGGCTACAATCGAAGGTGCGGCGCGGGTCGGTTTATTTTTGCTGGTCATTTTGTCTTTTTGCGATTTTTTTTTTAATTATTATTTCTCTATAATATCATTGATTTTTTTTTTAATTAATAGGAAAATGCTACTTGTACACCCGTAATGGGTGTACATCTCACACCCCCACCCATCTAAGGGTGGGGGTGTGATGAGTGGTCACTTGATGTGACCCGTAAAAAACATCGACACCATTAAAAGAGTGGAGGTGTAGGATGTACACCCCTTCGGGGTGTACATGTAGCATTACTCTTACACAAAATTGGTCTCTTCTCCACATCTTTATGAAAAAAAATTCAATTAAAAATATAAATTAATTAGATTTTACATTAAATATGATGGATTTTACTGATGAAATTTTTTTTCTATTTTACATATGGGGAATAGACAAATCTAGTGTATAGAGCCCAATTTAATTATGAAAACGACCGATTACACTGTTAAGAATGGCTGATTGATACTTTTAATTTACGGCGAGATCATTTTAATTTAAAGTTCACTCTTAATAAAAATAAATATATTATATTATATTTAGAATTATTTTTTAAAAAAAATAAATAAATATTTGAAATTTTTTAATGGCAACTATTCTGATCATAAATAAAATTTTATGTAGTAAGAAAACTTTACACACTGAATGATTCATCATATGAAAAGTTAAATTAATTATTCTCAAATTATTATTTTTAAATTTTTTAAAGTATTTGTAGGTTACATATATGTACATATATTATTTTAAATTATTAAGCAGATTATATTTATTCTCAAAAAAATGAGGCCTAAAATATGATAGCTTTAATATATATATATATATATATATATATATATATATATATATATATATATATATATATATATATATATATATATATATATATATATATATATATATATATATATATATATATATATTATTTAAGTAATGTTATTTAAAAATGAGTATAAATTTTAGTGATGATCAAAAATATTTTATCACACGTTCTTTTAATATTAAAGTTTTTAAAAACAAATAATTTAAATTCTTGCATGAATTAAATATAAAATTTACGCAACAATTTTGAATGCCACGAGCCACTACTACTTCACACTGGAAAAGCTAAGCCTCTTTCGAGCTCCCCCCTATATAAACCCCCACCCCTTCATCAGCTTCTTCACAGTAGAAGAATTTATTTGGTAATAAATCCAAAGAGAAAGCAACAGAGATATAGAATTAATGGAAGGTAAAGAAGAAGATGTTCGGCTGGGCGCGAACAAGTTCGCGGAGCGGCAGCCGATCGGGACGGCGGCGCAGAGCCAGGACGAGGGGAAGGACTACACGGAGCCACCACCGGCGCCGCTGTTCGAGTTAGGAGAGAAGTACTCCTGGTCCTTCTACCGCGCCGGCATCGCCGAGTTCGTAGCCACCTTCCTCTTCCTCTACATCACCATCCTCACCGTCGTGGGCGTCACCACGTCCTCCTCCAAGTGCTCCACCGTCGGCATCCAAGGCATCGCCTGGGCCTTCGGCGGCATGATCTTCGCTCTTGTTTACTGCACCGCCGGCATCTCCGGTATATTCATTATATATAAACAGCAGCTCTAATTTGAAACTTTTACTTCTTACTACTAATAATAGTAGTATGTATATACATATGTATTTGAAAATATAGGTGGACATATAAATCCGGCAGTAACGTTCGGCCTGCTGCTGGCGCGGAAGCTGTCGGTGACGCGGGCGGTGTTCTACATGGTGATGCAGTGCCTGGGCGCCATCTGCGGCGCCGGCGTCGTCAAGGGCTTCCAGAAGGGCCTCTACGAGAGCCCCGCCGCCGGCGGCGGCGCCAACGTCGTTAACCATGGCTACACCAAGGGCGACGGTCTCGGCGCCGAGATCGTCGGCACCTTTGTCCTCGTCTACACCGTCTTCTCCGCTACCGACGCCAAGCGCAGCGCCAGGGACTCCCACGTCCCCGTAAGTGACCACTATTTCTGTACTGTTTACTATCAGATCGATCTAACTTACAAATATTATTATATAAATATCGCGACGTAATAGAATCAAAATTTTTAAAGTTTAGATACGCACAGATAGTAAAATAAAAAAAAATTATAACTGAAGTTCACTTAAGAAATTCAGAAGTTGTGGATCGAATGGAAATTTTGCTAGGAGATCAAGGATTATTTGTGTAATTTAACTAATATTTTAAAAAATTTGACTGATTTAAATAATTTTTTTTACAAAAAAAAAAAAATTGCAGATCCTTGCACCTTTGCCTATTGGGTTTGCTGTCTTCCTAGTTCACTTGGCCACCATCCCCATCACTGGCACTGGCATCAACCCTGCTAGAAGCCTTGGAGCAGCCATCATCTACAACAAGAGCCATGCTTGGCATGATCATGTAAGTTGCACCTCAAAAAATAAAAATAATTTTTGGTACAACAAAATTAGGCTATAGCGATATTTTTAAATATTTCTAAACTCTAAAAAAAATGTCACTGACAAAAATATCAACATTTATTATAAGTGTTGCTATATGTGCCGTCGCTAGGGTGTATAGCGACACATTTTTATAATGTGTCTCAAAAATATGTCCCTATAATCTAATTTTGAATATAGATGGAATATAAATATGACACTTATACAAAAGTGTCATAAACATGTGTCCCTATAACCTAATTTTGTTGTAGTGAATATTTGTTAAACTTTTCGCTTCAATATTTTAGTTAGTTCTTGATTGTGAGAAAAGATATACACAAAATTTTTTACTGTCAATTAATTTTATTGTTTTAATCCTCTTTTTTTCTCTGTTTTTTTTTTTCTTTCTAATCTTCCTCAGTGGATTTTCTGGGTTGGGCCCTTCATTGGAGCTGCTCTTGCTGCCATGTACCACCAGATAGTCATCAGAGCCATTCCATTCAAAAGCAGGTCCTGATCAGAAATAAATATTCAGAACCCTCTCTCTCTCTCTCTCTCTCTCTCTCTCTCTCTCTCTCTCTCTCTCTCTCTCTCATATCCTAGTCATGTTTAATGGCTTGTTATCTTCTTTCATTTCCTCTACTGTGGTTGTGGTGGTCCTGTGGCTTCTTCTGCACTTTGTGGTTGTAATTTGCATCAAGTGTGTAAACTAAGCACTGCTTTTTCTAAAAGTTTCCAGCTGCTGCTTCAGTGTTTAATTATGTCCCTTCTTTCTCTTCTTCTCCTTGTCCTCATCTCTTTTACCTAATATTCTTCAAGCTGTCCCAATTAAGATGATTGATTCTCTCTTACAAATATTAAAAAGAATGGTCCTTAATTAAGTTACATGATGGGAGTAATTGGCACTAACTAGCCACAAACACACTGGTATGTTAATAATAGGGACAATTTCTTATATATTCTTAAAAATTTTTCTTTTTTTAGATTTACCCTCTTAAAAGGCTAATATTAAAACTACCCTTCTTATGTTCCAACTTTTTTCTAAAATACCCCTAAAGTTAAACTCTGTTAGTGTACCGTTTGGAGCTGTCGTTATCTGTGTGAAATTACTATTTTGCCCTTTCAAATATACCCTTCTACTATAACCAACTTTTCTTATGTACCCTTAAAATTTTCAATAGTTTTGATAGATAGGGACAAAATAGGTATATCTGATAGTTTTCAACTCCGATTATTATTTAACTCTAGTTTAACCCTAGTTAACTTAACAAAGGGAAACGGTAGGGGTATTTTTAATAACGGTGAAACGTATGAAGAGTATATTGGAAAGAAAAAAATAAGAGAGATAAATCAAATATTTCTTCATATTTCAGGGTACATAGGCAATTATCTCTTAATAATATTATAAGAACTTTCTGATTAATTAGTAGGAAAATGCTACTTGTACACCCGTAAAGGGTGTACATCTCACACCCCACCCATCTAAGGGTGGGGGTGTGATGAGGGGTCACTTGATGTGACCCGTAAAAAACATCGACACCATTAAATGGGTAGAGGTGTAGGATGTACACCCCTTCGGGGTGTACATGTAGCATTACTCTAATTAGTATCCAAAATTTTAAATTTTAAGTTTAATTATTTTAAAAATAAATAAATAAAACAAAAGGTTTGCTCTATCTTTATGAGCTGTTGTAGCCTTGTAGGTAGGTTTCTTGCACTTTTGTGGTGTGCTTATCATCATATCTAAAGAGTGTAAGAGTGTGCCCAATCAAAAACAAGTAGAGTGCAATGCTTTGCACAGCTTTTCCTCATCCAAAGCCCATAGGCCATGTGAGTGGTCCATAGAGATGTTTTCTCTACATAGTTTGGTGATAATGATTTTTTTTTTTTTTTTTTTTTTTTTTTTTTTTTTTTTTTTTTTATATATATATATTCTTTGTGCAAGGTACTAACAACATGATGATGTAACTGTATTAACTAAAAATATAAAATAATTAAAATTTAAATTTAAAATGTCATATATTAATCATCAAGTCCTTAGCTAACTGCGCTAGGTGTTATATATAGTTTTGCGCGTCCTAAACATTATGCTCTACTAGTTCGACTTGTGGGTCAAATCTCGGGCTTTGGCCCACGCCGTTTAGCTTTGGAAATCAATGTGGGCGTGAGTCCAAATTTCCCTATTGACCTAAAATTGGGCCCAGTCCAGCATGTGCTTCGAGCTCGTGGAGCTCAATAAGTAAAGGGGGGCTACGGAACGTTAGATCATACTTACGTGGACGAAGTGGATGGGCTTTCATGGAGGCCCATGGACTCGGCCCACGGCCCACCTCACACAGGGTGGGTGCATTGGCCCACCATCATCCCCTAGAGGGTGGAATTGAATTCAACACTTTTTTCAAATTTAAAAGTTTAAATTTAAATTTTGGGTATGGTTAAGGCTATTTAATTATGGACTCAATGAATATCCAACAATTTACTCAAAATAGAATATATATATATAATTATCAAAATCTTTACATATCTGTTCGGCTCAACTTCTACCACTACAATTCCAAAATATTTGTTTGGCTCGATACCTCATCAATATAAAAGTAATTTTAAAAAATAGTGAAAATGTTGATACATGCCAACATAAACCACATTGTGTTAGCACCAACTAGTCATTAGATCCAATATATTTGCCACATTTTAGAATAGGATAATATAAAAATAAACATAATAAAAATTTACAAATATGTTCCTATATATACTTTTTCATATGGTTGTAATTTTCTTAGCTTAGGTTCTTTTTAATAACAAGTTAATAATTAAGTCAAATAATGGGGATCATAAGCTTTGTCATCATCTCCTCTTGCTTCATTCCTCACTTCCCTACCAAGTGCTTTTCAAAGATCATCAACTTAATTTGGTGCATCCAATTTAGTGGGAGTACTTGGTTCCAAATAAAGATAGCTTAAACTGTGAGAAAAGTGCTTTTCTAAAGTGGCATGAATTAATAGCTTTTGTAAGAGTTAAAGGTTTTTCTTTTTCTCCCCCTACTGCAAAGGTTACTTGTAGGTTGTGTTGGCTATTTATTTATGGGTTAAAAATAGATCTAATTCCTGTCCGTGACAATAGGTCCAGGAGACTAATAAGTTGAGTTGGGTGAACCCAATAAGTTGAGTAGGACTGCGGTCCACAATAGACCTAACGGCAAGAGGTCCAACAATAGACCCAACGTATAGGTGGGTTGAGTCCGGTCGAGACCCGTGGGCGCTGTGTCTGTATGCTTTAAGTGATTAATTGGTTGCGTATTTCTACAAGCTCGAGCTTTTGGGATTAATGGTTAGCGCCAACGATCCGACATGTTGTTTTCTATTACATTAATTTATAGAGTCAGTTGTAAATCCTCATGATTTTCAATATATGATATTTTTGTTGCACATTACATAATAATTTGTCTGATCTTTACTTGTACAGATGAACGAGAGTGTTAAAACTATTTCTAACATATTTTTTATATAAGAATCAAATCTCTTATGTACGTAAAATAAACACACACACACATTACAAAGAGGCCTATTAATTTCATTATTTTAATAAAAATTTTATCATTGTATCCAAATGATGGTTTATTTATGGTAGGAAAAAAAAATTATGATCGTTAACCCCAACTTAATTATTTCAAAAATTGATGATTAATATAGCACGGAATAATCTTTAGTTTAAACAAAAAAATAATTTTCATATAATAATTCAAAAGAAGCATGGATTAATGAGTTCCAAGTTTTCTAAGTTTATTTTAATCGAGAATAACTATTGTATTAAAGAAGATAATTTTACACAATAATATTTATCAATCCGACTTTTTGAAGATTAATATAAATGAAATAGAAAGTTTAATTTAAATAATAATTCGTGAGAAAACAATAGAAATTATTTACTTCAAAGTTGATATACTTACTAGTATGTAATATATTTATCTCATCTAATAATTAATAGAATCAACTAGAAGGAGAGTTCCTCTCATGTGTACAAAAGTTTTAATTATATATTATTATTGCGAGCAACTAAAAAATCAGCATGGTGTATGCTAGAGACCCAGTATTCATATGTTTGTACTCCTTAATTATTAAAATTGAGAGGTTCATGATAAATCTGACCACAGGCGAAAATCACGTCACGGCAAACGGAGATCGCGCTCGTAGCACAAAACTCAGGAAGAAAGACATCGGTCTCGAAAAGACATGAGAGAGAGAGAACAGAAAGAAGACAACCGATCGCACCTGCAATGCGAAAAGATACAAACGAAAAAAATAAAGAGCACTCTAGAGAGAGGAAGAGCTAAGAAAAATCAAGAAGGAAGAGAAGGATAACATAGAGAGATCGAAGAGCGAAAGAGAGAGAAAGAGAGAGCGCGAAAGAAGAGGCAACTAATTGCATTCGTAAAGCAAAAAAATACAGACGAAAAAATAAAACACGCGATTAGCAAGAAATCAAAAAGTTATATTTGGAAGATTGGACGCTAACATTCATGTATTTTTATATGTAATTGTATTGACTATTATTATTATTATTATTATTATTTTGTTTTCTACGAATGCTGGTTATGGAGTGCACGTTTTCCTAACTCCAGCTAGTTTTTTTTTTTTTTTTTTTTGATTGATAACGCCTACTAATCCTACTCACCACAACGAGTCACATTGAGTTGATGTTGATCCACCTCTCCCCCAACCATCACCGCTCCTTGTCTCTCTTTATCCCCACATTAAAAATACACCAACACATTCACTCACTCACACTCTCTCTCAAATTTGCCACTTCAGCTTCCTCCCCTTGTTATATTTTGAGTAAGAGTAAGGGAACATCCTTCTTCTTTTTGTTGTTGGTTGGTGTTGTTTAAACCATCCAAATTTGGTAGAAGAACTTGGCACATTACAATAATATTTGTAGACCGTATATTGCTATCTATTTTATTATACTTTAGGCTCATTTGGTAACGGAATAAGACAGAATTAACTATTTCATAAATAAGTATAAAATACGAAACTAGTGTAAAAAAATGTTTGAGATGGTTCGAGGAATAAGAAATTTTGTGTTTGGTATGAGAATGAGGAATAAAGAGTTTTAATTAAGATAAATTATCTTTTTGCCCTCAAACTTTATTATGTAATAATGAGCTTAGAGATGGTGTCTCGGTAGATGTGGCAGGATATTTAAGAAAAAAAAGTAAGAGGGTGATTGTAAAGAGTGAGAACAGTAATTCTCACTTATTCTAGTTGTACCGGAATAAGCTATACCGATTGATTTCTGGTGCGTTTGAAAGAATAAGAGAGATATCCCTCCTATTTCCGGTTCTATACCGAATCCAAACGGGCCCTAAATTAAGATCGTCTAATAAATTATACCTTTTTTAAGATTCAAAATTATTCATTTAAAAATGAGTTTGAATATGGTGAGCTAGGTCTAGGCAAAAATTTATTTCTATAATTTATTTATTTATATATTTAATGTGTCTAATTTCCATAAACCAATATTTTAATTCAAATTTCTACATAATAACATACATTAATGTGTTTAATCTCGGTACACATTGGTGGGTCACATTCAGGAACGAGGAGTTTAATTATGGGAGGACTAAAAATATATTATACAAAATATATTAATTTTTTAAATTTATTAATAAAATAAATTATATATAAAAAATTTAAAATATAAAAATACGAAAGAAAATTTTTAAAAAATTATTTATCATTCAAAAGTTAGAATAATACTCGACATTTAGACTACCACCTACTTTGCAAGCTACGTGTTACACTGTTGCGGACCTTGCGGCCTTGCGGGAGGGCTCAAAGGTGGCGCAGCAAGAGTGGTGACTTGGCAACATAGTTTTTTAAATACAATTACATTTTAATTCTTATAATTTATAATATTTTAATTTTTATAATAATATATAATGAACTTTTTTATAATTTTAAATTTCTGGAGGAGCCATGACCACTGTGGATCTATATATATGGCCTCGTCTCTAGTCACATTGGACATCTAAGAAAAAAATAAACATTCTACAAACAATATGTTCCTTTTTATTTATGATTTTAATCATGTTCATGTTTTTGTAACCAAAAAATATTTTAAATTCAAAATGGTGATATGTAAATGCGAAAAATGGATTCAAATATTACAATCAAAATATGCCACAGTTCTAAAAAGAAAAAAAAATCTATATAATATATATGGTATACAAATTACATGACCTTTTTTTTCTTTTACTCCACATATATTTTATTTCATATTTTAAAATCAAATTATGGGATTTTTTAAAAATTTATTTGAGATTGACAACAGTGTAGTGTAGGGCCACTTAAATTTTTTCACACAAATATCCTATTTAGTGTACCAGTTTTAGTTTTCGACAAAAGACGGGGGTTAATTTGCAAATTTCAGGATGGAGATAGCATAACTCCATAAGTAAAGACAATTCCACGTGTCGCCTCGTAACATCATGACGTGGACGCTTATAGAATTGATATTCTCACTCTCCATTTACAAAATTGAAATTTGTATTAGGTGCAATGCGCGCAGATCCCTCAACTATATTCAATTCTCAAAACGCTCCATCGAATATTATTCTATAGGTACTTCTTAATTTTTTTTATTTCTAAATTAAGTAATTTTGATAAATTTATTAGTTATTCAACCTGATTAAAAATTATATAAATAATAATAGAAAATAACTCTTTTTTTCTTCAAAATTTTAATTTATATATTTAATATTTATTCTCACGTCTAAACTTAAAACATTTTAATAAATTCAAAATATGAACTTAAATTAAATAAAAATAATTAAATTAGATTAGTAGTTTAGTGGGACTTGAACTACTAACTAATAACTAATAAAATCTAAAATTAACTAATTAAAATAAGGTAAATTAAAAAACTAGAATTTTAAAAAGTGGTAGCAAAAAATGTGCATATTAGGGATGTATCTCAACTTTAGATATATTTGAGAGGTCTCCAGTATATTTTCACTTCCACACTGCTTTGGGCTGAGACCGTACAGAACTTCGTATGCGGATCATTACATCCGCCGTCGATGTGGCGATATTTTCAAAATCAACGGTGTGGATTCACTTTTGGACGTTTATAAACTTCTATGCTAAATCAGAAGAGTGCCACGTCATCCATTGGGCCATTTAATTTATTTCCTTATTAAAATCCAGTTATAATAATAACAAGAGCAATAAATTGAAAATTGGTGTAGGATGTATATTTTATTTATTTTAAAATAAAATAAATTTTATTAGTGATAAAAAAATATTATTTATATATATTTTTTAAAATATATAATTAATTTTTTTTAAAAAAAAATAATTTTTTTTTACATTCGAAATTGAATGTATATTTTATATTTATATTTTATGAATATATATCTTACACTCCTATCTAATTTGGAATGGTGTGAATTTTATTAGACATTTCGAAATGATCAGTAAAATTTATTTCATCAGATAAATAAAATAGATGATGTATATAAAATTTTGAATGTATAAGAAATATACCTAAAAAATAATAAGAAAAAAAGAGAGTAAATATATCAATTTTTATTTTATTTTTTATATTTTGTTTTTATTTTTTTTGGATCTCTAAATCACATATTGTTCCCATTCTGGCCTTTTTTTTCTTTTGTTTCCTTCGCTTTCGAATTCTGATATCAATTTTTTTTTTATTCTACGAGGAGAAGAAGAAGAAGAAGAAGCAGCAGCGAATAAGTATAACTTATTCGATCTTATTCTCCATTTTTATCCTCATCTTATTCCGCCACTTTCCTTCTATATGCGGGATTAGGGTTTCGTGGTCTCCCTCGCTTTGTGTCCGAAAGGGAGATCGGAGAGATCGAGAACCATAGGTCTAGGGTTTCGATTGCGGTGGTTCCCTTCTTCTTCTTCTTCTTTCTAGGGTTTGTTCGGTCGGGGAGATCGCGGAGGGTGCGGTGGCGATGGCGGATTTCCGGCAGAGGGAGGCGGATCTCGAGTTCCGGCGAGGGTTGGAGGAGCTCGTCCGTGGCCACCTCGATGGGTGCATGGGCGCCGCGCTCTCGTCGTCCTCGTGCGGCGTGAGTGGGAGCGACGACGAGGATGAGTACTCCCATGGCGGCGATGGCGGCGGCGGCGGAGGAGGAGGAGGAGGAGGAGGAGGAGGAGGAGGAGGCGGCGGGGACGGGATCGCGCGGCGGAGGCGGAGGTCGGACCTGGAAGGGGACGACCTCGCAGAGTCGTCGGCGGCGGCGCGGCGGCACTCGCGGATCCTGAGCCGGTGGGTGGCGCGCCAGGCGGAGGAGTTGATCACGACCATGGAGCGGCGGAACCGCGAGTCGGAGCTGATGGCGCTCGCGGGGCTCCACACCGTGTCGATGCTCGACGCGTCCTTTCTCCGGGAGTCTCGGAGGTCGCCGTCGTCGGTGGAGCGGCCCGTGGCGGCGCGGGCGCCGTCGATCCTCCAGATGTGGCGGGAGCTCGAGGAGATGTCGGCGCCTACGGAGGGGAGGGTCGCTTCTGCCGTATCCGGTGATCGGAGCCGCGCCAATCGGCAAGAAAACAATGCCGGATCGGAGGTTGCGAGCGAGAGCGAGTATGATAGGCACAGCCAGTGGGATCAAAGAACCATGCACCCGTCCCCTGATGAAGAGGAAGATCAGGGATCCAGCAGGGAGCAATCTCCGGACATTGGCGATGGGGAGAGAGAGAGGGAGAGGGAGAGGGAGCGGGAGAGAGTGAGACGAATAGCTCGCGGATGGATGGTGGAAAATGATGCGGCGGATGGGGCAACTACGGCATCACCGAGGGATGAGTGGCTTGGCGAGATCGAGAGGGAGAGGGTGAGGTTGGTGAGGGAGTGGGTTCAAATGGCGAGCCAGCCGAGAGACTCCCGGCCTAGTAGGAGGGAAGCAAGAGAGAGGGAGAGGGAGATGTTGGGTGCTGATCATGAGGATGGCCCTCCGGAGCTTAGGACGAGCGAAGTGCCGAGAATTCGCGGGCGGCAGGCTCGGCTTGACCTGATCATGAGGATGGCGAGGGAGAGGCAGAGGGAGCTTCAGAGCTTGTCGGATCATCGGGCTGTTACCGACTTTGCCCACCGTAATCGCATTCAGGTAAGTTTTCTTATCTCTATTGATAAAATTCTCTAGCTTGTAAAATATAGTCAGTAAGTTCAAGAATTATCTGTTAGTCACTGTTTTCTGGCGAAAGCACTGATTGTGTGTGTTAATGCTGCTTATATAGCTTGAAATATTGCTTGTGCTAAAATTGAGATTTTTCTAGTATATAGTATAGTATACGACTTGCGTTTTGACTAGACATAATCTCCTAGGCACTACTTAGAGGTAGATTCCTCAGAAATGGGAGATCAACTGAGGAGGAGAGGCCGCAATCTGTGGCTGCGAGAGAGTTGGGCCAGTTAAGGCAGCGGCATCGTGTCTCTAGTTTGAGGTATGCTTTGGTCGATTGTACTATAGATGTTAGCCTGCGTCTTTTCTCTTCAACATTGCAGCCAACACTGCCCTGCAATTGTATTTTGTACTAAACTATTGATTGTCTTTTCCATATTTCCATAGTTTATAAGAATTTCATCCTAAAATTGGTAAGTTATGAAATAATATAAGCTGCGACAATTATCTCTCTGTCAGTGGAAACTTCAGTGGGAACAACATATCCATATTACGTTGCTTGTATAATGTCACATTTTTTGTCATTCACATTTTAACGATGCATTATTGTTTCTTTATCGTGGCAGTGTACCTTCAACATTATTTACTCTCTGTCGGTAGGAACTTCAATTTTTTCTTTCTGTCTCTTTTCATTTTATGTTTCATATTGGTTATTGACTTTATTGCAAAAATTTTCTTCTGTTCTTTGGAAGAAATGTCTTTGGATTTTTATACTTAACCGGGGTTTATTGTGTTTATATTTGATTTATGATATTGCTCTTCAATATTTAGTTCTCGTCATAAGTAAATTTTGTTGGATTATCAGTATGTATTGTCCTTTCTAATTAGAGAAGGACTGTGCTTCAGATTGGAGAACATTGTTCGTGGTCAAGCTGTTAACCATTCAGATGATACGGATGGTCAAAATGTTGATCTTTCTACAAACGATCAATCTCTGCCGACCAATGAGGTCGAAGTTCCCGCTGACGTTGTAGAGAACACCCTACCCAGTAGCGAGAATGTTGATATGCAAGGTGCTGGGATGAATGATAGGGTACAGATGGCTACAACTGCTGGGCTAGAAATAAACACTTCGTATGATGGTGGAACTTACATGGAAGAGCCTCTAGGGCAAGCAGAAAGCTTGCAGGAAGAAGAACCAGAACAGGAGAGAGGATTCTGGCGACAACCTTTTGAAGAGGGTTCTGGGCAGTGGCAGGAAGAGAATGGTGAGCAATCCGGTGGGGACTGGCAGGAGAATGTAGAGCAGGCGTGGGCCCATGAAACACCGCAAGATGAAGTTGGAGAAGACGATCACCTTCAAGAAGTGCATGAAGAATGGCGTGATGATGAATCTCGTGATACTGTTGAGAACTTGCAGGAAGACCGATTAGGAACCTTAACTAGAAGACTCAATGAGTTTATCCCACCTGACGATGATAATGTCTATAGCATGGAGCTGAGGGAACTCCTAAGCCGGTATTTACTGCTTCTCTCTATCAATCACATATAAAATCCCTGCAAAACTTATTATCTGCTTATTTACCTGCGTAAAATCTAAATTTTTCATGTTGAATCCTCAAAAGTGCAGTTTCTTACGTAAACAGCCTTATTTTAAGTCGGGTAGTCATCCAATTCATGGCACAAGTTTTTCATATTAAAAGGATTTTCTTTAAAGAGGACAATTTTTTTAAAAAAATAATTGAGAAAAAACCCATACAACAGGAGGACAAGTTTGTAATTGCAAGGTTTTACGTCAGAAATCAATTATATGTGAATATATCAATTATTGTTGCTCGGTGTTTTACCTCTAATTGTAATGCTGAGATTGTTTTACTATTTTACAGGCGAAGTGTTTCAAATCTTCTTCATAGTGGTTTCCGTCAAAGGTTGGACCGGTTTATACAGTCTTATATCGAAAGGCAAGGTCGTGGTCCTCTAAACTGGGGTCTCGAGAGAACCTTGCCCACCCCTGACTTACCAGAGGAAAATGGAGAGCAGCAAAGAGATTTTGAAAACCAGGAGCTTCAGGATTCCATCAACGAGCCGCCTGTTGGAATTCCACCTCCGCCTTTGCCACCTCGACAACCACTGTGGCAGACAGGACTGCATCGTAACAACTTGGCCAGACAACGTATTCATCGTTCAGAAATTGTGAGCTATCTTTTTTTTCCATTCTGTTCGGATTTTGCACTCTAAGATCTGATTGATTTCATATTTCAGGTTTATCATATTTTCTTTTGGTTCTGTACTGCTTTCGTCTGTTTCAGAATGTTTCTAAAACTAAAGTGGTGATTGAAACAGAAAAAGTATACTGTTTAGTTTTCTGGGGTTCAACTGGTGATTTTTTTCAGTTGAAACAGATTTTTAAAAGATAATTTCAACTATAGTTAACACGTTTGATTTTTAAAAGATAATTTCAACTATAGTTAATATGAGATCATTTAGTTCTTATTTTCATAAAAATTTCAAAAATGAGAATAATACGGTACTTGTTAAAGTAACTCAGACAACCAGTATATACCCTAGATAGTTGTCATTATGATAGATTTTTTTGTATTGCTTTGATTTGTTCTCTTATTCAAGAACAACTGTTCGACTCTCAAAGCAAGTCAGTTCACTATAAACCAAATGATTCAACCACAAACTGTTAAATTTGATCGGTTTTGAGGAAAATTTTCGATAACACTGAGCTGCTGGTGTCAACCATTTAGTTTGGCTCAGTACTGACAACTTCGCCTGCAAATAATAATCTGTATTTCCTCTCTTGCCGTCTGAATCATAAACTGGAAGCTTTTTGATTTGTAATGATTTTATCAATAAGCTATATATACATCTATCTTTTTTTAGTGTATCTAGTCATACTTTTGTAATGATATTTGATATTATCAATTAAAGCAGAAGCTGGTACAGGAAGTTGGCTTACAAGCAATATATGCATCTTATCTTTTTTTACTGTACTTAGTGATACCTTTTGGAATGCGAAATTGACAATACAGTGCAACTATTCAGGAATGTGAGGCTATTAATGATTTGAGGGCCGACATGGCTAGACTTCAACAAGGGATGAGTCATATGCAAAGGATGCTTGAAGCTTGCATGGATATGCAGCTCGAACTGCAGCGTTCGGTTAGACAGGAAGTTTCTGCAGCTTTGAATCGCTCTGCAGGAGAAGGTTAGTTTGTCCTGAACTGGTTTTTTCTCAGGTGTAGATCATCTGTATCTTCGTAAGTAGTAAGTTAGTTTCTTGTTTTCTTGGCACCATCCTTTCAATGTTTTTTTTTTCTTTTTTTTTTCTTTTTTTCTGTGATGCGGCTACTATTTTATTTGAAAGAAGAAAAGATCTTCCCTAGGATGTCACCAATCATCACATTTTTCTGCTAAAGATGCATGAAACTAACATTTTCAGGTTATATCGAGGAATCGTCTGAGAATGGATCAAATTGGAGCCACGTGAGAAAGGGGACTTGCTGCGTATGTTGCGACACCCAAATTGATTCTCTTCTGTACAGGTTAGCCATACCATTTCCCTTTCTCTTCTTTTTTTTTACTTTTGTGGGTTTTAAAAATTCACGGTTATTACTCTCTTATTGCTATTTTTTGTGATGGATGCAAATCAGATGTGGGCACATGTGCACTTGTGCGAGATGCGCCAACGAGTTAATTCGTCGGGGAGGTAAGTGCCCGCTGTGTCGTGCGCCCATTGTCGAGGTCGTCCGCGCATACTCTGTGTTGTGAAGTTCATAAAAACTGTTTTATAGTAAGGAAAGGGAATATTCTACTGCGGCGTGAAAGTTTTGTTCGTGGGAGCTGTCCAGTGCCTTTCCTTTCCTTTTTTGTTTTCTACTCTTCATTCTGTATCTATAGATGCTCTGTAATTTCTTGCCTCTGCTGTTCTTCTTGTGCTTGGAACATGAAAATGTTTCGAGTCTGATTACAAATGGCATCTCTTACTTCTTCTTTTGATGGATCTGACCTAAAACGAAAGTGAAAAGGAAATTCAATATAAATTTGTTAATTGTATTCATCATCAATGGACTTTCCGAAAGGTTGCGAAATCTATCTGGATGCAGGAGACCAAATTTTATGTTGTTCTGTAGATGGTGAACCGCGAAGGTAAAATTTTCGAAGAAAAGGAGCCTCCATTTGTTAATGCTGTTTTAAAGTAATTCGGGATTTCGTGTGGGTGAATGCGGTTTGGTTTGATGGAAAATCTGTATCTATACGGTGGAATCAGCTTTAGCAAAATCATTTCATTTGAATCGGTTTTTGATTTTGCTTCAACAATTAGGTTTGTTTGGAACCACCACCATCATCATCATCATCACTGCTGCTGCTTTTTGGAGTTTGGTCGCGTTCTGAAGGATTCGAACACAACATTTTAGAATTGAGAAAGATTTAAAATCGATTTTGATACCGGAATAAGTATAACATTATGGAAAACAATCCTAAAGTAATGTTTAACAGTTGAACCGCCATGTCGGAGTACCTGCATGCGAGGGAGCGGGAGAAGAGGAGGATCGAATCGGTCGTGGCCGCGGCAGCAGGTGCTGTAGTGTGCTCCATTCTTCTTCTTCTTCTTTTGGGTCTTCCTGAAACAATAAATCACATGGACAGATAACTATTTAACTCAAAACTAAGCTCAAACTTAGGGAGGGAAGGTTGTTATATCCTGATCGAAGTTCTTGTTATTATTATTCGGTAACAAATGTCACAGTGCGCTTCTTCAGCTTCAACATTGGTGGTCTCCAATCAATTTCTTATTCAATAAATACTTCTTTCCCAGCTACACTGCCCAAAGTGAGGAATCTAAAAACCTATGGCTCACTTCTTGAATTCCAGGACTGTGTAGAAGGGGTCCAAGTAAAATGCCCTAAAACCGGCGAACCCAGCAGCGAGACTGAGTTGCCGGAACTCCTCTTCGGACCGGTTCCTCCCCTGAGTTCGGTAGATGGTCATGACAAATATGTCGCTCTCGAGCAGAGCCCGAGTACGCCTGCTCGTGTCGGTCTCCTCCGGCAAAACCGGCTCGCAGGCTATCACCTTTCCGCCTTCAGGTAGGGCTCTGTAGCAGTTCTTCAGTATCTGGGTGCACTCCTCATCAGTCCATGTGACTAGCACCCACTGACATGAAAAAGATTTGAAGTTTGTTCAAAAGCATTAACAACTTTTCTTTTTTTCATCAATTAAAACTTTGTTTATAGTTTCTACATTCGAGGTCAAAAGGCCTTCTCTACATTTGTCAAATGCACTACATATGCGCGGTGATGTTTATAGGAAGCCAAAAATGTAACAACACTAGAAAGTTAATAGAAACAGGGTGTGTACCTTCATAAAAATGGCATCACCTGCAGGGATAGACTCAAACATGTCGCCTCCAACATGCTTTACTCCTGCATAGAGCAATGAAGCTGTCGCTATAGAAGTGTTTCAATGCAAAGAAAAAGGATAAAGCCAACAAAGGAAAAGTCGAAAACTTAGCCGACATTATGAATGTCCGGAGACGAACAGTTACCTGCATCTCCAACGAAAGATTGGCGCTTACGCAGTTGTGCAGCGGAAACAACGACAGAGAGATCATCGAATGTTTGATCGGAAAGCCAAAGCAAATTTTCAAATGTTCTATAATAAATGAAGTCGGAAGATATATGCGTAAAGACGACAACACAAAATTACGCATTCAAGAGAAGAGAGGTTTATAAGCAACTTTGAGAGATTGATTATATTGGTGGCTTAGATGCTTGCTAACCGGCAAATTACCACGTTTTTGGACCGGAAAAGCTTCTTATCCTCTTTAGTCGAATAGGTCAAACAATTTAGGCTTCTGAAATACTTCCTTGCTCCTCTTTTCACTGAGTTCAAAAATTGAATACCATTGACCCTTAACACATAGACATGTTCATACAAGCATGGCTTCAACCAGGAGTGTAAACTAAGCTAAACATATTATTTTAGGATCAAGTTTGGGGCAAAAGCAGCAAATTGAATTTAAGGCCAACATTTGCATCAGCGCGACAATTTAGCGTTCCGCTCCACCACGGTTACACTACACTATATTATTAGTCCTAAATCGAAGTTAACATGTTTGGCGAACAACAATTCTGGATATTTTTAGTATAGCGATAAGCGAGCATGTCATTTACAGTAAACATAAAATGAGAGGAACTCATTTACACTCTGCAATCAGATAACAGGGACTCTGGGTCACAGATTAAGATACTATTATTTACCACACATTATATATCCACTATTTAATGCGTTCAACTACTCACCATTAACATCAAAGATGATAAAACTCGGTAAGCAACAAAGTTCAATTTGATTGAAAACAACTGAAAATTAATGTTAATAATAATATATTAATATTAATATCAGCAACCTTTAATGTTACAGACCACAGAAACAGCAAATGTAGCAGTCCATTTTGGCATTGGATTTTTTTTTTTTTTTTTTTGTCCTCATTGTACCAAATTTTCTATCTTTGACATTTCGAGAACACGTTAGTAAAATAATACACCTCAGGGGAAAGAGAGAGAGAGAGACAGATGGAGATGTGGAGCTCACCGGGAATGGCGGGGGCGGCAGCGACGACCTCCGGGAGGTCGAAGTTGACCCCAACCTTAACGCCGGGGATCTTGTTCATGATCATGGCGAGGCAGGCGCCGGAGCTCCCGCCGACGTCGACGAGGGTACCGACGCCGGCGAAGGCGTCGTAGGAGCCGGAGAGGAGCGCCTCCATGAAGGGCTCGGAGACCCCGGCCATGGCCCTCTGCATGAGGGCGTTGGCTTCGTCGTCCCCGCCGTAGTAGGCGTAGGCCGGGACCCCGGCGTTGGCGCGGGCGAAGGGCTCGGGGCCCGAGGGGTCGAGCACGGCCTCGTGGAGCCGCAGCCACGCGCGGATAAGGGCGTCCTGGTGGTGCTGGAGCACGTAGTCGGCGTAGGAGGGGCGGCCGACGCCCGCGGACGAGACTAGGGTTCGCCCGATCGAGGTGAGGGAGTAGCGGCGCGGGGAGGACGAAGACGAAGACGAAGACGAAGACGAAGGGGGCGAGTAGTGCTCGCGGAAGACGCCGTGGGAGGAGAGGATGCGGAGGAGGCGTTGGAGGAGGGAGGGATCGGAGGAGGGGGGAGGGGGATCGGGGGAGCGGAGGAGGGGGATGATCTCGGCTGCGGAGAGCGGGGCGTTTGCGCCCGAGGCCCAAATGGCGTCTGGGACGCGGAGGAGGACGACGGCGTGGAGCGCCATGGGCACGGAGATCATGTTCGCGAGCTCCATCATCGCGAGCCGCGCCGCCGCAGGAGAGTCGTCCTCCTCGGCTCCGGCTCCAGCTCCGGCGACGAGGTGCTCCGGCGACGCCATGGGTAATGTGAGGAGGAGTGGATTAGGGTTTTTGTGGTGAGCTCGTTTGGTGAACTGGGGTCTGGGGATAAGGGGAGGCGGAGGAGGTATAGTGGGATTACCGGGTGAGAGAGGGAGAGGTTAGCAAGCTCACTGGGCCTTTTCTATTCAACTAGTTGGTCTGACACTGCTCTAATATTTGTGTCAGATCCTTTATATTAAAATTTAATACGTAACTAATTTATTTAAAAATTAAAATTCATATAATCTGACCTTTCTTTCGTTAGTGTAGCTGTATTTCAGGCGCAGTTGGGAAAGAACTCAAGCAGGTTGTGTCTAAAACAGGTGATTCAAAATCCTAAACCATGACAGAATTGTAAAGTATCAGAATCTCAAATCTTAAGTTATTTGATAAAATGGCTTATGGAATAAGATATTACATCCCCGTGGAGAAGAGACCAAGAGACCGGGTGGTGGCTCTGGTGATGATCAAAATGGACACTCTTATTAGTGCTAGAAAGAATGGGGATAGAAATTAACTAACTACGCTCGGTTTTCGACTAAGCATATTACCATATTAGACATATATTTTTACCAACCCAGTCTCCTACTACAGCTCACACAAAAAACAGCAACAGGATCCGGTAGGTCCGGACTACTGTACAATCCAAAACAAAATCACCATATCCTTTTCCACTCCCTAATAAGTTGAACACAAGAACAGAAGGATGCAAAAAAACGTTTGGTAAGTTGAGAACTAGGGAGGGCTCAGCTGCTCTCGCTGGCCATGTAGTTGGTGACGGCCTTGGTGCCCTCGGAGATGGCGCGGCGGCCGAGCTCGCCGAGGAGGACGATGCGCACCGCATTCTGGATCTCGCGGGACCTTAGTGTGGCCCAGCCCGTGTACTTGGACAGCCGCGCAGCCTCCTCTGCCATCCGCTGGAACATGTCCGCCATCATCATGTCCAGCACACGTACCTCTTGTACCCGCCCACGCCTCCGGTCCCGCCTCCCCAATGCTCCCCAACCTCCTCCTCCTCCTCCTTCCTCTTCCTTCTTTTGCTTCTTCTTCGATCTATTTCCTCCTCCTTATTGGGTGGTCTCTCCGATTTCTTCGTCGGCATTTCTGACCCCCGCTCTTTCGGAGGCCGTCCTCGTCCTCGTCCTCTCTTTCTCGACTCTTCTCCAAACTCCTCTCCTTCTCCTCTGCTGTCGCCGCTGCCTTCGTCAGTCTCTTTCAGTGCTTGGGTCTCTTCAGTTTCTTCCTCGCATTGGTTTTCGTCCACCTCCATTGCTTCCTTTCTCTTCTCGGGCTCATCTCTACCATCCTTCTCCTTCTCACGTTCCATTTGCTTCTCCTCCGGTGCTTCTCCTCCGGCACTTCGCCCTCGCCCTTCTCACCGCCGACAGGGACTTCGAGTCCTACGGCGCCGCCACCTTTCTCCTCCTCCACGGGTTTCGAGTCCTACGGCGCCGCCACCTTTCTCCTCCTCCACGACAACTTGCAACACCTTGGACTCCTTGAGAGGTACTGATTCTTCTACTTATTCGGTGCCGTCTCCATCTCCGGCCCCGACCACGGCCGCAACCTTCACGGTCTCCTCCACCACCTTCGTCATCGTCTTCACCGCAGCTCCCACCACCTTCCTTTGCTTCTTCGGCGCCATTCTCCTCCCACTCTCCTTATTTCTTTATTATCAGTATTATTATTTTCTTCTTTTAGGGAGACGAAAAATATGAAAGCGGGTGGAGTGGGATTTAATGGTCGACACTCGGCGGTGAACTTGTCTGGGGATGGGTGACGTGGACGGCGATGGTAGCTTCTCAAGAGTTCGCGGCTCGGATCAGGAGAGTTGCTGATCGGACGGTTGGGAATGAGGAGAGCGTGGCCGCTCCACTGCTCTAGAGACTCTTAAGTACACTCCCCAATGAAACTTCGAGAGAAATTCGAACTTCAAAGATTAATTCGGCTTAATTTCTATAGAGATTTGAACTAAATACGGAAAAGCAAAAAGAACCAAATGTTGTGACAATCTAACTACAGTAAATAACCTTAGTATTTCAATGCAATTGTTGCAGAATCACAAATCTTACAATAGTAAAACAGCAATATATTTTGATATTTGATTCAAAAAAAAGAAAAGAACAAAAGAAACCAACACCCACTAGGAAACTCACGTATTGGCATATAAATATATCACATTCTTGGCAACTGATGTACTCCTATTTAAGGAACTATTATAATATCTTAAGACAAAGATACGTACCAACTCACTGCTCCAACTTATCAATCTCTTTCTCCCACTTGAGACCAAACATTTGGCGCCCAAAAGGCACAATAAGATTGTAACGAAGAACCTGCGAGCAAAGTTTTAGCCCAAATAAACATGGTTAGAAGTTCGATATCTTCTTATCTCAAAGCCCACAAGTTAGAAAAGCATTCGCAAAGCGTCGCACCTTGTCATTTATTTCGCGCATCTGCTCCTTGAGAGCTTCAGAGTCCTCACCCCATTTGGATCCCTCGTTGTATGACCTCCTCACCCAAGCTCCCTTCAAGGCCGACCTCCACTCTGCGATCTTGCCACGGATTTCCTTGTTCAATTCGACCCATTCGGGGGCGCAGCCGTTTCGCGAGAGTATTCTGTACAAGGTGTCTTCCGCAGGGTCCACATGAGGGTTCGTGCTGAGATTGAGAGGTTTCCCCTTTCCCGGTAGCTTCTCAAAGTGGCCTTCTTCCATGGCGTGCCATATTCTCTGTTCCACTACGTTGACTATGTCGGTCTCCGACCTGCCGTAAGCAGAGGGGAACACGGAACACTTCAGATTCGAATAGTATAAAAGCTAAATGGAGTCAAATTTTGTATGAATCACTGATTCCGCACACTCTCTGAACACTTTGTCAGGTTATCGTTACTTTGCTGTGCATTCTACATATAACACTACAAATGGCGATAACAAATCCTTTGACCAGTTAGCACATTTTCTTAAACGATTCCCTAACAAACCAAGTACACAACATTTTTTTAAGTTAAATCCTCCCATGTTAGTTTGTTATTTCACACAAATTTTCACATATAACTCGTCAATTCCACTTCTTCAGTAGTGCAGTCACCTGTTCCAAGAAGGATTTGAGTGACTTCAGATCGTATGCTTCCAAGTAATGACACATCCAAACTTCACAGATCAATTTTTAGTGCAGCATAATTCAGTCCCTCTGCCCGTAATATCATATCATTCAATGCCAGGTCTCAAATCTAGACGAAGAGTTTAATCAACTTAAAACTTAGACGAGTAACATACAGATATATACTTGCTGGTATTCTTCAGATTCGTATGTAGTTTCGATAGGTTGATCGAGATCAAGAATCCAAGAGAAATGAATGAGCAGATGTCACAAGTTTAGAGAGCAAGGGAAGAAACGAAATCTACAAAGCAAATCAGAACTAGTCAATTAGGTTCATCCGAGCATACCATTTTCTGATCACTACGCAGCAGCTTAAACTAAAAAGAGAATACATAGCAAAACACTACTCATTGCAGGAGATTAGCATCTAAGGAACCATAGTAGTCGATTAAAATAATGCTGATATCAAACATCTGCTTCCTCTCACATCTATCTTTCTAAGGGAAATTTATTTGATCAATTCACATGTTTAAATGGTTTTCGAGCTTAAATGAATCAAAATAAACAAAAATCCCCCCCATAAAAAAATGAAGCTGTAAATAAAGCCTCTAACCAGGGTTTCTCCATCTACAGATAATTTTTTAATCACAATTGCCGTAGGGTAGCGACAAAGATCTACTTTTTCCAAGTGGTTTTCCTATGGGCAAGCATTAATTCCAGTGTAAATTGTATGATTTCTATATCAACTTGAATGCGAAAATAACGGACAAAAATTAGGCAAAAGAGAACAATACTCAGCTATTCTATACCTAAATGTCTATGTCGAAACAAGGAAACCAGATCAAAAGCGCATCAACACAGAGAGAGAGAGAGAGACCTGACGGCGTTGGATCGGCCGCGGAGCTCGGGAGGGAGCTTGCGATCGTTGACGGCATCGATAACGGCGGAGAGGCGGTGGTTCAGCTTCTTCTGATGAGATTGTCGAGAGGATGCGGCGGAGGAGGCGGCGGAGGCGTCAGGATCGGCGTCGAACCACGAGGAGGAGGAGGAGGAGGAGGAGGAGGAGGAGGAGAGGGAGCGGAGCCCCGATCGGAGGAGGAAGGGGAGGAGGGCTCCGGCGATGCTCCGGCGCGGCGGAGGGGCGGCGATCGCCGCCGCGGTCGCCATGGGAGAGGGGAGGAAGGTTGAGGAGAGAGTCGGGATTTGGACCCGCCCAAGCCCACAAACCAACCACTCCACGGGCTCTCTTGGCTCTCTCTAGGCGGTTCGTGAGGGCCTCAATTTTTTAGGCTTAGTTTGGTTTAGATTTTTATTTCAAAAATAAATATAAATTTAAAAATAAATAAAAATAAGATTAATTTTATATTTTAATAAAAATTGAATTATTTTTAAAAATAAAAAAAAATAATATTTGAATAGTTAGATTAAAATAATAAAAATAAAAATAATTATAATTTTAAAATAATAATATTTTTATCTAATTAATTAATATAAAAAAATATTAATTAAATAATTATTTAATTATTTTTTTATTTGGTTTCTGATCTTATATTTATTCTTAAAATAAGTAAACCAAACGCAATCTTAGTATTTTTAAAGTTCTGTTTATGCCAAATTTTCATACAATTTTGGATGGAGATACTATCTCTACACCCAAAATTAGATGTACATCTTACGCCCCACCAATTCAATGATGGAGACTTCTCCACCCATCACTTCGAAGTGATGAATAAAATTCACCCCACCTTAAGATAGATGGGGTGTAAGATACATGCCCAATTTTGAATGTACACTTAGCATTTACCTTCGTACAATTGTGCTCTGCATATTACAATTACAACAAGTTGATAAAAACAAAATACCAATCATTAGAACGAATGACTTTTTATCAATCCTCCCTAGTGCAAGTGGCAAAGGACTTGGTGGTTGATATCCGTGACCTAAGTTCGAAGCTTAGTTGCTTTACATTTTCAGCTAAGTTTATTTCAAAAATAAACGAAGCGGATATTTTTTATCAACCGTCTCTAGTACAAGTGGCAAAGAACTTGGTGGTTAATATCCGTAACCTGAGTTCGAAGATTGCTTCACATTTCCAGCTAAATTTATTTTAAAATAAACGAAATGAATAGCATGCTACCTTTCTCTCTCAAAAAAAAAAAAAAAAAAAAAAAAAACGAACAACTTTGCCAACTTAACAACAAAATTTCAACTTACAATGAAGGCCCTTCTAGCGCTTCATGAATCTCAACCATCAAAGTTGGCCCACAAGCCGAGCACATTTTGTCTCACCAGACTTTTCAAACTTAACAACAAAATACCAACTTACATTAAATACCTCCTCGCACTTCATGAATCTCAACTCAGACCACCCATTTTGTCTCCTCAGACTTTTTCAAACATAACAACAAAATACCAACTTACATTAAATGCAACCTCGCACTTGATGAATCACGATGATAACTCAGCCACCAAGGTTGGCTCACAAGCCGAGCACATTTTGCCCTCAAAACAAACCACAAGAACAACACAACCTCTCCAACTTAGACTTGTCTACACCGATCCAAAACTTAATCCTGCAAAGATCAAATATCTGAAGTGATCACAACCACCAAAGGTAATCACAAAATTGGACTCTTCAAACCATAGATAAAATCGAAATGCACAATATAACTAAAGTCAAACTCTCGCGGCAAGGAGGATTAAAGGATAAGGCACACCATTACATATAAAGGGTTGTATCAGTTCATCTAACATGTCAATTATTTGATGAGTAATTTTGGGTTCGCACAAACTTTCCTTTTTAATTTCTTCACGCTTTTCGGTTTTTCAGCATAACACAATCATGGTGGACAAGTCACCAGACCAAAGCTGTGTATTACATGTAATTACTTCATTTTTCTTTTTTGTCTCCCTCGGCAGTAGCTCCGTCGGACTGCGGCGTCGTCTTTGCTTCATCCATTCCCTGGCATAAAGCAGGAGCTTAAGCAACACATTCCCAACAAATCATGTAGACCACAATAATGAGACTGAGTAATGCTACTTCAATAATATCAACAAGCACTCCTGCCCCATATTTGTATCTTAAAGTGAAATTGTATCCGATACTATGCCCATGCCAGGAAAAAATACGCTCGAGTAGCCTTTTTAACTTGTTCGGTAATGTGAAGAGTTTAAATATGTGAGTTTGCTGTAAAAGAAACAAGAAACACGGCTGTACAACTTACTTCAACATTCTTCTGTGCTGCAGGCTTGTAGGGACAAGTAGGCGGCACCCTTTCAGGCTTCCTGTATTCCCACCCAAATAGCCGATATATTTTACCCTGCATAGGATATACGTTAATATATACTGATCAAGTTTAGTGAAACAGATCTTAGGATAACCTTTTATAATTTGAAGTTTTAAGAACAAAATACAAATAGATAATAGACTAAATTACACTTCAGTATCACAAAGTAATAATATGCCATGTATATATATATATATATATAGTATGCAAATGTGTTTGCATGAGTATGAACTACGATATGGATATCCCTTAAAAAGTTCAAACAGATTGGCTACACCAAGTTAAGTAGAATAGACGCAAAAACTCGATCAAATAAATTTACAGCCCGAAAAATACTTCTATCGTTCAGAACGGGAACATGCATAAAGTTATTGGAAAGAATTTGGATAAGATGGAGCAGATGGCTAAAGATAACCACTAAAGAATCGATATGAGCATTAATAACATTTAGCTACGAATATACCGACGCACCAACACAACAGCAATATATATGTACATGGAACAAGGCTAGCACAAGTGTCCGCAAAACTCAAATGACGGAATCCCTGTCAGAATAAGCTCCGTATCAATTTCCAACCGGAAACTAATGTTTTGCAACCGATCTTGCAGCTTCGAAAAGCAAGACCATTAATAGGAAAATTAATGGCTTAGCGACTCAAATAAGCAACGTAAGAGGATACGACGAAGATAGTAAAAACCAAAATTTCTTTCTCACTTTATTTCATCGACTGCGATCTTCGGCCATTGCCTCAGTTTTTTCCCCTTTATTTCCCTTAGTAGAACATTTCGATCAAGTCGCATACCCGACTTTTATCTCCAATTCCATATCAACCTGTCCCAGGTGTATCTACTGATCCAATTTAGCCCCATAATTCTCATACCAATTCAAAGATCAAACCATATTCATAAATTTTAAATTACCCCGTGTGTGTAAAATAATCATTTTTCTCTAAAAACTTAAGATATTGATAATTTAATGATTTATGTTCATCACTCTAGTTCACAATGAACACTAAAATGCCTTAATTACACTAATTAATTAACATATTCATAAATTTTAAATTTTAAATTAAACCATATTCATAAATTTTAAGGCATATTCATACCATATTCATAGATCAAACCATATTCATAAATTTTAAATTACCCCGTGTGTGTAAAATAATCATTTTTCTCTAAAAACTTAAGATATTGATAATTTAATGATTTATGTTCATCACTCTAGTTCACAATGAACACTAAAATGCCTTAATTACACTAATTAATTAACATAAATAAAACAAAAACAAACTTATGTACAATCACATGTATATAAATAAAAAGATAAAATCAACCAAGATCACTAGAACCTAACAAATCTAGTAGATCCCAAAATTTTACATATGAGCAAATCAAATCAACAATAATAACGGGGCGGAGATGCAAATACGTGAACTTACGAGGATGAAATCGAAGAGCAGAGGCAACGCGTTGATCACTGGGATGAGGAAGAGGGGCAACAAACACGCTAAACACACCTGAGATTGTGAAATCGATCTATGAATGTTGATAAAATCAAAATTAAATACGTAAAAATCAAAAAGGGGAGAAGCGAGATGGAGATTGGAAAGGGAAAGAGAATTTATCAAATAAAATTTACAACAAAAAAATCAAATTAAATCACTTTCCATTGATGCGTGGAGAAGAGGCGACGAGATGAAATAGGGGTGATTGTGTTTTCCCAAATTGATGTTTCCCCTAAAAAAGAATAGAGTTTTTTTTTTTTTTTTTTTTTTTTATTGTTTGGTAAAAATGTATGGAGACACCTCAACTAAAGAATATTTCAGATGAAACCCTCAACTTCTTTAGAAAAATTTATTAAGATTTCTTTGACTGTTTAAGCTAAACATTTTATTAAATTTAATGACTATATAATATCCATTGAGTCATTAATAAGTGTTATTTGGTTTAGTTTTACTTGCTAAAAAGTAGCCAAAGTTATTAAAATTTGGTGAAATTGCCAATAAATTTAATAAAAATTCCAAATTTTTGACTTGAATTGCTTAATTTTTAAAAATTATAAATCAATGAGGTCTCAATCAAAAAAAAAAAAAAGGTTGAGGGGCCATTTCAAAATAGAATATATTTTAGACCAGGCCGTTCATATTTTGCTGCCCATTTTGTGGGCTGGGCTGAAAAACGAAAGCCCAATTTGTAGAATTCAAAAATTATCATGGTCGACATTTGTAAATATCACTATTTGTGGAAGGTTTTCTACAATTTCCCTGAGCCATACTCCTATATTTTATTTTTTTTTTATTTTTTTTTATTATTTTTTTTTTAGTTACCGTTCATCCATATCTATTTAACGACTCAGATTTGATTTTTTTTAAATGATGACCTGTAATAACATGCCATTTTGAGGAAGGTACCGGTTACCTGGTACTCAAAACAGGGTTATTTTGGTCTTTTGATTCAACGGTAATTAAGTAATTTTATCTCTATTTTGAAAATTTTTATTTTTGTAAATATTACAAATTTTAAAATTTTGAATTTAATAAGAGTTTTTATTTTTAAAAAGATTATAAATTTTAAATATTCCAATTTAGTTATCATCTTAAATGGTAATATTTTAATTATCTTTATTTAATATATTGTAAATAATTTTAATTTTAGAAAAATTATTTTTAGAAATTAGAATTTAGGAATCAATTAATTTTTATTTATAAAAAAAAAATAAAGAAAAAATTTAGATTACTTTTTTTATTTAATTTGCTAGTAAGGACAGTAAAATTTTTTAAAATTGTAATACAAAATTAATGTTTAAATTAAAGAAACTTTAAAATTTTTTAAACAAATTAAATTTTTTAAATTAATGTCTAAATTGTAATTCTAAAATTTTTTAAATTAATCAGTAAATTGTAATTTTAAAACTCTTTAAATTAATGCCTAAATTGTAATTCTAAATTTTTTTAAATTAAACTTTTTAAATTAATGACTAAATTTTAATTCTAAAATTTTTTAAATTAATGCCTAAATTATCACTCTAAAACTCTTTAAATTAAATCTTTTAAATGAATGCCTAAATTGTAATTCTAAATTCTTTAAATTAATACCTAAATTGTAATTCTAATTTTTTTTTTAATTTAAACTCTTTAAATTAATACTTAAATTGTAATTATAAAATTCTTTAAATTAAACTTTTAAATTAATGCCTAAATTGTAATTCTAATTTTTTTAAAAAATTAAACTTTTTAAATGAATGCCTAAATTAGTATAAGATATTTAAATTAATATTTTTTTATTATTATTTTTGTGATGTTTAATTACAAAAATACCATTTTTATAAAATGACCTATTAACCTGGTAAAGTGTAAAATTATCTTTTTATCCTTCGTTGCGGCTAAGAATAGTTTTATTATTTAATAAAAAAAATATCAGAATATTTCTCAAGTTAATATTATTTAAAAAATCATGAATAATAGAAAAAATAGAGTTGAAACGAAAATATATAAATATATTTTAAAATTTTTCGGTGAAACTGTTAAAAATATATCATAACTGATTCATTATGATCTACGAAAATAAAAATAATTTTTTTTTATTCTACTTTTGTATCATAAGTAATGCAAATTTTGTTGTAATTATAAATGAAGCGCTAGCCTTAATCGACTTTTATAATCGAAATGTCGGCAATTTCAAACCCTGCATATGTGTGTCTGAAAGCTAAAAGATTAGAACCTCTAATTTCTCATAACTGATGCATTAAATAAATTATTTTATCCTACTTTTCTATCGTACGTAACGTAATTTTTCTGTAATTCTAAACAAAGTCTTAATCGACTTTTATAATCGAAATGTTGTCAATTTCAAACCTGCATGCGTGCCAATAAAAACTAAGAGATTGGAGCCTCTAACTTATCATCTAGTATATAAGAGAAAGAAAAATGCTATCTGTATATTTCAAATGGAATATATATCTTACACTTTATTTATTTTACGGTAAAATAAATTTTATTCTGTCATTTCAAAATAACTAATAGATAAAATTTTATTCAAAAATAAAATATATATATATGGTACACTCAAAATACAATATAGTTCCGTTTGTTTCGGGACTAGAACAAGAAATAAGGGGGATATCCCCTTTATTCTACCAAACGTACCAGGAATCAATCAGTATAGTTTGTTCCAGTACAACTAGAATAACCTGAAACAACAGTTCTTACTCATTATTTTATTTTTTATTTTTTTTACGAAACTACCGCTCCTCCCTCCTTTCCCTCACCCTGAAGCTCTCTCCCCATCATCACACCTGATAGCTCTCTCCTCTCTCTCTCTTTCTTCTTCCCAGCTTGGATCCGCCATTTTGCCCCTTTGGTTGAAGCTCCCAAGCATCCCCCGCCTCCTTTAACAGCTCCCCATCTCTCCCCCCCCCTCCCCCCTCCCCTCCCGGCCGATCTTGCGCTCCTCTCGCGGCACTCGTCCCGAGACTACAGCGGGTTCCACCATTTTTGCTTGGCTGAAGCTCCTCTCGCGGTGCCTCCCTTGCCTCCCACTCCTCCTCTCCTCTCCCCCCCTCCCCCCGGCCGATCTTGCGCTCCTCTCACGGCACGTGTCCCGAGGCTACAGTGGGTTCCGTCATTTTTGCTTGGCTGAAGCTCCTCTCGCGGTGCCTCCCCTGCGAGAGCAAATGAAAAAATTAATTAAAACGAGCAAATGATTGAGGGCAAAAATTAATTAATAAAAAATTAGAGTAAATAAAAAAATTAATTAATTAAAAAATTGGAGCAAATGAAATTTTAAATTAAATATTATTTTCATAAAATTTAATTTAAATTTGATTATGATTTTATCTTAATTTTTATAAGGCTTTAATCCATTAATTGAAACGAAAAAAATAATTTTACTAAATTTTTATCATATAATAAAGCTTGAGGGCAAAAAGTTAATTTAGCACAACTTAACTTCTTTATTCATCTTATTTCTCATTATCATACCAAACACAAAATCTCTTATTTCTGAAATCATTCTAAATGTTTTTTTACACTAGTTCCGTATTTTATACTTATTCATAAATTAGCTAGTTCTGTCTTAACCCGTTACCAAACAAGCCCTATAGGAATAGAATAGCTCACAAGAGAAGTCTAATCAGAGAAAAACTCCTAAACTTTTTAGACGAAGGAGAACAAATCCCAACACCTAACATGCTTTATATAAATTTATTGATTGGTGCCACAGAGAAAGTCCCCACACATAGAAACCTCTCAGTACAAATTCTTCTTTTGACTATTCAGAAAATAATAATTGCTTGGATTATTAGATTCATATATTTGGATGTTATGAATAATTGCATGATGAAATGGACTCCAAAGAAAAGTTTGTACCCATCCCAGCCTTTGGTGAAATTTGGGCCCCCTGATTTTACCAGTTGGGACCAACTTGATCTCTGAAATTCTATAGAAAGGAGCCCCACCCTACTTTATGGCAAAACATGAGAGTAATGTGGTCTTGCCCAAGGACAAAGCTGGGGCACAAATAACAGCTCCTCCCGACGCGCTAATTACTGTAGAGTAAATTACTTGTGAGCAGAGCTGTTCGAAAAAGCATAAATTATTTGTTCTTTTAAATCACTCTATGACTGCGTTTGGAATCGGGTTAAGGTAGAATTAGCTAAATCGGGAATAAGTATAAAGTACGGAACTAGAGCGAAAAAGCGTTTGGGATGGTTCCAGGAATAAGAGATTTTGTGTTTGGTTTAATAGTGAGGAATATGAGGAATAAAGAGGATAAGTTAAGTAAATTGCCTTTTTGCCCTCAAAAGTTAATATGTGATAAAGAGAGAGAGAGGAGAGAGAGGGATTTGTGATGATGAGAGTGTATTGGGAATAAGGAAAAGAGAGAGAGGAGAGAGAGGGATTTGTGATGATGAGAGTGTATTGGGAAGAGAGAAAGAAGGGGAGGAGGGGTAGTTTGGTAAAAAAAAAAATTATAAAATAATGGGTAAGAACTGTTGTTCCAACTTATTCTAGTTGTTCTGGGATAAGCAATACCAGATGGTTCCAGATGTGTTTGGTAGAATAAGGGGGATAAACCCGCTATTCCCGGTTCTAGCCCACATCCAAACGGGCCCTATGTGTCGAGCAGAGCTATTCGAAAAAGTAGAAATCATTTGTTCTTTTAAATCACTATATGTACTTTTCAATTCATGCAAAATTTCTCGTAAGCACATTGTGACACCTTTAGAATTTAGAATAGTCCTATATATAGAATATAATAGAGCTTAATCACTTAACCCAACTATTGCATTTTGAGCGGTGGTTAGATTTAAGAAGTTAAGAGGGTTAAGCATGTTAGGATTATAGTAGTTTCAGAATGAGTGATCATCTGAGAAATAGAGCGTCACAACTGATATCAGAGCCAATCATTTGCCCGAAATGGATAAAGCGCGACTGAGCTAGGGTCATATAGCGAGTGGAGCACTACTTTCCGGTTAACGATCATTGTGGATGGAGCACGGTTACCGACAAGATCGACTAAGACTAGTAAGACGAGTCTCATAATGTTTGATGGTTATGAGTGTACTTAAGCCTGATGAAGACGTCGGAGATTAAAGGGAGAAGGAATTTGACGCCCGCAAAATTTAGAATATGCTATATATATATATATATATATATATATATATATATATATATATATATATATATATATATATATATATATATATATATATATATATATATATATATATATATATATATATATATATATATATATATATATAATATAATTGTGACACCCCCGGAATATGTATTAGTCCTATATATAAATAATATAATATGACTAAATCTCTTAACCCGGCTATAGCATTTTGGATGGTAGTAAGACCCAAAAGGTTAAGAGAGTTAAGCGTGCTAGAGTTAGAGTAGTTCTAGGATGAGTGACCCTCCTGGAAAGTTGGGGCGTCACAGTTGGTATTAGAGCCATTCACCAGCCGGAAATGTGAGATGAGTCTTGGTTGAGCCAGGGTTATATAGTAGGTAGAGCGAGGCTCCCCAGCTAATGATCGTTGTGGGTGGAGTGCAGCTCCCCACAGGGTCGGCTAAGACTAGCGAGACGAGTCTCACATCGTCTGGTGCTTGTGAGTGTCTTTGAGCCTGACGAGGACGTCAGGACTTAAAGGGGGGAAGAATGTGACACCCCCGGAATATGGATTAGTCATATATATAAATAATATAATATGACTAAATCTCTTAACCCGGTTATAGCATTTTGGGTGGTAGCAAGACCCAAGAGGTTAAGAGAGTTAAGCATGCTAGAGTTAGAATAGTTCTAGGATGGGCGACCCTCCTGAAAGTTAGGGCGTCATAGTTGGTATCAGAGCCATTCACCAGCCGGAAATGTGAGATGAGTCTTGGCTGAGCCAGGGTTATATAGCAGGTAGAGCGAGGCTCCCCGGCTAATGACCGTTGTGGTTGGAGTGCAGCTCCCCACAAGGTCGGCTAAAACTAGCGAGACGAGTCTCACATCGCCTGGTGCTTGTGAGTGTCTTTGAGCCTGACGAAGACGTCAGGGCTTAAAGGGGGGAAGAATGTGACAACCCTAGAATATGGATTAGTCATATATATAAATGATATAATAGGATTAAATCTCTTAACCCGGCTATAGTATTTTTGGTGGTAGTAAGACCTATGAGGTTAAGAGAGTTAAGCGTGCTAGAGCTAGAGTAGTTCTAGGATGGGTGACCCTCCTGAAAACTTAGGGCGTCACAAAAATGAACGGTCAAAATCGAATAACCTCTTAAAAATAGAGAATCGGATTCTTCAATTTAAGATCGGAGTTATTGATCCTTATCTAGATAATGAATAAAATTTTTTATCAAAAATTCAACAAATTTCAATTTTTTTACACGGTTAAATTAGCGAGTATCATATATCGGTCATTAAAAATTATCAATTTTGACATCTTTCGATCGTAAGGTAAATAATATCGAAAAATTATGAAATTTTATTTATAAATCTTTCAAATGCTCTAAATTATATTTAATTGTATGGATCGTCGATTCGAAAGCTCTGTCATTAAAAACGATTGTACTCATAATAGTATAATAGCCATATATATATATATATATATATATATATATATATATATATAAAAGCTTCTATACTTTTAAAAGTACCAAGTCATTGATACTTGTAGGTTTTAGCAATTGGCCGAAAAGATGTATGGTTAGGATGATAGTAGGCCCCTTGGATTAAGTAAATAGTTGGTAGAATAGAATGATCTAAGAAAAGAAATTAGTCAAAGGGGTAGATCTAACTGTAGAAAATTTACAAGCACCAATTGCTTGGCTCTTATATAAGTATAATAACCGAACTATATATATATATAGTGGTCCCCTAGGGTTTAGTGGGTTGTTGATGAAATAGCATAAACCATAGGGGACCAGTATAATTCTAACCGCACATCCCTTCATCCAAGGGTTAAAAAGTCAATAGCATTAGTGCTTAATACTGTTGATAGTATAGTAGTCGGATTCTTATATATATATATATGAGTAGAGCTTATATACTTTCAAAAGCACAAGCCCAACTATATTTGTGATTTTTTTATCATTAGATTTGTATTGAGATCCGTGTTACTGTACTTTTAAAAATATAGGAGCTCAATTTTATATATATATATATATATATATATATATATATAATTGAGCTTATATGCTTTTAAAAGTACAAGATCATTCATACTTGTAAATTTTTTACCATTGAATTTATATTGGGATTTATGTTTTATACTTTCTCTTTCTCTTTTTTTAGTTGACTTTACAAAAATACAAATCTCAATACAAATTCAATAATAAAAAATTCACAAGTATTGATGAATTTATACTTTTAAAAGTATATATATATATATATATATATATATATATATATATATGGTATATATAAGTGTACACCCCATAAGGAGTGTACATCCTACACCCCACTTCATCCTGGGATGGGTATTCACTCCACCCGTCACTCGACCCACCCCAGGATAGAGTGGGGTGTAGGATGTACACCCCTTATAAGGTGTACACCTAGCATCACCCATATATATATTTATAGCGCGGCTACTATCATTTTAGGAGGATAAAACCATTTGTACTCCTAAGTCACCTACTATTTTTTTAGGAGGATAAAGCTATTTGTACTTCTAAGTCATTTTATATGATAGGAATTTCGAATCAATTGTTGGCTATTTATTTATTGGTTAAAATAAGCCCAATTTTCTACTCCGTGACAATAGGTCCAGGAGACTAATAAGTTAAATTTAGTGAGCCCAATAAATTAAGTGAGGCTGCGGTCCACAATAGACCTAACGAATTATCTAAGTAGTATAAATAACTTTCTATCAAAAATTCATATAGTTTGAATTGTTCTACACCGTTAAACAAGCAACATGTTAATATAAGCCGTTAAAAACTATCAACTTTGTGATTATTTAATCGCTATATAAATAACTTATAAAATTTATAAAATTAGTTTCTAAACGCTTTCCGATTATCAATTCAGAATCTCTATTATATAAAACAATTAAGGAGGACAAAGGACTGTGTACTTCTAAAATGATAGCAGCTGGACTCTATTATATATATATTTGCAAGAAATAAGTCTTGCTGAGTAGCCAGCCATTCACCAAGCAGATCCAAAATTGATCTGCTTTTTTCTTTTCTTTTTTTCTGTCGGTATGGGAAGGTTCAGAACCACACTATTATACTACTGCAAAACATTAATGGCATTGCAATAAGTCAAGATGACTTTATCCTACTATTTCAGCTGCAACATGGATCCCTGCATCATCACCTCCACTGTATCATAATTCTTGTCCCTCATGCACATCTAGCTTCTTTGACAGTATAGAAGAGTAATAAGACAGATATTTTGTAACTTTGTTCGGAGAATCCGTTGCTATGTTACAATATGTAAAATGTAAAACAATGATCTTTTAGCATCGTATTAACATAAAATTATTTTCTTTTTACTTGTTACATCTCTAACTTCTTTGCATATATATATATATATATATATATATATATATATATATATATATATATATATATATATATATATATATATATATATATATATATATATATATATATAGAGAGTTGGGCTGGAATGCTATTGATAGCACCCACCCAACTTTGCCACCCATTTTGTAGCCATTGGATCGCATTGAGATCCGTGTAGGCTCTTTAATGAAAAAAAAAGAAAAGAAAAAGTAAAAGGAAAAAGTGAAAAGTAAAAAGTTTTTCTTTTTAATTAAAGGGCTTGCACGAATCTCAATGCAATCTAATGGCTACAAAATGGGTGGCAAGGTTGGGTTTGTGCTATCAATAGCATTCCAGCCCAACTCTATATATATATATATATATATATATATATATATATATATATATATATATATATATATATATATATATATATATATATATATATATATATAGTCCGGTTACTATACTATCGATAGTACCAAATATTTAGTGCTATCAAATTTTCTATTCTTAGATCAATTCCTTTAATTATTTTCACCCGTTAAATTTTACTATTTTCTCAACCACCTATTAAAACCAATGAGCCTACTATCATTTCAATCGCATATCTTTTAATCCAAAGGTTAAAAACTTAATAACACTAATGATTAAATTTTACTATTTTCTCAACCACCTATTAAACCCAATGAGTCTACTATCATTTCAATCACATATCTTTTAATCCAAAGGTTAAAAACTTAATAGCACTAATGACTTGGTACTATTAATAGTATTCCAGCCTCTCTCTCTATATATATCTATATATATAGATATATATAGAAAGAGAGAGAGTAGAGTTTATATACTTTTAAAAATATAAGTCCATTCATACTTGCAAATTTTTTATTATTAAATTTATATTGGAATTTGTATTTTTTATTTTTTCTTTCTTTCTTTTTAGTTGACTTTACAATAACACAAATCTCAATACAGATTCAATGATAAAAAATTCACGAGCATAAATTGATTTATACTTTTAAAAGTATATAAGTTCTACTTTATATATATATATATAGAGAGAGAGAGAGAGAGTTCGGCTATTATGCTTGTACAATCACCAAATAATTGGTGTTTATAAATTTTTTACCGTTAGATCTACCCTTTGACTAATTTTATCTCTTAAATCATTATATTCAACCAACCACTCACTTAGTCCAAAGAACCCACTATCATCGATCCAAATCACATATCTTTTCATTCAAAGATTAAAAACCTACAAATATCAATAATTTAATACTTTTAAAAATATAATAATTCAATTATATATATATATATAAATAAAGGTACTGAGACAAAGTTTTTATAATGGCATTTTTATAAACTGCTAATAATATGTGGCCTTACATAAAATATAAGAGTAAAACTAATTTTAGCATCTTTTTAACAAAAAATCATCATTTTTTTTTACCTCATACGTACGATAAATATATAAATAAATAAAGGTACTGCGATATATAATTCAGATTATTGTCCGGAGAATTAACTAGCTTGGTGCTATGTGACAATACGTAAAATATAAGGATAAATTTTTAGCATTGATTTAACACAAAATTATTATTATTATTATTATTATTATTATTATTATTATTAGTATTACTAGATATCTCTAGCTCCTTTAATTGACTATATATATAAGGGCGTTGCTCTCTTTGAATATTATTCTTGCTGATATATTGTCATACATAAAATATAAAAATAATTAAAAATATTTTTTTAATATTATTTACCACAAAATCATCATTTTTTTACAAACCATACCTCTAGCTACTTTGACAATATATAATGATACTGCGAGTCTACGACAGATGTTTTAATATATCATCTTTATAATTTTACGATACGCTGCCAGAGATAAAATATAAGAATTAATAAAACTAATTTTTAGTATAGTTTTTGGGTCAATTAATCATCTTTTTGTAATTAGATTCTTGACCATATAACTTGGTTTAGGAGAACTGGGATTAGCATGAATTCTATTAAATGGGATTAGCATGAATTCTATTAAAAATAAATAAAAATCACCTTGCAAGGGACATAAAGTATATATTTTTTCAAATCAAAGTAAGTGCAGCATAATAGTATTGAAATAGCATACTTTTTTTTACTTACTTTTTTTTCTTTTTTTTTTTTTTGTACAAGCCAAATACAATCGTCAGATTACAATGCGCGCGAGATAAACTGTTGATTGATTCTGATGCCATTTTACCTTTAAAAAAAAGGCCATATAAGTTTATTCAATAACTAAAAATCTAATCACTCCTATTAAACCACTGTAGTTTTTGTGGTAAGTTATTATTATAGATATTGTATCCATATAGCTTTTAGTAAACATATCAAATATCAGATATATTTCTATAAAATTTAATTTTTCATATTTATTCCGAGCTAGGCTGGAATGCTATCGGTAGCAAACCGGCTCGATTGCCACCAATTTGTTTTCGAAGATAGAGCTTCTAAATCGACGATCGGTACCGTCGAATATGATCTAGACCATTTAAATTATTTAAAAATTAAATTTCATATTTTTCGATATTCTTTTCTTGTCCATCAAGTAGACTAAAAAATAAACGGCTGAAAATAAATATCTTTCAAAAAGTGATGATAGAAGTCTTGTAATAAAGATTAAGAGTATAGATCTTATTTTAAATAGTTTTAAAAAAATTATAACAAAAATTTAATTAATTTAGATCTCTTTATACCGTTAAACGAGCAAAAAGTTTATATTTATTATTAAAATTATAAATTTTATGACCTTTTGATCATTAAGTCCAAAAGATTTAAAATTAAATTTCTAGATATATACTTCCAGTAGTCTAAAGCATGTTTAATAATGCCGATCATCAATTTAAAAGGTTCATCATCGAAAATAAATGAATGGCAACCAAATCAGTTTGTTACTAATAACATTTCAGCTCAACTTTATTTATCCATTCAAAAGTTCTAAATTATTTATATATATTTTTTCCATCAATATCGATCCGTCAGAAAAACATAGTTAATAATAGATTAAATAGTTAGTGAGTGAGATGAATTTATCTTTTTATCTTTTCAAATATTATTATACTTAATCATAAAAATACTTTTTAACAATTAAAATTTTTTTAAAAAAATATTTGTAAAGACAAAATTAATATTTTACTTATATTATGTCAAAAATTAAATAATAAACTAGTAGCAATAAATTAGAAAATTATATATAAATAATTTATAACTTTTAAAAGAATAAATATAAAAAAGTTGAGCTTTATATAAATATATTATATACTATTCCATCTATTTATATAAAATTCCGTAAAATTAATTTAAAAAGTATAAAAATTATTAACAAATTTTTTTAGAAAAAAATATGCATTTTGGGGATCTTGTTCGTACCCAAAGCACACTTTCCACAGACCAATCAGTCACAAGAAAAATAGACGTTAAGCATTCGGACCCCATCATATACATAACGGGCAATAATAGCCTTTATGTCACATCACCCACTCAACGTTCATTTATTAAATTACATCAAACAATAACAGTACATATGACAAATTAATTTCCCTTACGTATTTTCGTACTAATTAATTTTTCCTCAAACTTAGAACAACAAAAAGTACATAAATAAAAAACGACACCAAATCACTAGAAACACTCGGGAGTTAGTGAATGATCCCTCTTTGGATCCCTGCAGTAGTTGTAGACCATGTAGTGCAACTGGGCCCACCGCATCGCGACGAATTGGCGGCGCGTGAGTCCGCCGCGCCCGCCAGCCGCCGGCGCGTGGCACCGCGGCGGCGAGGACGGGGAGCAGGCGCGGACCGTGAACCGAGTGAACTGCGCCACGAATGGCTGGTACCGATAATCGGCCTTGTACCTGCCGTCGTCGGTGGCCCACGACGACGCGTCCCAGATAGAGGCGTACAGCCACATCGGGCGAAGCGGGAACGTGCCTACACTCTTCCTCGAGTATCGCCGTATCGGTACATCATCAACAAAGAATCTGTAGATGTTTTGTCCACTCTCGTTTACTTTTATGTATATATATATATATATTATTTATGAAAAGAAACATACAATAATAAATGTATATGTAATATGTTTGTAGTACTGTGTACTATTCTTTTTAGCACCATTAATGGCACGAACCAAACTATTGCACTGCACCGTACCTCCTACAACAACCATTTACTGAACAAAAATGGAAGGAGGAAAAGTCAATAAATTAATTTTGAATTCCTATAAACGAGCTAGCTATTATACACATATTTTTGAAAAAGTACCTACTAAGGATGCTGTGTTTTTTTTTTTTTTTTTTTTTTTTTTTTGGTTACAATTCTAAGGAAATTGTGAGGTGTAAATCGAGCTATTTAGACTTACATGATCTCATTTTGGTTCCATAGTATGGCATAATTGTGGAAAGCCGCGGTTGGATCGAACCACAAGTGGAACTTCATCTCCCTGCCGATGATCCGCCCGTCTCCGCTGCCTCTGACGTAAATGTTCGTCTGCAATGTATACGGCTTCCCCGGTGTCGTCCCGAGAAACTCGATGTCGACCTCGTCGTGGTACCCGGGATGGACTTGATTGTTCGAAAGCTGTAATGATATTTTATTTTTTATTCAAGCAAAATAAAAATTTATAAACTAACACTTCAAAACTTCTATTTAAGATGTTAGTAAATGCGGCTTCCTCACATAGAATGCTGTGATCACTCCTGCAGTGTAGCCTGGTTGAAGCTTGATCGATGCCCCAAAGTATCCGTTTCGGAACGGGCGGTTTGACTTGAATCCGCTACCTATTCGATCTCGTCATAAAAAAATATATATATTAGATGCACTGAATCTGATTAAATTCGATAAGTAAATAATAACCAAACACAACCCAACTGACCTGAATTTCTATCGAGCCATATTGTGACTGAGGATTGGTCTCTGGAGACAGATTGATGCTGAGGACCCCAAAGGTTGTTGAAAACTTGGTAGAAACCCCTGGATTTGAACCTGTAGCTTGGGTAATAACCAGGAGAGGGTTGAGCATTGGTGTGATGGAGAATGAAGAGGAAAATAAAATGGAGGAGGAGAGTCATTTCTAAGGGCACAATGTAGTAGAAGTGGAAATAGCTAGCTAGCTTTTGTGTTATGTTTGAGAGATGGGATAAAAAGGAAGGGCTTAAAGAAGAGTGGTATAGTTATATATACTGCAAGTAGATAGGGAACAGGGGAAGTGATATTTATGAGGTTTTAGGGAGGCATTGAAGGAAATGGGGAAAATGAGAGAAACAGAGAGATCTAGAAAGAGAGAGTTTGGTGAAAGATACAGTAAAGGGCAAGCACTGCTATACTACCAACTTTGGCCATCATTTCCAATTTTAACTTATCTAGCTATTTGCTGTGCCCCCAACCGAGAAAAAAAAAAAAATCATATTATTCGTTTTATTTAAAACTATAATAAATTAAGCAACAAGAGTGAAACAATCAGATTTTTCGAGAAAACGAATGAACGAAAAAAAAAAAAAAAAAAAAAGTCACTATTTTCTCACTATTTCCCTTTCGTATGTTTTTTAAACGGACACCTAAAAAAGTCAGTCCGAGTTCACCCAAAACGCAAACTCTCTCATAACATTGCTAACGGCTGAATCTGGGTCTGTGTTGGACTGTTGAAAAATAATCTTATTTCTTATCTTTCAGAATATTCACTAATTCGTAGCCATGTAGGTTAGATTCTTACCCTCTGCCTATGTTCCCACCCCTCCCTTCCATTCTTTCCGGACCCGTCGAATATAATCTCCGGCTGCGAACCCACGTCCATCCCAATAGACAAAAAAAAAGTTTTTTTTGGTGATTGAAAAAGCTATTTTATGATAATGATGTTATATTTGCCGAAGAGCAGAGATTATATACTTTTAAAAAAATAAATTTATCCATCCTAATAAATTTTTCACCATTAAATTTGTATTGGAATTTGTATAATTATACTTTATTTTTTAAAAAAAAATATTTTTATAATAACACGAATCACAATACAAATTTAATAATAAAAAATTTACAAACATGCATAAATTTATATTTTTAAAAGTATACAAACTTTACTCTTTACTGAAAAAGATTTTCTTGGTATGTTACTCTACATAAGATAGGTCATATTAATTCCACTAAACTACAATACTTATATGTACATATTTATACATATATAATTTGAGAGTTGAGGAGGGCTTACGTGTCGTGCCCTTCTCAACTCTCTTCTGAATTTTGCAAATTATCTATTAAAATAGTATTCTGATTTTTTTTTTTTTTTGTGATATAAATGTCATTGTACTTTTATTATTTAGAGAGAACAAAAATTTTATTATTTTTTTTAGATTTTATTTTATCTATATATTTTGTAAAATATTTTTTAATATCTTAATTAATAATTTATTTTTTTATGTGTTTATTTTGTAAAATATTTTTTAAGAATTTAATTAAAAATTTATTTTCTTTTTTTTTGAGTATTTTTTAGAATTTGTCTTCAACATTTATTTTACAAAATATATTTTATGAGTTTAATTATAAAATTTTTATACATATATAATTTGAGAGTTGAGGAGGGCTGACGTGTCGTGCCCTCCTCAACCCTCTTCTGATTTTTGTGAATTATCTATTAGAATGGTATTCTGAGTTTTTTTTTTTTTTTTTTTTTTGTGATATAAATATTATTGTACTTTTATTATTTAGAGAAGACAAAAAAATTTATTATTTTTTTAAAATTTTATTTTATCTATATATTTTGTAAAATATTTTTAAATATCTTAATTAATAATTTTTTTTATGTATTTATTTTGTAAAATATTTTTTAAAAATTTAATTAAAAATTTATTTTCTTTTTTTTTTAGTGTTTTTTAGAATTTTTCTTCAACATTTATTGTACAAAATATATTTTAAGAGTTTAATTATAAAATTTTTATACATTTATTTTGTAAAATATTTTTGACCCTCATGGCAACTAATAAAATCTATAATTTTTTCATAAAATCTATACATATGCAAAAGATAGAGATTTTACAATTTTTGCATAAAATATTTTTTTTTCTCTTTTTGCGTAAAATATTTCATAAAATATATTTTATGCAAAAATATTTATTTTATATAATATTTTATAATAAAATATTTTTTATTAGTCTTTCTAATAAAATTTTAAAGAATATTTCTCATATTTTTTTTTCTTAATAAAGTGTTATAAAATTTTATAAAATTTTTTCAATATCCGCAGGCAGCAAAGAGCAGGTACTGTACTATAGTGTAACATTGATTCTCCCCCCCCCCCCTCTCTCTCTCTCTCTCTCTCTCTCTCTCTCTCTATATATATATATATATATATATATATATATATATAGTCCGGCTATAATAGTATCGATAGCACCAAAGTTTTCTGTCGTTGGATGAAAAAATATGCGGTTGGGATTATTTTTACTATTCAACCAACCACCTAGTAAACCCTAGGGGACCACTATCATCTTAACCACATATTTTTTAATCCAAAGGCTAAAAACTTGATAGCACCAATGACTTAGTGTTATCGATAGTATTCTAGCCTAATTCTATATATATATATGAGTCCGGCTAGAATACTATCGATAGCACCAAATAATTTGTGCTATCAAGTTTTTTGTCGTTGGATGAAAAGATATGCGGTTGGGATTATTTTTACTATTCAACCAACCATCTAGTAAACCCTAGGTGACCACTATTATCTTAACCACATATTTTTTAATCCAAAAATTAAAAATTTGATAGCACCAATAATTTAGTGATATCATAGTACTCTAACCTAATTATATATACATAGCACATTTTATATGCCAATTTTTTTATTTGAAATGATTAAACTCTGCCAAATGTGATCTTATCAATCTGACATGTCATTCTGTCTAGCTTAGAGATGTATCATGTACCAGTGCACCATGCTTGTTAGGCGCACCATGCATATATTATAAAGAAACCTTTCTCTAGATTAAAATGCATCTACTTGGTGAGATTCACAGGTGACCAGGTCCAGGCAATATTTTCTTGCAAAAAGGTTGGAGGGACCATTTGCAAAAAGGTTGGAGGGACCATTTGGGAGAACAGGCCTCAGGCTCACCCACATTTGGCTGTTTGCTTGTGATGGAGTCTTCTTTAGATTTCTGAATGAGAGATGCTAGATGTACATTTTTTTAGAAATTTATATTTTACATTTTATTTTATTCTGAAATGAATATTATTTTACTCATCACATCTAGTGACGGATGAAATTCATTCCATCCCAGAATAAAATAGAGGATAAGATATACACCCCTAAAAGAGTGTATACTTATATATACCCTAAATTTGTGAATTGAAGGATCTATGCCCAATCATTGCTTGGCCTGGTTAATTAGATTACCTTCCTACCATATATATATATATATATATATATATATATATATATATATATATATATATATATATATATATATATATATAGTCCGGTTAGAATACTATCGATAGCACCAAACAATTGGTGCTATCAAGTTTTCAGCCGTTGGATGAAAAGATATGCGGTTGGGATTATAGTGGACCCCTAAAATTTTTATTATTCAACCAACCACCTAGTAAATCCTAGGGGACCACTATAATCCCAACCACATATTTTTTCATCCAACGTCTAAAAATTTGATAGCACCAATGATTTGGTGCTATCGATAGTATTCTAGCCTAATCATATATATATATATATATATATATATTGCTGTTTGATGTATCTCGAAATTAAAAATCATGTACGAATTGAATTTGATAAGAAAAAATTACTATAAAATGTTTATTCTTTTTTTATTATTATTCTAACGAGATCGAACGATTGTACGAAAAATATTATTGTATTTTTTTTTCTGATACTCTTCTCTTTCGTTTATAATATTTTTTCTACAAAATTTTTTTTTATTTAAATTTTATGTTCTTTATTTCCTGTCATGTATTTGAAATTTGTTTGTTTTGTGATCGTCTTTAATTTTAGTTCTGCTTGTGCGCTTGTCATAATATTTGCTTATTTACCCTTCATAAAAAAAATAAAAAAAAAAGCCTACTAAACCATTTATTACTGTTTTAAAATTCGCGCATGGTATATGTTGTGTGATAAATAGTCAATTAGCAATTGTTTTTAGGACAACGTGAAGTAGGAAATATAATAGAAATAAGATGTTGCGCGTGCTTATAATTTTGCTATTAATAGAGCTTTTGATTTTTGGAAGAGATTTAAGCTAAAAAAAAAAAAAAAAGGATATGGTGTTCGGCGGTGGTGCTTTTAATAATAGTATGCATTTGGTTATCAATTTTTTTATCATCAAATTTATTATTTTGATCATTTTTATTTTTTATATCATATTATTTTACTAATCACCTACTAATTTAATTTTTAAAGAACTGCTAATCTCGTAAACAAGTTTAGTTCACATAATCACCTTTTTGTGACAGTTGGCGCCTTTGTTTGCATTGTTTTGGAGCACTTAAACTTGTGACAGAGGTTCATGCAAAACTGTCTAAGTCGTACCTTTCTCTCCTTTTCATGTTGTTGCATGTGGATTCTGGACAATTTATTAATTGATGTGTTTAAGTACTAATTAGGCAACCAAAACGAGGAGGTTAATTAGGATTTAGGACAATTGTGCTCAGAACCCATGAGCATGTGAACACATACTTTGCAGCTCCAACATTCCCTTAATTTCTCATGTTAGGGTCCACAAAACCCAATCCAAACCCTTGTCAGATCGATCTTTTGGTCAACATAATATTAGAGCTAGCTATAAATCTTTCCGTTCCTATTAATGTTCGTTTTGAGTCGTCATTCTTTATCTTATCTATCAATTTATGTATCTTCGTAAGCAGATTTTCTGTCAAATCACTCTTTTATGCATGAAATCGAAGTTCGAATTTTGTGAATATAGATCTCTCGTCCCAAATCTGTCTCGTTTGCATTCCTAATCAAATTTTTATACCTATCAAGCATAGGGCTTAGATTTGAAGCCAAAATGGCCATCCACTTAAACTTCTTTTAGATCTAGTAGCACAAATCTTAAAGCACTACTTAACTTGTTGGTCGCATTAATAAATTCAAGCTCAAAAGCATAATAAGCGCCTGTTCAGTTAATTTATAAATTTTTGTTCAAGCAAAACCGTCGAATGCTCAGATCAATCCTTTAAACTTGAATTTATTAATGCGTCCCACATCTGTGCGCGTTCTTAAACCATCTTAACATATTCTTCTTCAGAAGCACGCAGAAGTATTTGCAAAAACATGAAGTAAAAATAAGTTTTCGAACTCAAAAAATAAAAACAACAATTTGATAATTCTAATTCTATTTTTGAATATTTTAAAATTAATATTGGCTGCCCTTTTTAACTAGTGGGGCCTCAGTAAAACGCGTCTTCTGGATTTTCTACCAATCAAGATACGACACGTGTACGCAGCTCCACCGACACATTTGGTTAAGTCCCACATCGGCTGCTAAACGATCGTGCGGAGCCACGGGGTCCTATAAGTAGAGGGGGCCCATGAACAGAAAGGGTTGTACTTTCGTGGACCGGGTGTATGGGCCACCATGAATTCGTTTGGCCCACCATCTCCCCACGTGGAATGTGGGCCTCCAAAATTGTACGTGATCAAAAATTTCTAAATTGTATGCGAGTAAAAATTTGGTGGAATGGTTCCCAATTGGGCACCATCCATCTTGCACAAATTTTAAAGCAAATAAATAAATGGGACAGCTATGATGTTTCTAAGTAGGGGGCACTATCCTTAGAATATTTTTTTAAAGAAATATAATTAATTTCTACTTAATTAGTTTTTCCTAACAGATCAACTAAAAAAATTTAAAATTTTAAAAAATAGTAATTTAGTCTATTATTCTGTATCTAAGAGATTTGTGGCTTTTTAATTTAAATATTTTAAAATAATTTTTTTGTAATTAGTATTTTTTGTTTTCCTTATATATGTTTTATAGTTAGATTCTAACAAAACACTAAAATTCTTGTTGTTGTTGAAATTTAAACTGACATGCGAAAAATATAGTATAAGAGTATGTTTAGCAGCGAGCGAAAAATTTGTGAGTTTTATGAACTCTTTCAGCCAAAAGATCGATCTTTGTACAATTTCCGACTAAGTTCCAAAACAAACATTGATGAACTCATTCTATAAATTGTCATTGGATCGAATTCGGAGCGAATTTTTAAAAATTTGAATCCAAACTTGAACCTGACTACCAAATCCGAATCCGAATATGACTAATTTTAAAAATTTATATCTAAATTTAAATCCGACTAAAAATCTAAAATTCAAACCCGAATCCAAAAATCCAACCAGAAATAATTTTTTTTTTCTTTACAATATTTTAAAATATATTATATTAAATTTAAATTTTTAAAATATAAATTTAAATATAATATCAAATATTAATATATACACATATATTTTATAATGTAAAATCAATTCGATTCAATCAAAATTCATATTCAAATCTAAATCCTGGAAAACCCTTTTTTTTTTTTTGGGTTCTTTTTTTGAACACTGAAAACATTCAAATTGAGGCCCAAAATAAATATATGTTGCTATCAAACGAGTTGGCATTGCTTGACCACATTGAGAAGGACCACCAATTTTTTGCTTATATGATTGTGTGCAGGATATTGTTAGGTGTTAGAGTAGCTCCATATAGATTATGCAAGAATCTAATAATAGGGTTGATCTTGTTGATTGATTGCTGATAGCCAATTCAACACTGTTTACAGATCTTAAAGCATTATTCTCCAGATCAAATATGAAGCTAATATTAAATGTCATTACAATTCATAACCTAACAGATGTAATGCATTTTTTTCCAAATTATCAGGAAAAAAAGGTCAATCCGCCTTGAAATTAATCTGGAATTAAATGAACACTATCAAAACAATCACAGAGCTTTTTACAAGACTCCATTTAGAACGAAAGTAAATTCATAAATGAATTGAATGGCACTTACAAGTTACAGTCACTTTTGCGACTATGTGAAGAAAACCAACCTCCAGGGCGCGAAAAAGAAAAAGAAGAAAGTAGAATGGTGGCTCCTCACAGTGATTCCGAGCTATCATCGCTTTCGTCGCAACTGGATTTGATTATAACCCGAGCGCCAGAAGCAAGCCTGCAGTAATAAGATTAATCTATCTCAATCAAAACAAGTATGGGCAAATAAAACAAAAACCTTTGCTGCCAAAACATTTATGGGTATGACACTCAACTTTCTTCGATCTTGATCACCTTCTTCTCCTTCTCTTCCTTGAAGGACTCTAACCTCCTCGACGAACCTTTCGCGGAGGAAGAATCGGTTATTCTTTTACTTCCGCCCTTGGATGAACAGAGAGGGGAGGATTGGCCGCTGCACTCTGGCCCGGCCGAGGAGTTTCTCACGTCGCAGATGGGTGAACGAATCGCTTCGTTTCTTGCTGGTCGGCATGATGCCATTTTCATTGCTCGAGGGAGACACTTTATACTCGACGAGTTTGCTAGGTATTCTTTGTTTACTTTAGAGTCGGGGATTTTGGAGGTTCTGCATTGCGTTTAACGTACTTATGCAGTTGAGATGAATGTGGATTGATCAAATCAAAAACTCCAAATGTGTTACTCAGATGCAAAAGGGGATTGTATGAGTCAATAGATCAAGAGAAATTGTCGAAGGGGACTATACATACAGTAATTACTGGTCTTTGAAAAGGATTTATAGCTCTCACCACGTAACGTGTGTATACGACATATCCAGGGTGGCATCGTATAAAGAGTGTTTGATATTGAAATATGAGGATGGTACTCACGGTCGATTACTTTCGACAAAAGCCTCATTCACCGGTCTACTTACTCCTATTTTGGCTATGCATATTTTACAATGAATATGAGAACTAAAGCAGGTAGCTAGAGATTACTAACTGGATGAGAAATGCAGATATATGCAGCTTTACTCATGAATAAAAATGTACATCTTATCAGTAATCTAGAGCTTAGAAGAAAAGTACTAGAAGGTAATAACTTAAGAAAAAGAGATAAAACTGATGAGAAAAGAGAGAGAGTCAAATCTATAACTATTATGGAGGATGCAACATATTCAATTACCATGCATTTGGTTGAAATTTATGTAATCAAAGGAGAGCCAACAAAAAGAGAAGCTCTTAAGTTAATAGAGTAAGTACAGAAATTTAGAATTACCTGTCCTCGTCAAAGGACGAAGATCGCTTAAGGATGGGCGTCCTGGCCTCTTCCTCCTCGTGCCTCTTAGTCTCGAGCAAGCTCCCGCTAAAATATTCTGCCCCTTCAAGCCTCATTCCCATCACCCTTGGCTTCTCCGAAAAGCCATCCATATCTCCCACTATCATCGAAGTAGAAAAAATTGGGGAGGGAAAGTTCATATGAGTGAACCTCGGCCTGTAAGTCGGAATAAACCCAAAACTTCGGTGATCCTTAACAGATATCGACCCACACGTAACCAAATGCATGAGCAAATTCGTTGCCCTTAGCCTTGACCCGACAGGAACATAAACCTCCTCCTCTTCTAATATCCTAAAACTATTCCTCTTGCTTGCTTCAGCTCTTATTAGAGATTCCAAAGTATCTACTCTCCGACCTGAAGAAACACTAGATGATGTTGGCGGCGGCGATGATTCAATGATCATCTCTGGCTGTTCATTCGATCTTGGGGTACGTTTTGGGTCGCTTTCGTGGAAATCCAACGGCCCATCATCTGTTGAAACTCCAGCGGTGCGAGTTTCTGCTTGAATAGGGTTCTTCCCTTTTCGTTCGTCTGTTTGAGTGGAGGCATCTTGAGCACCCACTGGCTTGTAGATTCTGTACTCCGTCGGACTAAGGGAGCTTGTTCTTGATGAGGGGGTGGTTCTTCCTTTGGGTTCGGGAGAGAAGTTTCCAAAAGAACCGGAGCGAGGAGTGTGGCATGGCTCATCTTCTTGAAGAGTGGAAGGAGGTGGTGATGGTGGAGTAGGAGGTGGCGGTGGCAATGGTGATGGTGGGGGAAGTTTTGTTTCCTTAACTAAAATTGTGGGGGAGGAAGAAGAAGAGCAAACTTCTTGGTTTCTACATGAAGTTGGGGATTCCTCCTGTTGAGGCTGTTTTGAATTCTCGATCTTGGTGTTGCTTATGCCATGGTGTTGTCGATCTACAAAAGAAAATGAAAAGAAACTTTTAAGGCTATTCATTTGCCATTTTCGATAAGATCAATCTTTCAGGTAACATGGTATTCGAGCTAGTCCTAAGCCCTCACCGCTCCGTGAGGACACGGGTGCAATGCCTACTATCAAATGTTTGATACCCTCATTAGATTTCAATGGGTGACATCCCCATCTCTTCGACTCTTACTTCATATCTATCGTGCACACGGAATGGGGGTGTTAAGGCTATTTCTAAGCAGTTTTATATAAGAGAGATAGTTTAGGTACCGCCGAGAAAGAGAGATCTATCGGTTTCCTCTTCGAAATGAAGAATTAGTATACATGACAAAACCGAGGCAATTCGTCGAGTACCTGGCGGGGATCGATCCAACAACTCGGAACCCTTGAGAATGTACTCATTGCCCTGCGCGGGGTGAACCAAATCGTCCTCCGACAAATCGTGCCACACAAATCCATTCTTATAGCTCCTGCACAAATGATCCCATGAACCAAATTCACCACCAGTTAATCACACAAAATTAGGATTGTAACCATGATCTTCCTCGCAATTACCTCTTACAAGACCACGAGTACATCGCCGCCATGCCCTTCCCTCTCAGCGCATTGAGCCGAATGATCACATCTGCAACCAAAACAACACGGAACCCAAATCAAAAGCCCGAAACAAAACAAAATCAAAGCCTCCACCTTTACACTACAAACCGACTACCTCTCAAGTATAGGCCCTCGGAGGAGGAGGGCAATGGGACCTCCATGAAGTGCGGGTGCTCGAGATGGCGATTGCGGCAGAGGTAATACACAACAGGGACCTTCTTCTGCTGCGGCGACTGCGAATGCTGCTGCTTCGGCATCGGCGGCTCCACCCAAACCCTAGTCCGTTCGGGGCTCGATCGCGCCCCGTATCTCCTCATCCTCCCCTCCATCCTCCCACCACACCTTCGGCTACAAAAAACCTAGGGTTTTGAAGATAAAGGAGGCGCCTTTCCTCTACATGTCAACTTCTTACGAGATCTAGGTGATAATTGGAGCAAATCCCGTCCAATTAAAGCAGAAAATTTGGGGAACAAGATGCGGACGTAGAGGAGGAGGAAGAAGAAGAGGACGCACTCAACCAACTTGATGGCGGAATTAATGGGCGGTACGATCGCTACTGATTTCGCCTTGTTTATGGTGGGGGAATGGGTTGGGAGAAGGGATTAAAAAAGTGAGCTTGGGGTGTGATATAGGAGGGGGAGTATATTGTGAGATTAAAAAAGAGATTTTTATGGTGGTTGGGAGGAGGAGTGGGGGAGAGAGAGGGGAGAGAAAGAGAGAAGGGAACAAAAAAGGAAAAAAAAAAAAAAAAAAAAGGGGAGAGGAGAGGGAAAAGTGTGTGAGAAGTGTTTTGAAGAAGTGTTGCTCTCATGTTCTCTCCCCCATGTGGCCATGTGTCTCTCTTTTATGAGGTGAAGTACAATCTCACACATGGGATTCCAAAGTCCACACCTTTTTGTCCCAATTAAAAAAGAAAAAAAAATTATTAAAATTTTGTGTGTATATATATATATATATATATATATATATATATATATATATATATATATATATATATATATATATAGTCTTACTATACTAGTAATTTATTGATAGTATCAAGTTTTCTATTCTTATATCAATTCTTCTGATTATTTTCATCCGTTAAATTTTAATATTTTTTCACCATCTATTAAACCCAACGGTTTCACTATCATCTCAAACACATATTTTTTAATTCAATGATTAAAAACTTAATAGCACCAATAACTTGATACTATTAGAGGACTGCTACCTGTACACTCCAAATGGGATATACATCCTACACCCATCCCATCCTAGGGTGAGTATTCCTCCACTCGTCCCATCGATGGGACGAGTGGAATTCACCCCACCCCAGGATGGGGTGGATGTAAGATGTACACCCCAATTGGGGTGTACATCTAGCAATTTTTTTTATAATTAAAATATAATATCTGAATTTTTTTTAAAGAAAAAATAAATTTACCTTACTCATTATTAATTATATTTTTCTAACTAATATTGAAAGTGACAATTTAAAATTTTTTGAAAAATAAATTAAAAAAAGATGAACTTTATGTGAAATATATTTATTATTCGATATATTTATAAAAAATTATATAAAATTAATTTTTAAAAAATATAACTATTTTGTGCTTTGCGTGGTTGGCTGAAAAATTAAGAAGTTTATAGTTATCGTCATAAATTCTAAATTTAAAATTTAGTTTTTTATATTTATACCTCCACCTGTTTCTCTCAATACAAATAATAATAATAATAATTAATTTTTTTATATTTGCTTATGTTGTAGGATATATGAAAAATAATTCTTCATTTTTTTTTTCAATTGCTTTTTACTTTGCCGAATTGGAAGTACCAAATTAAAACTTTTATTTATAGAATTATAATTAAATTATTTTAACTTTTTATTAATTTATTAATATTTTTATATAAAATTATAAATAAATATAGTAGTAAATGTAAGATGAAATAAATTTCTCAAAATTTTTATAAGTTGCAAATGTGGTTGAGATTTCGCAGTCGGAATATATCAAATGAATCTAACGAATCTGAAAAATTAATAGTAACATTAATTTTCAAAATTAAATATAAAAAATATACTCTGCTCTGTTTTAAAGAGAATAATTAGATGCTGACACGTCCAAAGTGTACATAAATTTTCAACACATTGCTGCATTTGGAAGCTACTTAGGATTTTAAATTTTAGAGACAATAAAACTTGCAGGCAGATGGATAGATAGATACATTGTAACACTTTGGAAATTTAAATTAATTATATATATAAATAATATAATATTATTAATTTTTTCAATTTGGTTATAATATTTTTAGTGGTAGTTACGCTCAAAAGATTAAGAGGGTTGAGCGTGCTAGAGTTGGATTAGTTTTAAGATGGGTGATTTTCTGAAAAGTTAGAACGTTACAATTGGTATCAGAGCCAATCACCAGTCGAAAATGTGATATCAGTGTCAACTGAGTCAGGATTATATAACGGGTAGAGTGCAGTTTTCCGACTAATAACCGTTGTGGGTGGAGTGACGTGGACGTTATATGATTAAATCTCTTAACGCCACTATAGTATTTTGGATGATAGCTAGGCCCATAAGATTAAGAGGGTTGAGCGTGCTAGATGTAGAGTAGTTTTAGAATGGATGAGATAGGATTATATAGCGGGTAGAGTGCAGTTCCCCGGCTAATAACCGTTGTGGGTGGAGTGACGTGGACGTTATATGATTAAATTTCTTAATCCGACTATAGTATTTTGGGTGATAGCTAGGCCTAAAAGATTAAGAGGGTTGAGCGTGTTAGAGATAGAGTAGTTTTAGAATGGATGAGGTAGGGGTTATATAGCGGGTAGAGTGCAGTTCCCTGACTAATAGCCGTTGTGGATGGAGTGACGTGGACGTTATATGATTAAATCTCTTGACTCGACTATAATATTTTGAGTGATAACTAGGTCTAAAAGATTGAGAGGGCTGAGCGTGTTAAAATTATAGTAATTTTAGAATGGATGATCTTCTGAAAAGTTAGGACGTCAGATAGACAGACACATATTCTCTAAAATGAATTTATCTTACTATCCCCCTCAAATGGGAATGGGGGACAACTTGAGTACACCAAGCTTCTTTTTTTTTTCCTTAAAATAGTTGGCAAGCTTTGGTTGTTGTTATAGCAATTAGTGAGCTCAGCTACTGTTGTTTGCTTCTTTGGATTGCTTTGTCAGGCTTTTCTTGCTTTTTGACTATGTCAGCTCTGGATTAAAATTATAAGAATTTATCAAAAATATCATCAAAACTGATACATCATATCTAGCTATGATTTAAATTTATTCTATTTTGATAATATTAAAATTAGCTTTAGAAATATTAATTCTCAATTATCAAAGCAAACAAACATACTTTGCAATGCATAGATTATAGTGGTATAATTGAGTGATTTTGTTCAAGTGTTTAAATTTTGCATGAAGCTTCAATTGACCATGGCATCCTATGTAATTGTTTCCCATTTTAAATTCCTCTTTTTTTTCTTTTCAATCACTTTTATTTTTCAAATAGATCTCAAAAACCTTACTAATTTACAAACTAAAAATTATTTCACAAAAAAAAAAATCAGGATTTTACACAATAAAAAATATTTTTTTGAGAAAAATATAACAAACTATCTGCCTCATTTAGGGCGAACGTGAACTAAGCAACATAAGTGAGGCAACTGGTCCTCCAAAACAATAAAAACCGCGCTAAAAAATAATAATAAAAAAACAAAAAGAAATATTGATTCAAGTTTTTAGGTATCAAAATTAAATTTCTCATGTTAATTTTTGTCTTTTAGGAAAAAAAAAAAAAACTATGGAACAATTGTAATTTCTTCGTAAACTTAAAATAAAAACAAAACTCAAAGAATATCAAAATTAAGAACTAAATCTTAGTTGCATCTAACTTTAAAACAAAAAAAAAAAAGCCCATATTTGAAACATATATTATTAATGGGTAAAAATGTACAAAACTTATTTAAGTTATGAATTATTTTCTATTCAATTTTTTAAAATTTTGATTTTACCATCTAACATTTCAAATTTATTTAATTTAAATTAGTCAACAATATTTAAGCTAATTTTTTATTTTAATAAATTTATAGCTGCAAGAATTATATAAAATATACCAACTAAATATGAAATGACAAACGATATATTCGAAATGTGAAGTCAAAATATTATTAACTGAGTAAAATCAAATAAATCAAAATATTAAATAGTAAAATTAAAATTATGAAAGATTAAATAATAAATTCAAAATTATTTATAATTTAAATAAATTATGTACTTTTCTATTTTGTTAATTTCAAATGCAGATGTACTGTACAAAGCAGCAGGGTATATTTCATAGTTTTACGTACGGATAGTACAAATGTGAGCATTCACTGCAAGAGTAATGAGTACTTATTGTGAGTTAAATGGTTATAATTAATGGCTTGTTAGTAATTATATTCATTCAATTAAATACAAAACTTAAATTCTCAAACCTTTTTTTTTCATCAATTTCATCTCTTAAATTATATTATTTCACTAATCAGTTATTTTTTTTTGATTATTTTGTTTAGAAATGCATATATAATGTTAGAATTTGATTAGATTTATAATTGAGTCGTTCGATTAAGATTAATATTTAAATTTTAAAAAAATAAGTTTGTTAAAATTTAAATATTAATTAGAATAAAAATTTATTTAAACTAAGATTTGAATAATTTTTGATGTAATATATAAATATAGTATATGTGTTATTATTTGACGGTGGTGTTAGCATGGTCACCCCTATGAAGATGGTGGGGGTTAGAATTTAGTCACACTTATATAGTGGTGGTTACACCCAAAACGGTGATCACATCCATAAAAGTGGTGGGGGTGAGGATTTAACCACACTCATAATCTTTTAGATTTATAAAAGATGAGAGAAAAATGAGAGAGATTCAGAATGAAACTACTTTATTGCAGAAGAAGAGTCTGTATAATTTTTCTGCATATTTTCTCTTTATGATTGTGCTAGTTTCAAATTTATTGAGATGACGAATTTATAATAAAATTTTGATTTGACGTTTTTGTTGAAAAATTTTAATTCTAGACGATATCAAAATAAATTACAATATCTGAACAAATTACGGATTAACAAAATTTGGTACCCGAATGAATACCGAATTTTCCAACACATAATATTGCTCTTTACGATTAGGATTGGGAGACGCATGACCGATAATTTATCATTGCATATCAAATGACTCATTTGAAAAGGGCCAAAAAAAAAAAAAGAAAAAAAAAAAGAGAGAGAGAGAGAGAGTACAAAGCGTGATGTTGAACAAACATGTTCCGTTGGAAGGATTGGGCGTGTGGCTACTGCTGCTGCTACTGCTGCTCTGCAGCAGCAGTAGCAGCTCCTTTTGTGTTGGCTTTGCGAGTTTGTACGCAACTCGTTGCTACTCTTTTTAGCGTTTGTAGCTGCTTCACTGTACGCATTAGAACTTTACAATAATGCATGCACAAGACAATTAATGTCACGTTCTCATAACAGTTGAGTTTACTTGGATTAGACACTTAAAATACCTTATCCAAATCTTAAAATCACATGTGAATTAAGCAAACACAACTTTGCAGTGCTAAATTATATTCCGTAAAAAATTTGGACTTAATAATAATGAGTTAAGTGTGTGAACTACTTAAATCAAAAGAATAAAAAGTTGAGGGGTCTCAATGAAATTGGATCTCAGTGTTGGGCTATTTGGGCCTAATAGGGCCTAAATGGGCTCAATGGGCCATATATATATATATATATATATATATATATATATATATATATATATATATATATATATATATATATTTTTTTTTTTTTTTTTTTATTTAACTTCTACGACCGTCGTTACCTTCTCCGGGCGCGTCGCATATGGAGCCCCGCGCCGCTTCTCCGTCCGTGCGCGTCCTCATGCGACCTCCTCCTCCTCCCTCCTCCTCCTCCTCCTCCTCTTCCACTCTTCAAAACCCTAATCCCCTGACCCCTTCCTCCTCGCTCCCCCCTCTTCCTCCTCTCCCCTCCTCCTCCTCCTCCTCCTCCTCCTCCTCCACCACCACCACCACCACCGCCGCCGCCGCCTCCGCCTCGGCGGCGGCGGCGGCGGCGGCGGCGGGGGCGGGGACGGGGGTTCCTGCCTTCGATGGAGTCGTGGTCGTGGGGTTCGTCGGGAGCAGGGCGTCCATGGACGCGGCGCACCTCATCAACAGGATCGTCGACGCCAACGTCTTCGGCTCCGGCGACCTCGACGAGGAGCTCGTCGCCGCTCGATCGGAGACGAGACCCGAAGAAGAAGAGGATTGGTTTCGATCCCGAAGGATTAGCTACTACCACGATGCGGAGAAAGGTATGGTGTTCCTACAGCTCTCTTCGTCTCTTTCCCCAACCCTAGAGGAGTTCGAAGCTGGTGATCTTCGCGGAATGCTCTTCATGTTCTCCGTGAGTAATTTCTCCTATAATTTTCTTACAAATTCTTCGTATTGCGCGTGCTTTACTTGTTCTCGAATTGAGGAACCTTAATCGTTAATATTAGGTGTGCCATGTGATTATATTTGTTCACGAAGGGCTCCGATTTGAGACCCAATTCCTGAAGAAGTTCCGGATCCTACAAGCAGCGAAGCATGCCCTAGCCCCATTTGTTAGATCCCAGATATTGCCACCGAGCTTAGTACGCAAATCCCCTTCATCCCATTCACTCCCAGCTACTTCGAGAGCCTCTTCTATTTCCCCGCCCACCCGCCATGGCCGGACCTCAGCTATTTCTCTAATGTCAGGTAACAGCTCTTATGTTTCGGTTTTACCCGGCCAATGTGCTCCGGTCATCCTCTTCGTGTTCACCGATTTTATGTTAGACGGGTCGAATAATTTGAACACTTCGCCTAGTTCGGAGGATTCTGTTGATTCCTCTTCTCTTGCTCAACCCTCTAGTTTAAGTGGATTGCCAAAACAAAGCTTGACGCTTAAAGGCTCTGGATCGGTTGTAATGCTGGCTCGGACAGTGAGTAAAACTGAAGGAAGCTTTAGGAAGAAGCTACATTCTTCTCTAGAGGCTCAGATTCGGTTCTTGATTAAGAAGTGTCGCACGTTGGTTGGGTCCGAACCAGGCCATTTTGGCTCCAGGGGTGGCGGTAATTTGGCTCACCTGCCATTGTTCTCGGTAGATTCGTCTAGGGTCGTTGCCCTTTTAGACCGAGTGATGATTCAGAAAGGCGATGCATTGGACTTCGTGACGGGTCTTATTGAGGATTCTTTGAGTTCAAAATCAGAACTAGATTTGTTCTCACTGGACAACCATTGCAATTCATTGAATAATGAGGATATTCAATCCATAAAGGATTTTATATTAAGGCAATCTGATATGCTGAGAGGTAGAGGGGCCCTTCCTAGTAATGCAAGTAGCGGTTCTGTTGCTGGTGTCGGTATGGTAGCCGCGGCAGCCGCTGCTGCAGCAGCATCAGCAGCTGCTGGAAAAGCATTTACTGCTCCTGAACTGCCCAGCTTAAATAACTGGTTGTCTTTAAGCACTTCAATTCTTACTTCATTGCTATCTACAAAAATTGGATTATCAAATGATTCCGGAGGCAGCAAGTCATCGGCTTTACAAAAAAGTGTTTATGGGACGCAGGAGCAACAGATTTCCCGGCAAGGAACTAATTCTATTGAAGCTGCTCTTTCTTGCTTGGAAAATAGCATGGGGCTAAACATGAAATTCTCCGTCTCCTGGTGCCAGAAAGCACTTCCAGCTGCTAAGGATGTATATATAAAAGATTTACCTGCTTTTTACCCAACTGCTACTCATGAAGCACAACTGGGAAAAGCTTTGTCATCTTTTCACTCGATGGTTAAAGGGCCGGCCGTCCAAATGTTCTCTAAGAAACTTGAAGATGAATGCAGGTCAATATGGGAATCCGGAAGGCAACAGTGCGATGCCGCCAGTCTCACGGGGAAATTATGCATGCACCAAAGGCACGACACGGAGAAGCAACACTCTAGCGGATATCTTTTCCTTCATGCATGTGCTTGTGGACGTTCCAGGCGCCTCAGAGATGACCCTTTTGATTTTGAGAGTGCAAATATCTCTTTTAATTGTTTTCCTAATTGCGAAGATAATCTCCCAACTCTTGTACTTCCAAGAGGAATTAGAGTAGAAGAATCTTTACCAGTTGATTCGTGGCATTTGGTGCGCCTTGGAGGTGCTAGGTATTATAAACCGTCAAAGGGCTTGCTCCAAACCGGCTTCTGCTCCTCAGAGAAACATCTTTCGAGATGGATAATTTCAATTGAGAGAAGCACAGGAATAAATAGCATGCCTAATTGTGCTTCCCCTAAATCTACTTTAACAAGTGTTTCTATGGATTCTAAAACTGCTTCTTTTGCAAGTGGAGATGTAAAGAAGTCTGGTATAGTTCACGTTTCAAGAGAATCTAAGCAGGCCATATTGGAAAACCCTATTAAACGACCTGAAATGGCATCAATTGGTGAATCAGGTATTAGTTTCGGTAAAGGTCTTCCGGCTTTTACAATGAAAAAGCCCTTTTCTGAAGTTGTTGCTGGTAAAGCTACAAAAGATTCAGAGTTTCCTAGCCTTCAGCAAAGAAGAGAACCAAAACCAAGTGGAGAAAAGGGAATAAGACAAGTGATAGGAGATCAAACTGATGATCGAGTTCATGCAGCTTACAGTAATCAAGCTCCTCGAACTGAAAATGCTTCTGTGGAAAGCACAAGCATGACTACCTGCAACAATGATGAAAAACCCTTTTTGCAGATAGGGAGCAATATAGTGCCGGTAATCGTTGGGGCTGAAAGGACAAAACCAAGTAAAATTTTGCAACAGTTTGTAGTTTACGTTGGATTTGAGCATGAGTGCCCTTATGGGCATCGATTCTTGTTGTCTGAAGAACATCTGAAGGAATTTGATACTCCGAACTCTTCTACTGAGGACTTTGAAATAAATATGGACAGCAAGAATGTCGTTTATGAAGTGCCTCGAAATGCATCTGGAATGGCAAATGTGGCTCAACCTAATGTAATGAAAAGCAACAATTTGCAATCTTTTCGACCAGTTGATGGTAAGGAAAAGCTTGAAGAAAGTCTAGCACAGGTTAAATTTAATGATGGGGGAAGCGCATTTTCTCTTTTGAATAGGAAACTGCCAATATATATGAATTGTCCACACTGCATAAGTTCTGCAAAACAGGAGAACAAAAATGACAAATTTGCTAGTACTATCTCGCAGCTTCAGCGGATTTTTCTTGTAAGTTACTGCAGTTGTTTTCTAGATCTTTAGAGTTTCTGATTTTTGTGTTTTTCTGTGGTTACTTTTTCCTGTATCTATATTATTCAGTAGTTCGTTATTCTTTTCTTCTGTTCTTCATAATGCAGGTGACTCCTGAATTTCCTCTCGTATTAGCAACATGCCCAGTAGTCCAATTTGAGGCAAGTACTATTCACCACGTTACCCTTTGCAGTTACCCATCTTTAACTACAATTTTTTTCTTTTTTTTTTTCTTCCTGAATTGTTTGTTTTGACCTGACAAATTTTATTGTTAAAAAAAATTCCATTTTTGCTTCAGGGTTCATTTTATTCCCTGATGTTTGACCATCTTTTCAATTTAGTCCTTATAACAATTTAGTCCGGAAATTATGTCCGGCATATCAGTCAATTCCTTTATTTAGTTCACTTCCCAAAGATTCGCTGCATCAGCGCCATCTTTAGACTTTGTATTGTTAAGAATGAAACTCTGAGGCTGAATATCAAAATCAGGGTCAGGCGTCAGCACTAAATTGTTAAAATTGAGAACTTTGAGGACAAATTTTGAAATTGATTCAAATTTTCGGACATATTGTTACAGTTGAAAATGAGGATTAAATTCAGATCAACTTTCAGGTGCTAATTTGTAATTAATCCTGTTTTTCTTTTTGTTACAAACTCTTTAAGATTATTATATAGGTTGATTCATAATTCCCAAATTCTCTCTGGAGTTTTTGTGCTTATTAAATTACTTTTAGGACTCTTGCCTGCCTCCATCTATTTCTGACCACGAGCAACAATCACGATTTAGCATCGGCTGCCATGTGATTCTACCCCCTGAGAGCTTTCTTACATTAAGGCTCCCATTTGTTTATGGAGTTCACATGGAGGATGGGAGTTTGCACCCACTAAATCACCTCGAGCATCGGCCAGTGCTCAGTGCCTGGCTCGTCGAAGGGACAGCTTTGCAAGTTGTCTCAGTAGGACATGCTCAAGACGGTGAAGTCGCCGTGCAGTGAGAAATCGACGGCGTTGGTTCAGCACATCTCTAAGCTGTAAAGCTAGCTGCATATTTGATTGCATCTAGATCCACGAAATCAAAGGTGAGATTCAGAAACCACTTTTTGCTACAGTTTGTTAAGAGCCATTTGACAAATCTGACTTAAATCATTTTGGTTTCTAGGATTTGAAGCCATTGCCTCAATTGGTTGGAGTAAAAAGGTAGCTATTCGTCTTGAAAGGTTGCCTGATGCTAAAAGTTTTCAACTTTTAGTTTTAATTCAAGCTTTTACACAAGAAAATGCTTAATTTACGGCTGCTGCATAGCAAATGAAAGAGCTGATTTTTTTTTTTTTTTTTTTGGTCTGTTGTGAAATATCACAATCAAAATTCAAACATGTCCATTATTGAGCGTAGTTACTGTTTTTTCGGTACCGGTATGAGTGGATAAACATAAACTTCCTCTTATCTTTGTTGCAATCGTGCAGCCGCGAAACACTTGTGTGCATGTGTGAGCGCGTGCACATGCGCACGCAAGTTTTCTTCACTTGGATTTTATTCTCATTATGGGACACAACTAGAAAACTTAAGCTAGGTACGTGGAGCTATTCAAGCCATTTTATCTTTTGTGGAAACTTCGCGCCGACTTGCTAATCACTATCTATTGATCTTTGTCCTCTTGTTGCAGGAAATCAGAGCTCTGTACCGAGTCTGGCGCTTAAACCGGAGAAAAAATCGCATGCTTGAAGCGCGTTTAATGCGCCTAACAGGTAGGTACATGATGTTTTCGTCTTCGAATGGAGTTGGTGCCTTGGTGGTTCCTCAGAGAGAACAAAAAGAACAACAACAACAACAACAAAAAAAAAGTGAAAAAGAAAGCACCTAAAAGAGAGGATGATGCTCATGTTCAGATCGTTTGTGTTTTGATTGAGTTCTTCCTTTCAGCATCTTGTAGAACTATCTAAATGCAGGCCACATAAAAGTCAGGTGTAAAGTGCTCTTTGTTGATCATTATGATACTTATTTGTTGCAATAAGTTTAATATAGTGTCTAGCAATTCAATGCGTTTTTTCTTTTTTCTTCTTAAATCCTTATTTATTAATAAATTGGCTATGGAATCTTTAAAAATTATAGTTTTTGTTATTTATTAGATTGTGTAATCTGCTAGTTCTTTTGTGACGAAATTTTGCCCCGGAAAAAAACAAAAAAAACAATTAATTAAGTATTTGAAAAAAAGGATCATATAGTACGTCGATTTATTTTGCCCTTCTTTTCACTTTTTAAATTTGTGCATTTTTTTTGAGGGTGAGGCAAGCAATATATAAAAACATATTGAACTATCTTTAAATTATAAATGCATTATTAGAATGATTGTGGTTTTTTAAAATTTAGTGGGTGGATGATGATATAGTATAAAGTAAAAATGGAAATGATCAAAGGAGTAGATTTAACAGTAAAAGTATTTGATAGCAAAAATATATGGTGTTATCGATAGCATAATAGTTGAATTTAAATATATTTTTATAAAATTATATTTTTATAAAATTATATTTTTTAAATTTTTTATTAGATGAGCGTAATATAAATATTATTAATTTTTTGTATTTTTGTAATATATATAACACAATTATATGTTTTTTCATCTTAGCTGTGGAGTGTTATTTGCTCTATTATTATTATTATTATTATTCGTTATTTATTTATTTATTTATTTTCCTTTTCCCTTTTATTATATCCTAATTTTAATATATATATATATATATATATATATAAAACAAAACCCCCCTGTACCAACAGCCTTTACCCGATTGGGTCTTTTTTTTTTCTTTTTTATAATTTTGTTGCTCAAGCACGAAGAAGACGACGACGACCTTATCTCCAACTCGGTTGTAGTTCTCGAGCCTTCGTCTCCATCTCTCTCCTCCTCCACGAACCCTAACCCTAACCTTACCCATCTCAGCCGCCGCCGCCGCCGCCGCCGCCATGGGCACTCACGCCGTCCTCTTCGCCTCCTCCTCCGTCGCCATGGCCGCGGCCCCCTCTGCTCGCCCTTTCCACTCCGCCCTCCTCGGCCACCGCCTCTTCCTCTCCTCCTCCCTCCGCCTCTCCGCCACCTCGGCACCGAAGCGCCTCACCATCGTCGCCGCCACCAAGAGGGCCGTCGCCGTCCTCAAGGGCAACTCCCAGGTCGAGGGCGTCGTCACCCTCCTCCAGGAGGACGATGGTGCTCTCTCTCTCTCGCTCTCTGTTGTTGTTGTTGTTACTTGTCTAAAGCGTTCTCTTCTTCATTTTGGTGAAATGTGTATGAATTTATTGGTTATTCTCTTCTTCTGCGATCGATTGTTTGTTCGTGGTGACGAACAGTGTGTTCCAAGGGAAATGTGAAGCTTTTTGATAACTTTCAACTAGTGGGAGACGAGCTACGGACCCTCTTGCTCTTAAAGGATTTTAGAATTGTAAATAACATTAGAGATTTACTACTTGTTTGAGCATACCTTCTTGCTTTTCACTTGGGTACAGAACTTGTTACAGTTATATACAGTAATTTGAGCACACATTAGAGAAACTTACATATGCCTTTCCATTGAAAATGGCGTTGTCGAATCGAGGTTTGATGCGCTCGTCAGGCGTTTGAAACACGGCCGAAATTCTAGAAAATTGGAAAAACACCCTCCCCCTTCAGAAGGCAGAGTGTATCGTTTAATTGAGCTCGAGCCCGTACTCGTCTTTAAAGATTCTTGCTTTATGTGGGGAATTTGTTCTGTAATAAAAAACATAATAGAACGGTAAAATCCTCTCTACTTGCTGCTGTTAGATGAGTATCTTTGTTTTAGTTATTGAAGGTGTTGTTGTATAACATATAATACCAAATAGTTACATTATGCTGTTCAATCTCTACTAAGATGTAGTTGGTTTTTTATACTTATTGCTATAAGATTAGGTTCTATAAATGGTTTTGCAGTTTACTCGAATAGGGAAAATTTATTTAGCCTTGTTCTCTCCTATTTCTGACAGGTCCTACAACAGTGCAAGTTCGTGTTACTGGACTCACACCAGGGCTTCATGGCTTTCACTTGGTAGGCTCATATATGTAGAGCATTGTTAGCTATTTCTTTTGCTTAAATCTACAAGGCTAGCATTTCCGGAGTGCTAATATTATCTTCTCTTTGCAGCATGAGTATGGTGACACGACAAATGGTTGCATATCAACAGGTTTAAAGATTACTCATCATGCATTTCTTGAGTTTATATTGTTAACTAGGCTTTCAGTGCACAAATCTCATATAATCACGCATCATGCAAACAAAATACCTTAAACCAGAAGAAAATCTACTCATGGTTTGGGCTTGTAGTATGTGGTGCTTGTTGTAATGAACTGTTATAATGTACTTCCAGGGCCACATTTCAACCCAAACAAATTGACTCATGGTGCTCCTGAAGATGAAGTTCGCCATGCGGGTGACCTGGGAAACATCATTGCTAATGCGGAAGGTATGCCTTGAGAAATTTACCCCCAAGTTTCTCCTGCAGTCTGCTGAAAATGATCTGTTGTGTTTTGTAACTTTTGGTTGGTACAGGAGTGGCTGAGGCAACAATTGTTGATAACCTGGTAAAACTCGGATCCTGTAATCGATATGTAGCGTTTGTGTGGCCTGTTTATAAGAATATTCCTTCTTTTTTTTTTTTTTTTCCTACCATCAAAGGCCTGATCTTCAATTCTTCTCCTCTATTAATAAGATTCACTGTGTTGTCTTTTAGATTCCATTGAGCGGAGCAAATTCAGTTGTTGGAAGAGCGTTTGTGGTGCATGAACTCGAGGACGATCTAGGGAAAGGTGATAGTTAATATTCGTTTTCTGGCCTGCTTTTTTTTATTTCAAGAAGCAAACATCTCTTATATTTTGTTTACATTTTTTTTGTATTTACTAAAGTAATTGTTGCTGCTTTGCTTTAGGTGGTCATGAACTCAGCCTTACCACGGGAAATGCTGGAGGGAGATTGGCATGCGGTATTGTATCTTTAACCATTCTAGTTCCTTGTAGTAGGGTTATTTTCGGTATCTTTCCGGTTTGTGCAGATCGTTAGCTTATTTCATATCTTTAAGAAACCATAGCATGCTAACTACTTCTTTAAGAGAACATAGCATCCTAGAACAGAGCACAAGATGAATACAATTTAGAGAGATTAAACTGAGTTGGTTTAAATGTCATATGATATAACTTCCAGAATATCACGAGGATAAGTCAGAAGCTATAAACCTAATTGGAAATTAGTTGGAGTAAACATGACAAATATTTTGTATTAGGAGAAGACTGCAGCAGGACCGGATTGTCAAGTTTGCGACCAATGCCTTATTTTCTTCGAGAGGAAAGAGGACGAAATAAAGAGAATTATTTCGGCACAAACCTCAGGAGTGTGAGCTAGTATAGATATTTATAAGAAAAGTGTTATAATTCAGATAAGCTAGCGGGAAAAAATTGATGTAGCTAGCTGCTTTGTTTAGAAGGATCTTATCGCGGAGAGTTGGTGGAATGAGACCAACAAGTCTATTAGGAGGTCAAAATGATAGGAAACATCAACCTTCTATTGGTGTGATTTGAAAAAAAGATGAGATTTTAAAATTATGTATTGCTTGCAACTGTTGAGATTAATTATAGGGGGAAAGAAAAAAACCTATATTGCTCGAAAGTTGAGAAATTAAATTAATGTTGAAGGGACATAGTTCTTTTAAGATTTGCTTTGACTTACGCAGCTCCATGTGCAGGTGTTATTGGGTTGACTCCAATCTGAGTGTTTAGTTCATGCATTTGAAGCTGTTGTTTATTGAAGAAACTGAAGCTTCTTTTATAGTTTAATCCAGAACCCAACTAGTTCACATGTTGGGAGTAATGCAGAGACACCATGGTTTTTGAACTCTGTGCCCCCCCCCCCCCCCTTTTTTTTTTGTATTATCTCTCATATCTCTAGCAATAAAAAAGGCTTGTTTTGACCTTTGTGATTAGAGCTAGAAACCTCTGTGCATGTAGGGATCTTTTTTCTGGAGTGCAGCTTTAGTTATTTGGTAGCTTATCATCTTAAATGCAATGCAGTGCAGTGCAGTTGATGAGTACAGCATAGTAACTAATAAACAATATAACTTTGAGACTCAAGAGTTTCATTTCTAATGCTATATTTGAAATCTGATTCATCTGAGCTTCCTATTACTCTTTCCAGAATTGTGTTATTGGCTGCCTACTTCCCATGTGCTCCATGAAAAGTGAGCCCAAAATGTTAGGAAGGTGCTGTGACAAGATTTAACAAATCTCTTTGTCGACAGTTAAAAAGTGAATTGCTATTAATAACATGCCTGAAATATTAAGCAGTTACATTTTTGTACATTGGCCAAACTGTTTGGTTAGTAATTGAAATTGCTCTTCTAATGAAAACTTGTGAGCAGGTGCTAAATGAGAAGAAGAAGAAGAAGAAGAAGAAGAAGAAGAAGATAATTAATTATAGGAGAAGCCTTTTAAGGAATGGCCACAAATAATGCACTTTATGATTAGATTATTAGCTGGAAAACTAATTGCATTTATTTAGGCTAATTAATTAATTATTACCACAAGAAACTCCAAAGCTTATTTCTCTCATAGCTTTTGCTAAAAATGGTATATATATATATTTTATAAAAATCGATTGACAGAACAGGTATATTGAATTTAGTTGAGCATACTAATCTACTTTGTTCATATTACCACTCCACTAAAAGAGGGCTTAATTAGATGCCTAAATTATAGCAATTACAACAAAGCTTACAAATCCATACCAAATAAGATTAAACCCTATTTATTGATACTAATAAATTTATTCTCTATATTGATGCCCTGATTAATAGGTCATGCTTTGTTGTGTATATGGCAAATATATTTGCTCAGTTAATATCATTATTTCAGTATAAATATGTGAAGATTATTTCTGAATTTTTTTTATTACATTTTTTTTTTTTTTTTCGGATACCATGATATCATAAACCATCTTAATCTACCTCACATGAGAAAGAAAAGTTAAAACTATTTCTGAATCAATTTCGATTATATTCATGTTTTTAGGGTTACTAGGTTGTGACCAAAAAGTTTTTCAACATTTATCACAAAGCCAACTTAATTTCTCCACCAGATTAAATGTGCCTCACTCAATGTCCAACCACAAAAGATATGTCCCTCCCTAAAAAGAGTGCCCAACTTCAACACCACACATGAGAAAATAAAAGTCACTCCACAAAAAGCATAATAGTAATTAAGAGGAATAGGAGCCCAAACCCACTTACCAGAAAAAAAAAAAATTAAATAAAAATAAAATCTTCTAGAGTATTAAAAAAAATAAAATAAAAATAATAATAATAAATAGAGGGTAAAGGGCCGTTACCATGTGACAATGTCAAAACGACGCTCTTCTAAAGTTTTTATTTTATTTCTCTTATTATATATTTACATAAAACAAAGTCCACTCCCTACTGAGTTAATAAGACGTGCACTTCACTGACACCTAATACGGCTCTGATTAAGTCATTAATGAGTAATAAAATAACAACTGTGTAAATAATACTAATACTAATACTAATACTAATACTAATTATTATTCTCTAATGCCATTAATTGAATGAGATATGGTGTGACTACACTTCCTTGCTCTCCAAGTGTGTGTGTGTCTCTCTCTCTCTCTTAATTCATTGATCTTATAAGATAAGTAATTTTCTTCAAACTCCATGATTTTCTTAGAATTTGGATTAGATCAAGCGACCGCTATCTCTTAATTAGCAAGTCATTTTTTGGACCAAGAATTAGGAGGCGCAAAAAAGATTAATAAATATGATTATTATATTGATCAGATTCAATAAATCTAATCTGTTTTTTTTTTAATAGAGAGTTTGTTGTATTATTATTTTATTTTATTAGAATGGGTATAAAAAATAAAAAGTAGTGATAATAGAGTAAGAGTGAGAGGGAATGTGTGTATACACATTAACTATGGTGGCTATTAATGGGCAGTTACATAAGCTAGTTTGGCTCCTTTTGCATTTTCTCCTTTTTTTTTTTGTGTTTTTTAATTACTTTTTTGGCATTAAATGAAAGGAGAGTTGGGTCGAGAAAAGAACAAAACCGAACTCATGAGAACAAAAGAGAATCTGATCCACTCACATTTTATTTTATGGTGATTGTATTTATTTATTTTGTGATTTGAAATATGAGAGGAAATGAATATAGATATTGTGTATTATATACAGATCAGAATTTTTTTTTTTTTTTTTTTTTTTAATTAACACTATGCACTTTGAGCAGGGAATAATTTCTCTAGAAGCTCTCACTCCTCCCTTTTCCAGTTGTTGCTTTAACTAGGATCCAGCTTTTTAATCAAATACAACTAACAAAAATAAAAAAATATATATATTTTTTTAAAAAAAAATAGCAACTGGAATAAGAGCTAGAAAGGAAAGAATAACCCCCTCCCCTTGCATTAACCTTCCTTTTTTTTTTTTTTTCCTTTATATGAGAATTAAACTGTTCATGTTGAAAAGAATCCAAAGAATCATCAATCAATACTAATTAAATCACATTATACATAACATAATTCACATAACCCTCCATATAACTTCTCCCAATATTAATTAATTGTCCTTCTCTTTTAAAAAAAAAAAAAAGTAAAAAATAAATATTTTTTTTTTTTTTTTAAAAAAAAATAGATAACATGAACAAGTGTTAATTTATTAATAATGGCAATCTACCAAAGCCGACGCCGAGAAGAGGAGCTGCTGCTGCTGCTGCTGCTGCTGCTGCTGCTGTTGCTGATGCTGATGCTGATGCTGATGCTGATGCTTCCCTTCGAAGGGAAACTGCGGCTGCAGCGGCGACGGCGACGACGAGTCCGTAGTGATGCGTCCCTCGACGTCGTCGGAGGGGGCGGGGAGGTTGAGATCCAACGAGAGAACTGCACTCCTCTCCTTCTTCGATTCGGCGGCCTCCGCCGACGTGCTCAGCGGGCGGTGCCGCCTCATGTGGCCGCCGAGCGCCTGCCCCGACGCGAACTCCGCGCCGCATATCGCGCACTCGTGCACCCTCGCGCCCTTGTTGTTGTTGTTGTTGCCATTGTTGCCATTGTTATTGATATTGTTACTGGTGTTGTTGCTGTTGCTGTTGCTGCTGCTCGTGTCGTAATTCTGAACGCCCGGATTAATTTCGTGAGGAGCAGTAAATGGTGGCTGGAGGCCTTTCATTTCTTCTTCGACGACGGCGATCGCCTTCTTCTCTTCGGTCTGTCTGGGCTTCTTGTGGCTGGCGCGGTGGCCGCCGAGCGCCTGGAACGACGGGAAGCACTTGCTGCACGTCTTGCACTCGTACACGTAGAACCCGGCCGTGAACCTGCGGCTGCCCCCGGATTTCTCATTCTGCTGCTGCTGCTGCGGCACCACCACCACCGGCAGCTTCGGCGATATCGCGGGGCGGATTTTGACGGCACCACGGTCGACGCGGCGGCCTTGGGCGAGGAGGATGAGGCAATTCGCCGCCATGTCGTCCTCCTCGCCGGCGGTGCACCCGGAGGATGAGAATTCGCCCGACGACGACGACAATTCCGCCGCCACCGGCCGCGACCGCCTGCTCCGCTTGCGCTTGGCGACCGATTTGGCCACACTTTCCGGCGATTCCATTATTACTTTCTAGCTAAGAAAACGGAGAGAGGTGGGGGGCGTTTATATGTAAATACTAAAATACTAAATACTAAATAGAGTGAATGAATAGGAGAGGGTGAATGTGGTTTATATATATATATACATACACATAGAGAGAGATGAGATGAGATTTGCGTTTTAATTAATAAATAATATATAAGATTCCAAGCTCACAAATACACTTACTCGATATATATATGTTGGTGTTTGTGTTTTGTGTGTTTGTGGGAGAGAGGAGAGGGTGAGGTGGGGTGTTTAAATATAGGCACAAGAGAAACGCTGGATGGGGAGGTGGGGGTGAAGGAGAGAGTACATGTGGAATTGGGTGGGAATTGGAGAGGTGTGGAGTGAAGAGAGGGTTGAGTTTTTCTTTTTTCTTTTTTCTTTTTTCTTTTTTGGTTGGTTGTGGGGGGGGATTATTCAGTTTCTAATGATAGTTTAGAGTTTGTTAATAGATTGATATATAGAAACAGAGAGAGAGAGAGAGAGAGAGAGAGAGAGAGAGAGAGAGAGAGAGAGAGAGAAAGGGGTGGATCAATTTGGGAACATGAAAGAAAGGAGGGAGTGGGCCAGGATAAAAGTAAGCAATGGTACCTCCTCACAAGTTAGAGAGAGAGAGAGAGAGAGAGAATGAGTAACAGGGGAGGAGTGAGTGAGTAATAATGTGACCCAGTTAGAGATACATATATATATTCCTTTGCCAATTAGCAAACTCATATTGTTTTTTTTTTTATTTTTTAAATTAAACTTTTTAGAGGTTATTTATTCTAAAATTATTTTAGCTATGTTTAATTCTCCGTCCAAAATATTATAGTCAGATTAAAAAATTCACGTTCACAATTATCAGACAATGTAAAACACGTCTCACTAGTCTTAGTCAATATTGTGGAAAGCTACTCTCCATTCACGACAATTCGTTAATCAGAAAATAACCTCACTTTTTATAGAGATCACCAATTTTAGAACTATTTTAGTTCTAACACATTTAATTATCTTAACCTTTTACGTTTAACCACTGCCCAACATATTATAGATAGGCGGATTAAGAACTTTAATTTTATTTATATCTTTTATATATATATATATATATAACTAATCTAAATTTTAAAAATATTACAATTTTTATTGTGGTATATAATATTCATGATATTTCTAAATAAAAAATTATATAAAGTTGGATGAATGAGATGTAAAATATATACTTATTTTGATATATACAAATAGTGTTACTTATTTTGCATATAGAACGTTGCAAAATATATAAAATTATATAAAATTTTGCACATATCTTTATGCAAATATCTATGCAAAACAAAATTATAAATATTCCAAAATAGATAATATTTAGAGTATTAATTATTTTGAAGTGCAGACACATAATTTTACAGAGATATTTATACAATTTGGCATTTCTGCAGGGGTGGGAATGAAAAAATAAAAAAATTATTAAAAGACCATTTTTTTTTTTCTTTTTTGTTTTTGCAGCTGGGAGCATCGGGCTGCACGACTGGCACCACGGAAAGGAAAATGCTATGTGTACATCCCTTTCGGGGTATATATCATACACCCCACCCATCTAAGGGTGGGGGTGTGATGATGGGTCACTTGATGTGACCCGTAAAAAGTATCGCCACCATTAAAATGATGGAGGTGTATGATGTATACCCCTTCGGGGTGTACAGGTAGCATTGCTCCCACGGAAAATGCGCTGCTCCTCCTCTGAACATTTTTTCTTTTTTAACCCCTTTATTTATATATATATATATATATATATATATATATATTTATTCAATTTTTAGAGCTATGTAGACACTTTGAATACACAACTCCAACAACCTAATTAAATTACACTATCAAATTAATTCCAAATCACTTATAATTAAACTTAGTATTATGGAACTGATACTAACAAGACTAGTTTAAATTATATCATTATATTTTTATGATCAGAATTTTCGTGAGTGGCTGATAAAGTTAAATTATAAGGATCCATGGTGACACCCTAAAATTGGTGGATGTTTAAATTTTTTTTAAAATGGTTTAGTTTAGTTTAATTATTGTTGGTTACTCTTGAATTTGATTTGTTTAAGCTCACCCACTGGAAATTAACTAGCAAGCACCAAATATAGTGGGAAGTGATAGTGGAGGTGTTTGTGTTAGAAATGACCAAGCAATGTATCTCACAATTAAGAATAGCTCAATTTTACCTTATTTTGTAACCAATAATTGAACTTGTTATAGATTTGTTATATTGATGGAGAATATTTATTGATTAGTTTATAAGTAATTGAATTAATTAGTTTTAATCAGCAGATCTCGTTCATTTTTTATTATTTTATTTTTTCAGAATAAAATATGTGCGGAGGTCCTCTCAATCATGGATCATAATTATTAATTTTAAAAATCAATTCACTTAAAATGTACATATACAGTATTTATAAATTTTGATCATGATTCGATCTAATAAGACATCCTATCACAGGGCAGGATATCGATTCTTCAACTCATTTTTTTTTTTATTACCATTAATTTTCTTAAAATTAATGGCTTTGTTTGTTATTAGCTGTTAATTAAAAACTTTACCAAAACTTCTAATTTATGCATTCAAATACCTAAAAAAGAGTTTTTCTCATTATTAATGTAGAGCTTGATACACATCATTGCTGATGAAAACTTACAATGTTAATTAATTAACAAGGGGAAGGGGGGTCATTTCAGAATAGGCTAGAGTTGAGGTGGTCTCCTTTACAATAATTTCGAGCAAAGTTTTAAACAAATAGTAAATGGAGCCGACATATATATATATATATATATATATATATATATATATATATATAGGAAAATGCTATGTGTACACCCCTTTCGGGGTGTACATCATACACTCCACCCATCTAAGGGTGGGGGTGTGATGATGGGTCACTTGATGTGACCCGTAAAAAGTATCGCCACCATTAAAATGGTGGAGGTGTATGATGTACACCCCTTCGGGGTGTACAGGTAGCATTGCTCATATATATATATATATATATATATATATATATATATATATATATATATATATATATATATATATATATATATTCGTGTACTGTGCTTATACAAGCACCAAGTAAATATTTTATCGTTAGATCTAATATTTTGATTAATTCTATCTCTTAGATCATACAATTTCACCAACCACCCACGAAACTCAAGGGGCCCACCATCATTCTAACCGCACATTCCTACATCTAAGAATAAAAAACTCACAAATATAAATAACTTGTATTTTTACAAACATAGAAGCTCAATTCTCTCTCTTTCTCTCTCTTTTTCTCTTTATATATATATATATATATATATATATATATATATATATATATATATAGTATAGCATATATATTTTTAAAAGTACAGACTCATTCATACTTGTAAATTGTTTATCATTAAATTTGTACTAAAATTTATATTTTTATAAAGTCAACTAAAAAAAAAAAAAATAAAGTAGAATGTACAAATCTCAATACAAATTCAATAATAAAAAATTTATAAATATGAATGAATTTTTATTTTTAAAAATATATAAACTCTACTCAGTCTCTCTCTCTATATACATATATATATATATATATATATATATATATATATATATATATATAAAAGAAGATGAGTTGTAGAAGTGATATAATTGTGGTGGGGGTGGAGATGAGAAGTCAAACTTTAGGAGAGGGGTTGAGGTTGGATTATTATTTTCATGGAGGGGGTGGTGGGAGATTCTTGGCGTAACAAATTGTTGTTTTGGGTTAGTTGTGCGAGGCACGAAAGGGTGACAAAGCCAACCTATAACTCTCTATCTTAGTATCTCTCTCTCTCTCTCTTATAATTAGGTGGTGGGGGCAAGCAAGGCACAATATTGGTTGGTAAGGAGTTTGGCTCTTCTCTCTCTCTCTCTCTCCAAACTCCTCACTCCTTCGCTTTCTCTCTCCTACTTCGCTAAAAAAAAATAAAAATAAATTTCAAACTTAAGATTTTAAATATTAATCATTAATTTTTTTATCACTTACGCGGTAGGTACAGTTGATTTTTCTAGTTATGAATTCTGATTAAATAATTTTTTAATTTTTTTTTAAAAAAATATAATAAAGTAGTTTATATATATATATATATATAAAAAGAGGAGAAGCACCAACAAGGGAATGTGACCTTGGCTTGTAACAACAGCTAGATAGAGTGGAGTAGTGGGACACTCGATGTAGTACGCCGTAGTGAACGGCAACAATGTCTCTTTTATTAGGTTTTAATTAAGTGGCCACCACCACTCCTCACGTCATATATGTTATTAGAGAGAGAGAGAGATATATATATATAGATATAGAGTGTGTGTGTGTTGTTGTATACTTGTATGTAGTAGTGACTAATAATTAGCCACACATGGATGATGGATCTTAGCAAATTTTTGTTGTAATCCAAGTTTACCATTTTAGGCACGTATATATATATATATATACATATATATCTATGGAGTGACACTATTTAATTATATAATTCGATGAATACAAAAATAATGAAGATAGATACTGCTGTTCATATTTATATAGCTAACAAATTTTAAAGGCCTCGCCGTTGAAAAATACTCCACTAAAATTTGCAGCTTCGTTACACAACTAATTAATATTTGACAAGCGCTTATATGAGCACAATCATGCACTAATTAATTACACTTGGAGAAGCAAAATAAAAGGGCAACATTATTATTTATAGATCAATTTTTGCATTATCAGCTATATATATTCATTATGAAGAGAGAATCAGTCGTGAAATTATTGAGCACATTACAATCCACACAGCACACGAGCGCAGCGGCAATTAAACGAGAACGATCATAAAAAACAAGCACGAAAATAACTAAACAAATAAAACGAATAAGAAAAATAACACAATGACACACAAGATTTACGTGGTTTGACCAATACTGTGTCGACCTACCTCCACGGTCAAAATTACATCAATGCGTCTTCGATTAATTCAAGACACAAAAGTATAAAAAGTAAAATTAGATTATAAAAAACTCTCTCACGGAGGCTTTTTATGTATTCTCTTAATTAGAATTTTTTTTTTAATAATTTTTTTTTTTTAAAAAATCATAAGACTTAATATAACTCTAAAAATCTAATTCTAATAGAAAATAATTTTCACCGTCCATTCGAGTTTTCGATTCATTTTTAATCGTCGATCTTCTCTTAAATTTTTTTAAAAAAATATTTTTAAATTATTCATAATCTATAGGAACAAGATCGAATCAAATTAAAATCAAATCCAATATATTCAACCCATCGCGGAATTTACTATCGTGATATTGATTCGAAACATATTTTATATTATTCAACACATTAATCCGATATGTCAGGAGAACTCGGAAAATCTATAAATTAATTAACTAGTTAATAGTTTAATTGCCATGCCTAACTTCACAAAAGGTCATGCGTTGTAGAACTATTTTAGCAATTCTGCGTACAATTTTTTTAATCTGTTGGATTTAACAATCACTTAAAATATTATAATCAAATTTAGAAACTCACAATTATCAGACAATATAAAATTTGTCTCATTAATTTTTACCGACCTTGTGGGGAGCGTGCTTCATCCATAACGGTCATTGAAACAGATAGCAACTGTAACGATCCAATCCATTAATAATAATAACCCGTTAGACCTAAAATATGGATCCAAAACAGTTAAACCGGTCTCTTATCTTTCCAATTTGAATCTTTTTTTTTTATCCAATATAAATTTTTTTTCTGAACCCAATCATATATGACAAATTTTAAAATTAATTTACACTTTATTTCATATAGCACTTAGCTCTTACATTTTTTGTCGGTATTCGTATAAATGTAAACACTTAATCCGCACCAGCTCAAAATTCTTAGACTTAATTATTAATTCTAGTACATCTATCACATATAAGCTTCTCATATTTTTTTTATATTATTTGATGTACCAATATTGGGGAATCATATTAATGCATGGAGATATATATATATATATATATATATATATATATATATATATATATATATATATATATATATATATATATATATATATATATATATATATATATATATATATACTTGTCTTTTTATATTTTATTTTGAGAAAAAAAATAGCATATTATTTATTTAATTTATTTTTAAAATAAATTTAGTTGGAAATATGACTTTAAAATCAGATCTCGAATACTAATCATCAAATTCTTTATCACTTGCGCTAGGAACGATTGATTTTGTCTCTCTATGTCAGTAGTGTGGAGTGGTGGGACTCAATGCCCCTCTCTTTCTCTCTCTCTCTCTCACTCTCACTCTCTCTCTAGTTTCTCTCTCTTTTGGTCTTGTGAGTACTTAGCTTTGTTAATGGGCAACCACTAAAGGCCTTTTGATTGGTGGGTAAACTTATTCCTTGGACTACAAATTGTAATCTTTTGTTATTTTGTGTAATGCCAACTAAGTGTGAGGTATATAGATATAGTTCAACTTTGAATAAATGCTTACAAAAGACACTTAACTAAATCTAAAGTGCATGTATACACTAGGATAGCTTCTTAGTCTTAGTTAATCACAATTAGAGAATAATAACATGCTACTTTTTCATTTAATACGTTGAAAATATAAAAAAATTAAACTTTAAACTTAAATTGAGCTGATTCAGTTATCACGTCACTCTTTACGAATGTTTATATAAATCCGAATATATATTGAAAACTTTATCAATTATTGAACAAGATCTAAGAAAATAATCTCATATCATTGCAAAGAAATATTTAAATTGCACGAAGTGCCATGCACGCTTCAAAAAATACATGCATATTATTATTTATGTGAAGCTACAGTCCTAGCATCTCGGATCTATGTCGGGTTCTCTCACTTACTTTGATGTAATTTTAAAGCTAAATTTACTTAACACTCTAATTAAAATTTGTCATTAATTCAAAATAAATATGTAGGATAAATTTAAGATCAACTTGATATATATATTACTTATCATATTTAGTATTTTCTTTTTATTATTATAATTTCAAATTAGTAATCGTTAAAGAATTCGGGTACGTGGAGCCCAAGCCCGAATCAAATTCGGCCCGTATAAAATTTGGATTGGGCCGGAATGGAATTGGGTTGCGAAACTCCAGTTTCGGATTCGAAATCGAAGTGGATATATCCGACCCGAAGGAGAGGGATCGGTTTCTTCGCTTCTCCCTTCTCCTCCTCCTCCCTCTTCCTCGATCATCTTCTTCGGGTGGAGAGGGGGAGATCGATTTCGCCTCGATCCCCCTCTCGATCTCCTTCCCAAACCTTCGACTTCGATCTATTCGAGAGGTAACCGATCTCTGCTTCGATCTCATTGTTCCATTACAAGTTTTTTATTTTTCGCTGTTTTTTCCTCATTTTTTTGTGTTTTTTGGGGTTATTTAGGAGTTCTTAGCTTAATTTAGAGTTTGTTTGCAAAATCATTCATGAGCGAAGTTGCAAAATTTGATTTCTCACTGGATTGTTGGTCGATTCCACCACAAACTGGGATTTGATGCGCACATTTGGAACCCATTGAATTGAAATGGTTAAGCCATTAGGTTCGATCTCGCTTTTTTTTTTTTTTTTTTTTTTTTTTTTTTTTTTTTTTTTCATGTGGTTCTAATTTTTCAAATTCAAACACCTCAGCAATCTCAGCTTCATGTATAAAAGATGCAATGATCCCTCAAGTCCAATTCACTTTTTTGTTTTTTTGACTCTGTGATCGGATCCTCTACTCTTTTATTGAATTACTGCTATGTACATCTTTACGGACTCACGGAGCATGATAATGCTAAATAGAGTAGAGCTTCGGATTCCCAGATACCCACTGGACGTAGAGAATTGCCAAATTAATGGCTTTAATTCCACAATTAAGAAATAAGATCTAGAATAATCAGCTCAATTACCACTTTGCAAAGGAGACAAGTATATTGCCGCACAAATCAGGATTCGACGCACAAATTCGGAACCTATTGAATCAAGACACTAGTCATTATGTTTCGGCTCTGTAGTGTATATTATTCTCCACTCTTTATTCATTTCGCCATTTGGGGCTTATATTACGCAGATGAACATGTGGGATCTCAAAGCCCGTTTGTGCATGCATGATGTTTGTGATCTGTTTTTTGAGTAGCAGTGGAGATTTAGATTTAAAAGTGTTTAAAAGTACTCGAAGATGAATGATTCAGTTGACTTGCTAGTCCGAGTTTGACCCGGTAATCCTGTTGTTCACATATATTTCATTGCGCTTTTGTAGAAGCGTCATGAGAACTTCTACAATTATGGGTTTTTTATGTTCTTCCATGTACGTAGCAAATATATATGATGATATATCAAGTATCTCTGTTATATATTCCAATTACAAGCTCTCTTCCTTCGTGGTGATACTGTGATGATTACTTACTGTTGTACCGGAAAATCTAATGAATGCGTCTGCTTTCAGCAATTGGCATGGGAGAGAATGGTGTTAATGGGATCTCAAATGTTACTGATTTTTTATCCACTGTGCCCTATGATCAGTGGGTTTTAGTTAACCCTGATGGTTGGTGCCCATCAGCTCGCTATAAGGTACAACAATTACATGTTTCTCAGTTTTGATTTGCTGATTTTGCCTTTTCATAATGTGACTGGCTATCAGCATTTACTTTTATAGTCTCTAATTGATTTTCTTTAGTCGTTCGATAGTTTCATTCCTTTTATGAATTTTGTTGCAGTATGAGGATGAAATAATATATTCCGTGTTTGCAGCTAACATTTTCTCCTTTTGGATCTGATAGCATGCTGCAGAAGTGGTGCAGGACAAGCTCTATGTGATTGGGGGAATTCGAAATGGCCGTTATCTGTCGGATGTTCAGGTCTCACGCGCACATTGAAATCTAAATTGCATATCTCTTGTCAAAGATGATAATTGAGTGACAAATTCCACAGGTTTTTAATTTTAGGACTTTGAAATGGTCCACTGTAAGCCCAAATATGGATCCAAAACGTTCAAAATCAGACAATGTTATCTCGAATCAAGTCTTCCCAGCATCAGCAGGCCACAGCGTGGTATGAACTTTTTGTCAGAATTCTCATCCCACTCACTACAGTTTGAGGCTAAATGTAATTGTGTCATTTCACAGGTTAAGTGGGAAAATAACTTGGTAGTTGTTGCTGGTCATTGCAAGGAATCATCCGATACCGTAAAAGGTCTGCTCCGAAAAGAAACTTTTCCTAAAAGCATAAGCCGGTCTTTTTCGTTCTTATGAGCTGTGAGCATGAATATTTCTGGTTCCATATTATTTAAATCATGTCAAATTTTCGTTCATTTAGATTCGCTAATCTTGTTGACTGTTAACACGACATATCTGTTGACGTGCATAAAATAATACTTAATTAAGACATTCTTTTGTGCCACTGTGGTCATTGTTTTGCTGATAAGAGTAAACATTCATACAATATCTTGCTGACAAGATAGTTTGCTTATCCAAACTATTATGGCTATCTCCTTTGTGAAAAAAAATTTCATGTCCATTGAAATTTTTATTACATGTGGGGGGGCAAAAATGCAAAAAAAATTTACCCAAAATACTAGTCCTTATTTCTTATTTAATTACTGGATGCAGTTTGGTTGATTGATTTAGAAACTCACAACTGGTCTGCTCCAGCTACCAGCGGAGAAGCTCCGGTAATTTCTAAAGACTCCGTTTTTGAATGATGTCTCAAAAACATGACTTCGACTCTTCTCCGAAGAATTGAATCTATGGAAAATTTTTCTGTGTCAGATAGCTAGAGGAGGGCAATCTATATCTCTAGTTGGTTCGCAATTGTTTATGTTTGGCGGAGAAGATAATAGGAGGCGGCTGTTGAATGACCTTTATATTCTCGACTTGAATACCATGACATGGGAAGCAGTAAGAACCAAGTAAGGATATTTTTTTTCTTAAACTGTGGCAGCTGCTTTACACTTAGAAGTTTCGTTAACTTCTTCTATTCTTGAATAGGAAAGCAGCTCCAGCACCTAGATACGATCACACAGCTGTAGTTTACGTGGACCAGTACCTTTTGATCTTTGGTGGGTCTTCTTATTCTACCTGTTTCAATGATCTACATCTACTTGAATTGCAAACTGTAAGTCCCCTTTATATTGTTTTTCTTTTAAACCTATATCAAATGGTTAGATAAGCATTACTAAATCTTGATACTGTTAGAACGCATGCCCGAACTAAGCAACAAAATTGTGCCAGATTTGTGCAAACTTATATGCCCTGTTTGAAATTGTATTTCGATCCTAGCTTATTCATACTGTTCGAACGCATGCCTGAACTTAGCAACAAAATTGTGCCAGATTTGTGCAAAACTTGTATGCCCTGTTTGAAAATGTATATTGGTCCTAGCTTATCCATTTTAGCACCCACTTTCTTCCCCGGACATAATTATGAATATGTCTACTCGGCGGATACATAAATGTCTTCTTCATGGAGATTAATCAATGCAGATATTTATTTGAATAAATTATTAGAACTTTATTATAGATAATCTCGCATTACAGATGGAGTGGTCTCAACCGGAAACTCAGGGTACATATGCAACTCCGAGGGGTGGTCATGCTGGCACCCTCATTGAGGAGAACTGGTACATAGTTGGTGGTGGAGATAATAAAAGTGGTAATGACTTTCGACTCAGTACTTCCATTAGTATTATAGAGGAGATTATGTTTTCTTTTTTTTTTCTTGCTGCAATTTAGTTGTTACATTTCTAACACCTAAAAGTATGTTTACAGGTGCTACTGAGACAATTGTCTTGAACACATCCAAGTTTGTCTGGTCAGTTGCCGCTGGTGTAGCTGTACGAGATCCACTTGCTAGCGAGGTTGGCATTGATGCCTCTCGATCTGATCTAAAATATAGCTATATTTGTACACTTTTAACTATATGCTTCTTTTGAAAGTTAAATATAATTGTGATTTATTTATTTGAATTTTGAAATATCCAAGGGGTTAGAATGTGTCGGGGTAGTCTTGTGCAGCCTTAACTGACTGAATAACTATAGAACTTTTCCCTTCAGAAATATGAGAACAAAAAATACTATTTTCAATTTTCTTTTTGTAGTAAGAATATTCTATGTAGATTATGATTTCAGCCATGCTGTTTCCTTATTTTACGAAGGCGTACATGACTACTGTTAATGCAACATGTTAGATTGGTTCTAATATATTCAAGCATATACTGGCTTATGATTACTTCCCAGGGTCTTACTCTTTCCTCGATGACAGTGGATGGTGAAAATTTTATTGTTGCCTTTGGCGGTTACAACGGCAAGTATAACGATGAGGTATGAAATAGAGCACTTATATTCATAGTGGACACATCAAAACCAAAATCATTACAACAGTGGAAGTTTACCAGCTTTTGCACAATAAAAATCTTTTGAGAATGATGTGCTGTTTTCTACTTTGGTTTTCTCAAGTGTATCAACGTTTCTGATCTTTGACGCGTTGCTAATTAAATTATACATCTACTCTTACCATTTCTTTTTATCTCGTTGTTTATTGGACTTGTACTCTGTTTGAGTGAGTGTGAGTGAGTGTGTTGTTTATGAAATTAGTCGTGATTTTTTAGAACAATGAAAAGTTCGTGACTTGTGTGCAGATTTATATAATGAAACCCAAGCCAAGAGATACATTAAGACCTCGACTTCTCCAATCACCGGCTGCAGCTGCAGCCGCAGCTTCCGTAACTGCTGCTTATGCTGTAATAAGTGCAAATGATGAAAAAAGCATTGATATCAGTACAGTAGATGATTCAGATATCAAAGGAGTACAACCCAATGGTGCCCAGGAGTTTGCTATTAAAAGGGATGAACTTACTGCTGAAAAGAATAATTTGGAATCCAGACTAACAGAAGTAAGAGAAGAGAACTCGAGACTTAAGACCAACCTTGATGCATTGAACAATTCTTACGGTGAATTAGGGAAGGTAATTTTTGCATTTTGGGAACAAAGAAAGCCTCGTTTTACATAATCTGATGCTTATAATCTTTTTTACCCCTATTATTCTTGTCAAAGGAACGTCAATCAGTGCAAGGTCAGCTGGAAGCTGAGAGTGCAAGATGTCTCAAACTGGAGGTCATAAATCTGATTCTGTTTTCATGTATTATTCTTTTCTCTCTCTTTTGGTGGATGTTTTTTTGTTGTTGTTTCAACTCTTGTTTCAAATTGTAGGCCCAAATTGCCTTTGCACAGAACAGATTGGACTCTTTTAGTTCTCTAGAGCATGAGCTCGAAACCCTACGGCGCCAAAAATCTCAAATCGAGCGAACTGTGGCTCCTGCTCAGAAGCAGAGGTCAGGTGGCATGTGGCAGTGGGCGAGTGGAAGCGCACAAAATCCTGAATAATAAACAGTAAGTTAATCTTCTTTAATTGACTTAATTAACTGTGCAATCCTACTAATTAAGACAGGAAACTGTTAATCTGTTATTTGCAAAAATGCTACTTGCAACCTTTTTTGTCCATCTGGAGATCGGAGTTCGCGATTCACATAAATCGTGATTCGAAAACTCTTCACTATAGGAATTTTCACTATTGGGAAACTCTTATAAATTCCTCTTGTCATGTTAATCCATGCCAGGCACATAAAGCGATGAACATACAGGATGATCTGAATATTTTGATCCGCCAAGTTGTTTCTTACATCTTGCGCCTTTTTGGCCTTGCGAGTCCGATCTTCTTATAATTAGCCGCCTGATTCAACTTCCAGAAGATAGTGCAGGGTAAGACAATGTAATTTTCTTTTCTTTATTTATTTCTTTGGTGAAGAGAGGTGTTTTTTTTTGTGTCTGAAACAGTACAGAAGATGGCAATACTGCAAATTAGTGACATATTTATTTTGGAGGAGAATATACTGTTATTCAATTTACTATGTCATGTAATACAAACTTTAGCTGATCTTATTCTTGAATTGTTAGTGAGATTGTGTTACCGAAAACTCTTGTTTCGTGAAATGTTTTCCTCTAAGATTCATTCTCCATCTCTTCTAACCTCATGCCTTTTATGCATCTTCTGTAACTTCGTTTTTGCTCTAGGATCTCTTTTATAGAATATTAAGATGCCAATCTTGATAATAGTCTGCTCTTTTGTAGTTGGTTGAAGTACAAAATTCATGCACTCCTCAAGGAGAAACACTACCTACCCCTTTCTGACATTTTTTATGTGGCTAAATTGCATTTATGGCCCTCAAAGTATGAATGTAGCAGTATTTTATTAAGGTAAAGCTGTCCAAAATATCCCATATTTCATCAGTCTAGATATTTTATATTCATACCTTACTTAGATCTGATCAGAATCAGATCTTTTAATGAGTAGTGTCCAGGATAATTTTCAAATATGAATTCTGATATGATAAAATACCCAATAGCAATATCTGGTCGAATATGATAGCTTTTTTACAGCTGTGTTTATGAAAAATAATGTTTTTTTTTTTTTTTTTTGTATTGAAATATTTTATTCTTTTTTTGAATGAATTTTATTGAATTAGGTGTAACTCATTAGAATGTGAAATTTCTATTGTAAGAGATTTATGATTTATTCATAAACTGTTTAATAGAATATATATATATATATATATATATATATATATATATATATATATATATATATATATATATATATATATATATATATATATATATATATATATATATATATATATATGCAAGTATCCATATCTTATTTAAATTTGACTTGTATCTAATCTTAAGTAAATAGTATATGAATAGTCACTATTCAAACCCACTCATATAGACCAGATGAATATATTAGTAACTTAAGTATTCAAATTCAATCATAAAATAAATAAGTGAGATATATATACTTTTTTCTACCTATTTTTTTTAATGTACAGGTATGGCATATCAACTATCCAGCTCGATTAAAAAAACTTGCTTATAATAACATAGAAAATTAAAGCTATATATATATATATATATATATATATATATATATATATATATATATATATATATATATATATATATATGTAAGTGTAATTTAGTCTTTTGAAAAAGTCGCCTGATGGTAGTAAACTTGTAGAACCCTTTTAGACTAATGGGCTCTTAGAGGGCCTAATCCGACCCAATCCCAACCCGGCCCAAATCAAACTCAGGATCAAAAAAGAAGCAGCAGCAGCAGCCGATAAGGGTAGAGAGAGAGAGAGAGAGAGAGAGAGAGAGAGAGAGAGTGTGTGTGTGTGTGTGTGTGTGTGGGAGAGAGAGAGAGAGAGAGCAAAAGGAAACGAACGAAGAGCAAAAGCGAAGGCGATGATGGTCGCATGGGCAGGGCCGAGTCGACTCGGCGGGTCCCTTCGCTGCTCGGCGGAGACTCGGACCGGGTTGGCGATTCTCGCCCAGAAGAAGGCCAAGAAGACTCGTAAGGTCGGTTTAGAGCATCTGCTCTAATCCCTTCTACGTCGATTTACTTATTATTATTATTATAATTCTTTTTTTGGTTTTTGTAGATAATATTGAAGGAGGATGTGTCGGATCTGGGGAAGAAGGGGCAGATGCTGGAGGTGAAGGCAGGATATTATCGCAACTTCCTGCTCCCTCTCGGCAAAGCCCAAATCGTTACTCCTCTCTTTCTCAAGTTCGTTCCCGTTTAACCCTCCATTTTTAACTTTCCGATTCACTTGTTTTATTTGAATTTTTTATATATAATTTGTGTACATTTTTAGCTTAATTGTGCAATTCACCAATGAATTATTCAAGTTATCTAAATTTAATTTACTGAGAGAGTATCTGTTTACAGCGGTTTTAGTTTTATTTGATTTGCGAATTACCTTCGCCATTTTTGGGTAAATGCATGTTAGAATATGTTACGGCAAGCGCAAAAATATGATTAGAAATGCAAATCTATTAAATTTAAGAAATTTTTTAATAAAATTAGACATAATTCTGAATTCAAAATTGTTAGCAACGAGCGCACAAACTAAACAAAATCAATTGGCGATCACGACAGAAAAGTAAAATTAAAATTGCACGACGGAGAATTAACACGCAGATTTACGTAAAAAAATTCTTTGCAGGAAAAAAAATCACGGATAAAAAAAAGAGAAGTTTCACTATGTAGAAAAGAGGGAATATAAGAGTTCTACTTCGTACAATCGCTCGATCTCACTCTAGGGCAAAATAAAAGAGAATAGGATTTTTCCTTAGCGGCCCGAGCCATTCGCTTCCACCACAGACATCCACAAAATTTCTCATCGCATCGCGAAGCCGTCGGCGAACCTGAATCATAATATCGAAGCGATTCTGATTTTAAGTCACATCTAACAAAAATATATCTAACAAAATATATGTAAATTGTTCAGGGAGATGCAGAGGGAGGAGGAGCGAATAGAGGCCGAAAAACTGCGGGTAATGAGAAAGCGAAAGTACCTTCAACTCCTCGCAATATCACATTGTTCATCACTTTCAAGTTCATGCTATAACAACACCATTCCGATTTGATCAGGTAAAAGAAGAGGCTCAACAACTAGCCCTAGTTTTCCAAACAGTTGGAGCATTTAAGGTGAAGCGCAAAGGCGGAAAAGGAAAACAAATCTTCGGAAGGTGAGTTACGAAGAGCCCCAGAAGAAGATGTGTGTTTTGTTCCTTAGTTCCTCGCGCAGATTTTAACCACAAAATTTGCCCAGTGTTACGGCGCAAGATCTCGTCGACATAATAAAGGCGCAGCTCAACAGGTAGTACTTACTGTATCTATCGAAATGAAATCTCATATGTTGGTTTCACATGCATGTAAATAACTCGGTTTGCTTGTTGTTGTTGTTGTTGTTGTTGTTGTTGTTGTTGTTACGAAAGGGACGTCGACAAAAGGATCGTCTCCATTCCGGAGATCCGCGAAACTGGGGAGTACGTCGCCGAGCTCAAGCTTCACCCGGAAGTCACAGCACAAGTGAGATTGAATGTGTTCGCGAACTGAGCCATCGCTATTTCGGCAAAGTAAGTGAACTGCTTACTTCTACTGACACCGAGATTTTCATTTCACAATTGGTGCATGCATTCTCATATGCTTGGTTTTACTGTTATTACTGTAGAAATTTGCTACTTTGTATTGTTCTAGTTATACAATGCCCTGTTACTGCTTTGTTTTTCCATTTTTTGTCAATTTTGTTTATTTACTTGTGCTACTCATTTAGAGCTTAATCTGAAACATGCATGCTCAAATTTGAAACTTTATTTTTAACACAAACACTACTAATAAGTGGATACAATGTATGAATATGAAGTGCTGCTTATACATTTCCTAATAAAAGCTTTTAGTTTGAAAGGAAAATATAAGGTAACGTGCTACATTCGGATTTGCTGCTTCTTGTTCTCAGCTTCATCTGCTGCTTCCACCTGCATCTTGGATGCTTGCAGGTCTGCTTCGCTCGCTTCTTTTTCGTTTCTCGCTTTCATTTTCCCCACCTATTTATTTAAATATTTAGCATTTGACATTTGCTTGTGGTTAGTGATTGAAAACATATATCAAATATATATAAAAAGATAGTTTAACTAGAATAATATTGATATTACATAATTAGTGTTTCCTATAAATTTTGTAGTCATTGAATTAATACTATTTTACCTAATTCTTTATAATCCTAAATATTCAATTAATAAAAAATTAATAATTAATATTATTTTTTTTACTAGCAATAGCAGTTCCGTATATATATAGAGAGAGAGAGAGAGTAGAGTTTATATATTTTTAAAATTTTTTGTAAATTTTTTATGATTAAATTTATATTAAAGTTTATGTTTTTTATTTTTCTTTTTCTATGACTTTTAGTTGATTTTTCAATAACACAAATTATAATGGTAAAAAATGTATAAGAACCTGTATTTTTAAAAACTTATAAATTCTACTCTCTATCTATCTCTCTATATATATATATATATTCATGGAACTTCAACTTTGGTGTGTTGAATAAATCACAAGATTAATCCAAATTGAAAGACAAAATGTAACTTAAAAATAAAAAAAAAATATTTTTTAGTTTGTATTGTTTTGTTGCTAAATAAAATTTTGGATGAAAGAATTTCAAACAATTTACTGTCCACTCTTATATATTTTATATACAAACTTATATAAAAAAAATGAAAAACAAATACCATATCAAACGAGATCTAATAGCGGAATTTATCAGAGAAATAACAGAGGATTTATTTATATATATATATATATATATATATATATATATATATATGTATATAGATAAATGAAATTACCTGGGCAATGATAGTAGCTTTGGTGTGTTGCCACACTTCCCAAATCGAAGCTCCAAATACCATCCCTTCTTTCTTCATCTTTGATGCAAAAGTCTCTCCAGAGTCTCCACCGTTTCCTTCTTCTCGTTCCATTCAAATTTTTTTTTTTTTTTCTTTTTTGTTGTTGTTGTTGTTGCTGTTATTCGAATCCCTTCACAAAGTTTCTCTCTTTTTCATATATATATATATATATATATATATATATATATATATATATATATATATATATATATATATATATTATATTATTGTTTTTGAAAAGAGTGTTGCTACGTGTCATGTTGGGTTGACACGTGCTTTACTCCCAGGAATTGCTTGTTATTATTTTTTTTGTATTTTTTGTTTTGAGTTTTATTCCGTCACTCTATTATTATTATTATTATTATACACATTAGTATTCTTTAATTAGGATATAAGTAAAAATTATTTATTTTTTATATAGTAAATAAAAATAAAAATATTTTTATTTTCGGATAAAAATTAAATTATTTTTAAAATAAAAAAAATATTTGAATAGTTATATTGAAATTATTACCGTAAAATAATTATAATTTTAAAATAATAATATTTTATCTTATTAATTAATATAAAAATATTAATTAAATAATAATTTAATTTATTTAATTAACTATTTAATTATAAATACTGCTAGATAATTTTAATATTAATTAAAAAAAATAATTAATATATTCGGTTAAGAATTTTTTAGTATGATTATAAGTAGAAAGCTTGATTTTTATTCTTTGTAAGGTTTTGTTAATTATAATTTAATAGAATAACATATTTCATCTATATTTTTTTTTAAAAAATAGTTTGAAGGATGAATATAATAGTTTATTCTAAATATTTTACACTTCTCATCGTTCAAATATATAAATTTTTAAATAAATTAAAAATAATTTTATAAATATATAATATATTTATGTATGATTGATTTATATGTTTAAAGAAATTTGAATGATATTTTATATTTTGAAAAGGACATGTATTATATTTTGAAGCTTCAAATAAGCAGCTACATGCACAGCTTAATGGGCCTGGTACTAAAATTGACCCATTTATATCTCTTTCTTAGGCTTCAAAATTTTCAAACCCTGAGTTCAGGTATCATCATTATTTAGAACAGTTGAAAAAAAAAAAATCTCTATCCCAAAATAGGAGACTTATAAATTCTGCGTCACGAGGATGAGTTCGCGTTATTCTGTTTGTTTGGATGGAAGTGGAGAAGGGTGAAGTCATTTTCAACCATAAACAATTATTTTTATTGTTTGGTTCGTCGTAACGAAGATACCGTCGAAATTCAAGTTACTCAAAATTCAAGTTACTCAAATCCTAAGCCTAAATCAATTACGGTGAACAGAAGTGAAAAAAATTATAATAAAATAATACAAATGATAATACTAGATATATTTAAATATATTTAATTATGATATTAATTACTCTTTTATTTAGTTTGCATATTTAAACTATAATGAAAGTTAATTATTTAAGTTTTAGTATTATTTTATTAAGTTTGTACATTTACAATATGATGAAAATTAATTAGGTAAGTATTAATATTTTTTTTTACTCTATGTTGTGTTATTATAATTTATGTATAAAAAAAAATTACTTTAATTGTTTTAGATTATATTTTTTAATTATATAGGAATATAATTATATTATTATTTATTTATTATATTATAATTTATTATTTATTAAGTTATTTATTATTCATATACAAATTATAATTTTTATATCATTGACTTCCTATCAAACAAACAACAGAACTGAAATAACTCTAAATTTATAACTATAAAAATAAACAGCAGAAGAGTAGTTTTTATCTAAACTTTATTTTAAGGCTAAATTACAGAAAACTCTCCTATAATATATCGTTTTTTCACTTTGCCCCATGTCTTTAAAAAGACTATATTTTGCCCTCTCTTAATTACGTAATTAGTTTTAGAGAGCAACGGGGTTAACAGAATAGGTAAAATGACGATAATGCCCTCCTTATTCCTGTGCTTTACAATGACGGTAGAGAAGCAGCGTCGCAAAGCCCTTGCGTTGCTCCTCTCCGACTCCACCGCCGCCCCCGCCTCCGTCCCCGCCGAGAAGCTTTCCTCCTCCTCCCCACCCTGTCGTCGTCGTCTCCCCTCCCCACCCTGTCGTCGTCGTCTCCCCTGCCGTCAGAGAGGTCGGGGGTGCTCAGGGAGCCGCGTCCCTGCGCGGCGCGTGAAGCCTCTGGAGCCCGCCACGTGGCGGCCCTCCTCACCCCGTGCTGACCCGCGCCAGAGGAGGCGCGGGTCCCCGCGCGTTGACCTGTGCCAGCACGCGCGCACGCTTCCCTGCGCGCAGTGGTGCGGCGAGTGGGGCGCCGCCATGCGGCGCCCCACCAGCCTTGGGTCGCGCCTGACCTGGAGCGCCGTCGCCGTGGAGAGCCCGAGCGGCGAGTGCACCGACGATCGCCGAGGGCTCCCAACAACGACGGCGGCGGGATCCCGCATAGAGTGACGGAGCTCGGCTTCGGAGCGATCGGAAAAAGCCGATTGGAAGAAGAAGTCGAAGGGTATTTTCGGTATATTACCTAAGAAGTTGATGGCTCACTAACGGAATGCTGACGGCGGGGGTGTAAATGTATAATTCTATAATTACGAGAGGATAAAATATAACCTTTTTAAAAACAGAAGTAAAAAAAAAATGTGACGCCCCCAATAGTCCCACATCGGATGTGGATGGATTTGTGATTGGGTTTATATGAGACTTGGACACTAGTAATAATAACTGGGCTTAAGCATTTTGGGCTGTGGTTTGGGTCCAACGAGTTATTATTGCTAGTGGGCCGGGTCGTTACATTTGGTATCGGAGCCAATAACCAGCCGGAAGTGTGTGATGAGTCTCGGCTGAGCCTGGGTCTAGATGACAGGGCTAGCGAGACGAGTCTCACATCGCCTGGTGATCTTGGGCTTGTGTGTGTGTGTTTGGGCTGACGAGGACGTCAGGCCTAAACGGGGGGAGTCTGTGACGCCCCCAATAGTCCCACATCGGATGTGGATGGATTTGTGATTGGGTTTATATGAGACTTGGACACTAGTAATAATAACTGGGCTTAAGCATTTTGGGCTGTGGTTTGGGCCCAACGAGTTATTATTGCTAGTGGGCCGGGTCGTTACAAAAAATATATTATAGAGAATTTTCTATAATTTAGCTTTATTTTAATTGTAGACGAACCTGACATCACGCCTTCCTTACAAATTTGTAAATTTGCGTCGTAGGTGAACTTATGACCATTATTCTAACGGGCCTATCATTTCTAGCCTTTTTTTCGTGGTTGAGTCTACGGGCCTCTTATCATGGAGGTCCAATAAATGTATATGAAAAATAAACAAATGTTTGAACCAAAATGTTGGGATAAACATAATAACCACATGTTCCTATCAAATCACGTAAGCTAATATTACTTTATGTTAAGGTTTTATAATATTATTGGTCAGTCGTGAGTCGAGACATTGCCTTATAACTGAAAAAAAAAAAAATTATTATACTTTGTTACGTTTCTCTTTGTTTAAGGTAATGATTTCCATAGGAATGGTAATTGCGTTGGGAATCCACCGGCTTCATATATCACAATTATTTTTCATGCGATGCTAGATGTACATCTCTTTAGAGGTGTCTGGGGTGGATATTATTTTACTCATCATATCGAGTGACGAGTGGATTTCATCTCACCCCAAAATAAGATGGGGTGTAAGATATACACTCCTAAAGAGGTGTATATTTATATATGGAAAATGCTACTTGTACACCCGTAAGGGGTGTACATCTCACACCCTCACCCATCTAAGGGTGAGGGTGTGATGAGGGGTCACTTGATGTGACCCGTAAAAAATATCGACACCATTAAAAGGGTGGAGGTGTAGGATGTACACCCCTTCGGGGTGTACATGTAGCATTACTCATTTATATATACCCCTTTATTTAACATCTCATACATTCAATAAATGAAGAGTGGTGCTACCTGTACACCCCCAAGGGGTGTACAGGTAGTTATTCCCATAAATGAAAGAGAAGTGCTAGGTGTACACCCCAAATGGGGTGTACATCCTACACCCACTCCATCTTGGAATGGGTATTCATCCACTCGTCACATCGATGTGACGAGTGAAATTCACCCACCCCAGAATGGGGTGGGTGTAAGATGTACACCCCATTTGGGGGTGTACATCTAGCATTTTCCTAAATGAAATGTCACTTCATTTATGGTGAAGGAGTGGGTATTAGATGGAAGGGGTGTACAATATACACCTCTTAGTATTGTTGAAAAAAAATAAAAGTAATGATATTAAATGAGCGTACGTATTCAGTGTTTTTAAAAGTACATAAATATCAGTATTTGTAAGTTATTTTTGATGGTGCGATATTCGATTTGACGATCGGTTCTGTTAGATATGATCTACGCTATTAGAATTATTTGGAAACTAAATTTTATAATTTTTCGGCATTATTTACCAAGTGATCAAAAAGTTTAAAAAATAACTATTTTAACGACCGATGTGGTATGTTTACAAGTTCAACGGTGTATAACAATCCAAATAAGATATAATTTTAATAGAAAAATCTACTTAAAGAGTAAGATCAATATTTTCGATTTGAAATTTAAATCTTTTATCACTACTTTTTATAAAATTTTTATTTTCAGCTATTCATTCTGAAACTACTTGTTCGCTAGCCCAGTAAAATTTTAAAACTATAAAATTTAGTTTATAAATAATTTTAATATTATAAATCATATTTAACGAAATCGATCACTATCATGTTTTATTATTAAAAAATAATTTTTAAATATAAATTTTTTTGTACTTTCGAAAGCATAGAAGGATAGCTTATCAAATGATCAGGTAACTACTACTTTGGCTTTGGTTTTTTCAAAAACTGGTACTTGAAGTAGTGAAAAGTAATTTCTAGTTTTATAGTTAATTATATAAATAAGTAATTTTGTTGGATTATGAAAATGTATTAAAATCTACAATTTACTAGATTGTGATCTCAATGCATGTTTATTAAAAAAAAAAAGGAAAAAAAAGAAAAAGAAAAAACCACTAGATGGCGACCTTAGCCAAAACAATATCTAAAGGCGGTGATCTGATCTCCCACTAGGCTATGGCTTCTACTTTTAATAACAATTTTAAAAAATTAATTAAATAAAATTTTAATTAAAATAATCTCTCTTTTTTTAATCGAAGCTTCTAATTTGATAATGACCTCACAAAAATGCAAAAATGCGGCCAAAAAAGACGGCGGGTCGGCAGTGGCCGGCGAGATGATGAGGGCATGACGACCCACCCCCGCACCCAACACTTATCCAAAAAGTATTAATATCAAACTATTTTTTACATAAAATAAAATTAAAGTTACAAATAAACATAAATAATTTAGATTGTGCGTCCGTAGTACCGTTCTAAAATATATTTTTGTCTTTACGTGCGGAATTAATTGAGAACACCATTTTAAGATATAATTGAAATTTCTCTTTCCACGATCGGCGGAGGTTGACGGAGATTCTTTCAATATTCAATAAAAATTAAGAAAAAAAAAAAATATTTGATTTCTCAATTACTCCGTTTCTAAATTTTTTTATTCTATACAAGCAGAAGAGAAATATATATATATATATATATATATATATATATATATATATATATATATATATATATATATATATATATATATATATATATATATATATATATATATATATATATATATATAGTCCGACTGCTATACTATCGATAGTACTAAGTATTTGGTGCTATCAAGTTTTTTACTTTTAGATCAACTCCTTTAATTATTGAGAAGTGCTACCTGTACATTCCGATTGGGGTGTACATCCTACACCCTCCCCATCCTGGGGTGGGTATTTCTCCACTCGTCCCATCGATGGGACGAGTGAAATTCACCCCACCTCAAGATGGGGTGGGTGTAGAATGTACACCCCAATCGGGGTGTACATCTAGCAATTCTCTTAATTATTTTCACCCATTAGATTTTATTATTTCTCCAACCACTCATTAAACCCAAAGGGCCCACTATCATCTCAACCACACATCTTTTAATTCAACGGTTAAAAATTTAATAGTACCAATGATTTGATGCTATTAATAGTATTCCAACCTAGCTTTATATATATATATATATATATATATATATATATATATATATATATATATATATATATATATAAACTCACCTATCTTTTTGTTAGGCGCAAGAAATAAAAAATTATGTTTCGTATGTTAACCTTTTTTTTTTGCAAAAAAAAAAGAAATAATTAAAAATAATAATAATAATAAATAAATAAATAATAATAAATATAAATATAAATAATAAATATAAAATTTAAATTTTACTCCAACCAAAACGACCCACAAATGTCAATGCATTAGTAATTTAATGATAAAGATAATAAGAACTGGTCTCGAGATTGAGAGTTTGAGTTTATGTGAATGTTCACAAACGAAAATTTTAAAATATTAAGAATGGAAAATGCTACTTGTACATTCGTAAGGAATGTACATCTCACACCCCCATCCATCTAAGGATGGGGGTGTGATGAGGGGTCACTTGATGTGACCCGTAAAAAACATCGCCACCATTAAAGAGGTGGAGATGTAAGATGTACACCCCTTCGGGATGTATATGTAGCATTGCTCATTAAGAATATATTGACCTATACGTACCATAAAAAGATAGTTTTGTTCATCTATCTGGTTCAAAAAAATATATCAAATAAGCTGTCAACAACATATTATCAAACTATAATATATATAGAGAATCTAAAGCAAATAGTAATAAGGGGCTAAAAAAAGGCTAAAGCAAATATATATATATATATATATATATATATATATATATATATATATATATATATATATAGCGTAGGACTACTATACTCTTATGAGTATAAATTTTTTTATACTTATAACTTTTTCGTCCTTGGATGAAGAGATGTACAGTTAGGATGAAAGTGGTCCTTCTAGGATTTACTGGATTGTTGGTGATCAAATAGTATATATTATAGAAGATCATTATAATTCTAACCGCACATTGTTTCATCCAAGAACTAAAAATTTATGAATACGAAATAATTTTACTCATAAAAGTATAGTAGCCGGACCTTATATATATATATATATATATATATATATATATATATATATATATATATATATATATATATATATATTGAGCTTCTATGCTTGTAAAAGTACCAAGTTATTTGTGCTTGTGAGTTTTTTATCTTTGGATATAGGAATGTACGGTTAGGATGATCGTGGGTCCCTTGAATTTAGTGGGTAGTTGGTGGAATAGTATGATCTAAGAGTCAGAATTAATCAAAGGATTAAATCTAACGGTAGAAAACTTACAAGCACCAATTACTTAGTGCTGGGTGCTTATACGAATATTATAGTCAGACTCATATATATATATATATATATATATATATATATATATATATATATATATATATATATATATATAGTGTGATAAGTGCCACATTGGAGATAAAACTATCCACACAGTTACCCTTCAAAAAAGCAAAATTAATTTTTTTTAGTGGCCGACATGGGGGACGACCACAGTAGTCTTAATTTGCTTGTTGTTGTTGTTGCAAAGTACAGCTGCTGCTGTTTTGCTGATGACACCACAAACTGATCAAAAGAGTACTTGCTTATTTGGTTGTTGTAGTCATCAAATGTGTTACACATGTTTCCCGAATTGGTAGTGTTTCCTTATCTTTTCACTTTGAATTGGATGATAAGTAAAGCGGAGAAAATATAAAAATATGTAATCGAATCGGTTCTGTATCTGTTCTGATCCGTCAAAAAATTAAAACAAAAGACAAAAAATTTATTTGTTTATTGATCTGTTTCGGTAGTAAAAGTTATTTCGTCTCGAATCTGTCGTTGGCTTGGTCACTCATGTGCTGGTTGAATTGAATTTCCAGTACTGCAAAAGTCCTTACCAGGAGTAGAAGTTGATGGCCCATCACACTTTGCTGTTAGAAACTTTCAACTCCAGTGATTAATTAAAGGTTTCAGGTGGAATAATTACTATTTTTTTTTTTTATCCGGATACTGCATTTTCTACATTTTCATGCATACAATTCATTTTTTTTATTTGTTTCTCAAGCTAAATTATAAAAAATTCTTCTGTAATATTTCGTTTTTTCACTTTACCCTTCTATCTTTTAAAAGCCTACATTTTGTTTCATTATAATTATCGAAATATGCATTTACCCCACCCCCTCCCCGCCGTCACGATTCCGTGAGTGAGCCGTCAGTTTTTTTTTAAAACATTATTGAATATACCCAAAATACTCTTCAAAAATGGCAGGAAATAAGTCTAAACCCTTTTCTCTTTTCTCCATTACATTTTCCCTCCAATATAAAATAAGGGCATTTTCGTCAATTTACCTTCTCCGTTAACGCCGTTGCCCCCCTAAAGACAATTCGGTAATTACGAGGGGGCAAAATGTAAGTTTTTAAAAGACAGGAGGGCAAAGTAAAAAAAAACGGGATATTAGAATGGAGTTTTCTGTAATTTAGCCTATATTTTTTACATGTCCCTGCATATATATATATATATATATATATATATATGCCTCGTTTGGTAACAGAATAAGGCAGAACTAGTTATTTTAGGAATAAGTATAAAGTGCGGAACTAGTGTAAAAAAAACGTTTGGCATGATTTCAGGAATAAGAAATTTTGTGTTTGGTATGATAATAAGGAATAAAAAGAATAAAAAGTATTAGTTAGTTTAAATGACATTTTTATCCTCAAACTTTATTATGTAATAATAAAATAAGGGAATGGTGCCTCAAGAGATGTGGGAGGGCATCCAAAAAAAAAGCAAGAAGAAGGTTGGAAAAAATGGGAATAATAGTTCTCACTTATTCTAGTTGTACTGGAATAAAATATTTTCGTAGTTCCTGATGTGTTTGGAGAGATAAAGAATATATCCCCTTATCCCCTAAGGTATCGTTTGTTTCGGGGCTAGAATCGGGAATAAGAGGTTTATCCTCCTTATTCTACCAAACGCATCAAGAATTATTCGGTACAGTAGTTCTAGTACAAGCAGAATAAGCTGGAACAACAGTTCTTATCTATTATTTTATAATTTTTTTTTTTTATTAAACTATCTCTCCTTCCCTCCTTTTTCTTTTTCCAATACACTCTCGTCATCACAAATTCCTCTCTCTCCTTTCTCTTTTTTCCTTCCCAATACACTCTCATCATCACAAATCCCTCTCTCTTTTCTTTCTCCTCTCTCTCTTTTCCTTCCCAATACACTCTCATCATCACAACCTCTTTATTCTTCTTATTCCTCATTCTCATACCAAACACAAAATCTCTTATCCCTGGAACCAAACCAAACCCTTTTTCGCTCTTATTCCGTACTTTATACCTATTCCCATAATAGTTAGTTCTGGTTATTTCGTTACCAAACGATACCTAAATAATTTCAATAGAGGCCTAGAGTTCTGCACAGAGGCAATTCTATCACTAATGAGTACTCATTTAGTTTTGCTTCCTAACTCTACTTATGAATTATACTTTTCCTTTTCTTCAAAGTGTATGTTAGCTATAAATGTGGCACATTCAAAGTACAAGATTAATTTGTCCATCCCAATTGAAAAGTAATTTCAACTCTCTACTAATAATTATTATTTACTGCATGTGATCAACTACTGATAATTATTATTATATATGTGAAAGAGTTTTATTATATAAATTATATATTATTTAGCACATGCATCATATGGTGAGCACGAGGGATTGTGTGGTGTAGGAATAAAGTGTCTTAATATTTATTATTATTTTTTTTGCTGATATTTTGAAGGGAGAATTTTTCAAATTAAAAACCCTCTAATGCGGAGAAATTATCTTATGGTCCTAATTATTTATCATGTCGGTCACCGACCATCCACTAATATAATTTTTAATTAATTTTTTTTTATTAACAAAACAAAAACTTAATTATAAAGCTGCAGAGTTTTATGTTAGGAAAAATAAATGATAAAATTGGATTATAATTAATATTTAATTAATTTTTTGATAAAATAAAATTGGATTTACAGATAAATGCTGATAATTTAAAATATTTGATCGATTCGGAAGCATGCGTAATATTACATGCTTTAAGGTGTATTCTGATCCTTACGTGCGAGATTAATTGAGAACATCATCCTAAGGTACGATCGGAATTCTTCCTGTGAACACGATCGTAACGGAGATTGGAGATTGACGAAAATTCTTGCAACACTCAGTATAAATGAAAAGAGAATTGAAAAAAAAAAAAAAAAAGTAAAATTTTAATTCAAATGTCATGCTACAGAAAAGATATTTATAGAAAGAGAGAGGAACGAAACGGAGAAAAAGACATCCACTTTTTCTTTTTCATAAAATAAATAATAATAAATAAATAAAATATAAATATTTTAAACTACTGTAAAATTTGTTATTGAGCACAACATTATTCTCTCTCTTCTTAGTACTCTTCAGAATTATTTTTGGATACGTGAAAAATTCAATCATAACAACAAAGAGAGCGAATCATTTTGGATTAGAGAGATTTGTGATACGTGAAAAAGTGAGGAGATCGAATCAATGTCCATTTGCAAATGAAAAGGTTGCATATATATATATATATATATATATATATATATATATATATATATATATATATATATGGGGCAATTTCTTATATACCTCTATAAATTTTTCTGTTTTCAGATTTACCCCTCTTAGAAGGCTAATATTAAAACTACCATTCTTACGTTCAAACTTCTTTCCAAAATACCACTGAAGTTAAACTCTATTAGTATACCGTTTGAAACTGCCGTTATCTGTGTGTAATTACTACTTTGCCCTTTCAAATATACCCTAAACCCCTAAACCCTAAAACCCTAAACCCTAAACCCTAAAACCCTAAAAAATTCTAAACCTTAAACCCTAAAACCCTAAACCCTAAACCCTAGAACCCTAAAACACTCTAAACCCTAAACCCTAAAACCCTAAAAAATCCTAAACCCTAAACCCTAAATCCGGGCAAAATAGGTATATCTGATAGTTTTCAACTCCGATTATTATTTAACTCTAGTTTAACCCTAGTTAACTTAATAAAAGGAAACGGTAGGGGTATTTTTAATAACGGTGGAACGTATAAAGAGTATATTAGAAAGAAAAAAATAAGAGGGGTAAATCAGATATTTCTTCATATTTCAGGGGTACACAGGCAATTATCCCTATATATATATATATATATATATATATATATATATATATATATATATATATATATATATATATATATATATATATATATATATATATATGCATGCATGCATGGTTCCAAAGATGATCTCCCAGTTGAGCACATTATGTAAAAGTACACCATAAGCACATGAAAAGATTACATTGTTCTTGTTCCACGCATAAAAAGGAAACATGTGAAAGCTTAATAATTAATTAATACACTGAACATGAAGAAAAGATTGCAATATTGTACAACACATAATTAAAAAGAAGGTAAAATTCTAGGAAAATTCTATTTTTGACACACCCCTCAACTATAGGTTCTTTTGAAATGACCTTCTTGAACTTTTATTTTAGTAAATAAAAACTAGATAATGAAAGAATTCAAAAGTTAGGAGAGGGTCTCAAAATGGGGCCATTTCAAAATGGATAATATGCTCAATAACACAATATTATTGTGCACCACACATGACACATAAAAAAGCAAACATATATAGATAATGTTTAATAATTCTATATATACTTGGAAAAGTGTGAAGCATTCATTTGGAGAATACCTTTCCATTGTGAGAATCTCCTTGCACTTGGTTTAGAATAAAATTTGAATCGAATTTAATTTAGAACTTGTCAAGAGATTTCTTGTTTGACGCTTTACTTTTCGGAGATCATTCATTTTATTATTATTTTAATTAGTTTTAATATATTTAATTTTTTTTAATTTTTGAGTCTAAACATCACCTAAAATACTATAATGGGATCGAAAAATTTAATCATATTATATTATATTATTTATATATATATATATATATATATATAGAGTTGGGCTGGAATGCTATTGATAGCACCAGCCCAACTTTGCCACCCATTTTATACCCTTTGGATTGCGTTGAGATTTGTGAAAGCTATTTAATAAAAAAAAGAAAAAAGAAAAAGTAAAAAGAAAAAGTAAAAATTAAATAGCTTTCACAAATCTCAACGCAATCCAAAGGGTATAAAATGGGTGGCAAAGTTGGGCTGGTGCTATCAATAGTATTCCAGCCCAACTCTCTCTCTCTATATATATATATATATATATATATATATATATATATATATATATATATATATATATATATATATATATATATATATATTTCAGATCATAATTTTTTTTCTCTCGTCAGCCCCAAGCATATTTACAAATACGTATCATGTGATATAAAACTCATCTCGCTAGTTTTTATCTAATCTTATGAAAAGCCGCGCTCCACCCACAATGGTCTCCGTCATATAATTTTGGCTTAGTCGAGATTTATCATTTTTTTTTTTTTTTTTTTCTGTCCGGTGATTGACTCTGAAATCAATTGTATCGCGCCTCACTTTCTGGGAAGTCATTTATTTTAGGACTACTCTAGTCCTACTATATTAAACTCGCTTAACCTTTTGGATCTAACTACCGCCCAAAATATTATAGACGGATTAAGAAATTTAATCATATTTTATCTCATTTATAAGACTTTCAAATTTAGAGTGTGTTACATCTTGATGCCTAGGTATATAATATATCTTTTAAAACTTCAATTTACACCAATGAAAGTCAAAGTAGTTTAATTTTTCATTGTTTTGAAATTTAAACTTCATGCTTTTAACCATATTTAACTTAATTAATTTGTGCTTTAAATATTTGAAGAACATGGTCTAGCTAGTATATCCAACTCTAGCCATATACAATGTTGTAGGTTGGTACATGTACATGCCAAAACTTTTTTTTTTTTCTTCCAATTTTTCATAGCATTTCTTAAGTGATTAATTATTCCATTTTGCACAACGAATCCACCAAAGGATTTGAATCTATAATGACCACTAATTGTAGGCTCACAAACACCAAGTGCCAAATAAATGATAATGATCTTCAATTTTATAGAAAGTGACAATAAAAGGGACATTAGTGATCATCTTATGGTCGTTGTTAATTCAGATACCTCACAATGTCATCTTATGTATTGCTGATATGTTATCAAATTCATATGACATTTCAAACATATCAAATTTATATGACATTTCAAACTGCATGTATAATCTAGTCATCTGGCTCCGTCAACAATATAGTGTGGAATTTGTATTAGTATATCCACTGTTGTTTCTAGACATTTCAAATCCGTTGCCACAAGATGAGAAAAAGAGAGAATGAACATTCTTATATATTATTGATATATTGATAAATTTATATAAAATTTGGAACTATGTGTATAGTCCAATCACAACACTCCACATTATAATATCAACATGCACTACTAGAAATTTGACATACAACGGCACTATTCGTTGCAATATTTAAGTAAATGTTGCTAAATATAAAATATACAGGCATTTATTAAAAATTGTTGCTAAATATATCATTTATCGATATTTACAAATTATTGTTGGTGAATATGACATACAGCGGCACTATTCGTTGCAATATTTAAGTAAATGTTGCTAGATACAAAATGTACAGGCATTTATTAAAAATTGTTGCTAAATATATCATTTATCGATATTTATAAATTATTGTTGGTAAATATGATCATTTAGCTATATTTATTTTTAAACGCCGGTAAAAGATAGTTTAAATACCGGCAATTACTTTTAATGCCACTAAAAACTTTATTATGCAATTTAAAAGCAAATATTGGTAAAAGATCTTAAATTCTTACTTAAGATATAAATAAATAATATTAGATTTATTCCTGCAAATTGCACATTTTTCAGAGCAATATTTGTTCACCTTTTAGATCCAAGTTTGATCTTGAAAATCTGAAATCGCCAGTATGACCGTCTCGTCGAACCGATTGAAAATGGTATAGACCGTTTTTCGATCAGACGGTCAGATTGTCCAGAAATCAGCGAAGTTGTTGGTGGGACCCGCAACTTAAGTTAATAGTACTGATGAATAGTAACCCCTGATTCGGTTTTTTCGGCGGTGAACGTCAGCCGATTCACTGTCTAGTGACCGAATCTAACGGTTCAGGTAGTCGATTTTAACCGCTTCGTCATTCTGAACGCAGTGGCGCTGACGAAATTTACATTTGATGTAGTACCCAAGAACTCAAATTTGAATTTAAAGAATTAAAATGTCAATATGAATAAAGAAATGCAAAATTGAACCTAAGTGGTTGTATATCGGTGTGCAAATTGCACAGTTTTCGAAGCACTATGTCTGCCTTTCAGATCCGAGTCTGATCTCGAAAATCTGAAATCGCCAGTGCGACCGTCTCGTCGAATCGATTGAAAATGATATAAACTGATTTTCGATCCGACGGTCGGATTGTCTAGAAATCAGCGAAGTTGCGGGTGGGACCCACGACTTAAGTGAATAGTGCCAATGAATAGTAGCCCCGGATTTAATTCCCTCGCCGGCCAACGTCAGCCGATCGACCGTCTGGAGTCCGAATATGACGATTCAGGTAGTCGATTTGATGGGCATCGTCGTTCTGAGCGCTGTGGCGCTGATGAAATTTGTATTTGACGAGCCTAAAGTATCGTAAAGCGTGTCGAACTGTATAATTTACAGTATAAGATGAATTTTAAAAATTATGAAGCTCAATTTTAGCGAACCAAAATCGCTACCTAATAGATTTCGTCGAGCCGAACGTCGTGGTGCTGTATGTTTTTCAGTTTGACAACCCGGTTGTCTCGAAAAGCGTGAAATATGTAAAAATTCACAGTATTTTGTGAAGAAGCCCTATATTTTATGTGTCAATTTAATCCAAATTTTTTGAAGAGGGTCTTTGTCACAAATGTGTTCTACAGTGAGGGACCTAGATGTAAAGGATGCAAGTTCGGGGGCTAACTAGCATTTTGGGCAATTAAATTTAAAGCAACTTAGGGTTCAAGGAAGGAACCCTAGCCTCCTGGTTCTTGTAACTGCAGCCGCACCCACGACCCCCACAACTCCTCTGTGAGGTTTCCGAGCTCCTGCGCCGCCGGCCGCCGCCCCTGGTCGCCGGAAAAGAAAGAAGCTTCAAGAAGCAACCTTGATTCTCGGTTTGTAGGAGAAGGAGAAGCACCCAAGCCATAGACTGGTGCCCAGGCCTTTCTGCGATCATCTGCAGCGTCCAGAAGATAGGCCGTGGTGGTCCGGTGCACCGCCGTTGCCGCGCGACGCCGGGAAGACCAATCTTTCTTCCTCGGATCCGACCAAGGTGAGTGCTTTTCCTCTGTGTTTTCTTTTGCAACCTAGGTCATTGCAGTGTTTCCTTTACGCCCTGGGGATGCCCCATGCAGAGCCCCGACCCTCGGGGTGCTCCCGGTTGCCGGCGGTAGCAAGAAGCCCGCCGGAACCCTAAATTGCTCCGCCCCTTGCTTGCGCCGCACCCGATGGCTCAACTTCGAAACCAAAATGATGGTCACCTTCTGTAGGGCCTGTAGAACCTCCCCATGAAGTTTCATGGCTTTTGGAGTAGTGTGCAAATCGCAGATTTTTGCCCTAGTTTTGGACTAACTTTGCTCCGGCCGAGCTTGTTGCTCCGGCGCCGCCGCGGCTTCTCGTCGCCGGCCAAGGCTCCAGTTGTCTTCCTATGGTCGAGAAGGACCCAAGGATGCCTTTGCATGAGACCCATGCTGATCGGTTATTGATGCGCCATTAGTGGCCATTGGAAGCTTGGCCGGGGTTGGTCCGTCGCCGCCGCCGTGTCCTGTTGCCGGGCACGGGTTCAAGAAGCTTGGTGTGGATGAGAGGCACCTTTTGGTGCTGTTGGGAGAGGCCCAAAACCCATTGATGAAAAATCACCATTAATGGGTATCCGAGCTCATCTTCTTCCTTTTTCTCTTCTTGTTTCTCGGCAATCGGGGAAGCAAGATGGACCCAGACTTGCTGGGGATTCTCCTGCAACCTTGAGTATCATTTCCATCCATATTAGAAGCTCCCAGGCTGCTTCTCTGCTGAGAACAAGCTTGGGCAAAAGCTTGGCTAGTTGTTAATGGAGTGTGCCCACTAGGTGTTTGATGAAATGCCTAAGAGAGGTTTTGTTTGGAATTTGGTTTCAAGTATAAAATGAAAGATGCTTCATTTTGTTTCCTGAGCTTGGTGCTCACTTCAGATCAAACAGGATCTGTGTGGATTTTAAAATGGAGCATTATGAACATGTTAGTAAGCGAGGGTGTTGGATCTTGTGATCCAGCAGCTTCTGGGCTGCACTAGGGCAAGCCCCTGGGTTCTTGAAGTGTATTGAACAAAAGGCTCAAGCAGTTTTGAATTTGGCATAAGAAATTTAAAGTTATGGTATTGTCAAGCTCTAGGACTAGTGTTTGGCTTAAGTCCTGGTTTTGGGCTGTTTGCGAAGCCGTGACAGTGAGCTCCTAGCTAATTTGGGGTCACTGGACGCGATGCTCGCGTCGGATTTCGGTTTCGTTGAGCCGAAGAAACAAAAATGCGTTTAAGCTATGTTAGAGAGGTATAGTATGGCCTGAAGTTTTCCTCGGGTTTCTTGCTGCTGCAAATGGTGAGCACGGTGTCCAGCAAGTCGAGGGCCACCTGCTGGTGGTGTCGGTTCATTAAAATAGCACTTCGAAATTAAATGCAAGTGAAAAAGGCATGAAATTGCATGCTTTTATACAATTTGGTAAAACCCTAGGGGTTATTTTGTAAATGTAGCCTGGTAGGCTGCTGTAGACAGCGTGCACGTGGTCTCTAAACCTTTCGTTAGAGGTCCAACAGCTTTCGTTGAGCGGGGTTTGGATATCGAACCGTAAATCGGCAAAATCGCCGGTTTAACGGCAATTAGGCGGTAATCATGCAATTCAAGAAATTGCGGTGATTAATTTGTGATGCCAAATATCCGTGACTGTTCCCGGTGCTGTTCCAGAGAGCCCGGTGATAAATTATCTAATCTTTTTTTTTTTTTTTTTTTTTTTTTTGCAGAATGGTAATAATAATAACATTACCTTTGAAGAACCGCCGAGTAATGAAATACAATCTTCTGAATCTAGCTTTGAAGTACCACGAAATCAGGTAATTTTTTTGTAATTAATTTATCTTAATTTTTTTGTATAAATTTATATGTACTTAAGATCAATATAGATATCCAATATATACTATATTTGAATGCAGGGTTATCGAGCAAAAGTTGTTGGAAAGGATGTCCATACTTTAGATAATGGGGTACCTTCTATTTCTTATTCTGAATTTTTTTATTACTTATTTCTAATATGTATAAATCACAAGTTTTATTTTTTATTTTAGTTATTATTTAATATTATTTCAATATAAAGACTAGTACAAATTACTTATTGCACTTTAAAAGTTTAACTGTATTTACTTATTTTTACTCAATATTAGGGCGGAATTGAAGTATATTTGAAGAGCTTGAGAAAACCTCACAAGCATGTTGCTCAAGGTTTTTTGTTGAGTACAAATCCAACAACGAAATTAGGTGGTGTCGAGTTAGGATCACAATGCTGGGAGGTGCAAATAAATGTTCCAATAGAGCATAACGCGCCATTATTAAGATCATATGGAGGTTTTCAAACAATTGGAGATGCTGTTGGAGCATCTGTGGCTTGGCCCTTTACATTTGTATAAGAGCTATATTTTTATCCTTTCGTCAATTTAATTATTTAATATATAGACTTTTGACTCGTTAAAACTAACTTTTAACGTGTTCTTTTTTTGACAGGTTCAACGCAGGTAATGCCACCTTTGGAATTCAAGACAATTTAAACAATTTTAAGCTGTATTGTTATATTCGCAAACAACTTTATGTCGTGTACTGACCTATTTGGATGCGTTATTTATGTACGTATTGGTACTTTTGTGTTTAGAAATATTTTGTGGTCGTTTGTTATTTTTTTGGATGTTGAATGTACTGAAGATTTTAACTTATTGTTTGTTTAATTGAAAATGAGCTTAGTAAATTATTTTTGTTATTTTGTTATGTACGATTTATGCATAAATATTGAAAATATTGAAATCTCATATTATCCATTGAATTTGTATTTTTTGAAATTGATAAGATTTAATTATTTTATGATAGTGCAAATAATAATTTATATTATTTTTATTTATTTAAAAATATAATTTAAAAATATTTAGAATTAGCGGCATTTATTAATGCCGGAATTAACAACAGATTACCAACATTTGTATAATATTGCAAATAAACTAATAATTACCGGCATTTATTAACAATAGATTACCAATATTTGTATAATATTGCAAATAAACTAATAATTACCGGCATTTATTAATAATAGATTATCAATATTTGTATAATATTGCAAATAAACTAATAATTACCGGCATTTATTAGTGTTGTGGATAATTAAAAAATACTGGCATTTAATAATATCGCTAATAACCACATCTATAACGGCATTTATTTAATGCTACTAATTATTTAATTTTAACGGCAATTTAATTAAATGCCGGTAGAAGAATCAGCAACACGACTTTAGGCGGCACTAATTGCTAAATGCCACTAATTATTTTTACGGCACTTTTTGACCTTTAGGCGGCAATCACAGAATGCCGCTAAATCACATTTTTTTTGTAGTGATGTTGATAATGCAGTGTATAGGATATCCAAAGCATTTCTCTATTAATTATTATGCCAAAAGATAAGGAGAGAGAGAGAGAGAGAGAGAGAGAGAGAGAGAGAGAGAGAGAGAGAGAGAGAGAGAGAGAGAGAGAGAGAGAGAGAGAGAGCATGTGAGATATATTGGTTGTACAATATATATATGTTGGTTGTATATATTGTACAACTAATATATAACTCTCATTCTTTTGATTAGGTCTTTAATTTACTCTTTATGGTACTCTATATATATATATATAGAGAGAGAGAGAGAGAGAGAGAGAGAGAGAGAGAGTAGGCCATGCGTACAGTGTTAGGAAATTTTGATCTATATATATATCTTATTTCTCAAACAATGATTTTGGTGATTAGGGAACAGTTTAAGATCATTTAAGAGCTTTATGTGCATGGTTCGGTTCGGTTCGGTTCGATTTGCGTTGTTCCTCTACTTAAATAAATTTCTAATTGTTCGTTGGCTATGCATTATATTAATCCTGCAATATTAGATTATAATGATGACGTTTCGACCATTTGTCAATCAAGATATTAATAAGCTAAATTGCATCTTAATGAAGTTTTAGACTGATGTTGACTAAGTGGGAAAAAAGGAGCAGGTGTGGTGGATACAACTCTTCATTTTGTACTATGCTCATATTAATTAAAAAGCATTATTCACTAACCAATTGAAACATAACCTAATGAAAATTAAAATTTATTGATATTAAACAGTTATATTTTTTACTTTAAAAAATTTGTGGTTGTTGTTGTTGTTGTTGTTATTTTCGTATTAATATATGTTTTAACTTCTTGTAATTGAACTTTAGTTAGTTTCCAATTAATTTTACTAAGCTCTCACAATGATCATGCTTATTTTGTTGAGAAATTACTCAATAATTGGGATCAACTGTTTAGTATATTATATTGAAGATTACGTAGGTTGATTGGACAATTAAGTGACCTAAAATTTTTTGACTTTTCTTTTTTTTGTTTTTGAAGGGTTGTGGATTCGTTCTTTCTTCAATTTTCAATTGTAATTATTTATGATAATAAAAAATTCAACAATCTTATTACAGTTCAAAAAAAAAATTGTAACCTAAAATTTCTACTTCGAAAGTAAAAACTTGTTTGATTATACTTTTAGGGACCGTTTGGCAATCGGTATAAGAGGGGATAAGAGGTTATCCTCCTCTTTATACCCAAATACCATTTAAGTATGGGGGAACAGTTGTTTCCCTCATACCAGGTTATTCCGGTATAAGGGTGGAACAGCTGTTCCACCCCACAGGTGAAATTATTCCACCTGTTGCTTATTATTATTATTTTTTTAATTAAACTTTTTGAAATTATAAGATATTTAAATTTATAAAATTTAATTTTTTTTTTTATTTTATAAATTTTAATCTCGTTTATTATTGTTACTCCTCTTTAACTTACCAAACACAATTTTTCTTATCCCGGTACAACTCTTATACTCAACCAAACACAAAATTACTATAATTCTTACTTGTACCTGAACTTATACCTATCTCCGGAATAATCAGTTTTCGTTTATATCCGAACCAAACACAGCCCTAATGTACTAGAAAAAGTTTAGTATTATACTTTTGTAACTGTACTTGAACAAATTATACAAGAAAAGTTATAATTTGAAATTTCTACTTAAAAAGTAAAAATTTGTTTGGTACTATTTCTAATTGAAAAGCAAAAAAAAGTACTAGAGAAAATTTAGTATTGTACTTTTTGTAATTGGACTTGAACAAACTATACTAAACTAAATTATCTGGAATGGTTTAATTTGCTTACAACATTTCATATAAGTTTTAAATTCAAAGAGTATGAGTAACATGCACTGCATAAAAATAAAAATAAAAAAAAAAAAAGAAAAAAAATTTTATTTAGGGATGAGGTGGTGGGAGAGAATATATATGAGTAACGCTACATGTACACCCCCAAAGGGGGTGTATATCTTACACCCACCCATCTAAGAGTGGGGGGTCACTTCATAAATTGTGAAGTGACCCCTCACCACACCCCACCCATTGGATGGGTGGGGTGTGCGATGTACACCCCCAAATGGGGTGTACAAGTAGCATTTTCCGAATATATATATAAAGCAATTGATTCCCTTATATTGAATTGGTCATTGATAAGGATGTAAAAATGGTTTTGAATTTATCCAAATTTAAATTTATGGTCCAACTTTATCTTATTTTAGTTTATTCAAATTAGTAAAATTTATTTAAATAATAATTTATATGGTGCTATTTGGAGGACCAGTAAGTAATTTAGGTAAAATTTTGGTGGGATCCACATGAGCAAGAAGAAGTAGTAGAAGATGAAAGTGGGGTGTGTGACTTTTCAGCAACCAACTACCCATGTCCCACATCACATCAAAAATCAAAAATAAGAAAAAAAAAATAAGAAAAAGAGAAAAAAAAAAAAAAGTCCAAAAATTTTTGGACTAAGATATTCAATCCCTGTCCTTTCTCTTGTTCCCTTATTCTCTAAGTCAACTATTTCGTGGACCTAGTCCACCGCATCATCTGTAGACCGCTTTACTATTTCATAAAATTTGTATTTTTTTAGTATTTAAATGATAAAATGATATATATATATATATATATATATATATATATATATATATATATATATATATATATATATATATATATATATATATTAAAATTAAGAAAGATGTGTTTGTAAAAATGAGAGGGACCAGGGACGATCCATACATTTTGCCTTGTGCGGTTTATGGATGACGTGGTGCACCGGGTTCATGCAAAAAATTTCTCCGTTTTTGTTCCAAGTGGTTAAGGACAAAATAAAACGAGGCCCTCGTCGAATTTATAAATTAGAAAATACCCCAACCCACTCTCGTTTCTCCCGTAGCTTCCTCTTCAATCCTCGCTCCTCCTCCTCTCTTCGTCTCCCTCCTTCCCTCTTCGTTCTCCTCCAAAGCGAAACCCTACCTCCTCGTCGATCCCGAATCGTAATCTCTCTCTCTCTCTCTCTGTCTCTCTCTAGTTCTTGTTCTTGCTCTTAATCTCCTCTTTGAAGTGATAGATTCTTTAAAGATTGTGGTAGTTTGTAGCGCTTTGAATCTTGTGCGGTAAAGAGATGGGAACTGTTTGAGAAATGAGATCGGAAGTAGCATTTTTATGTGGCTTTTCGAGTGAGCGAGTTCAGTATGTGTGATTCAGGAGTGTTTTGGAGTTAATTTGATCGGTATTGTTCAACCAAGTTCTTGTTTTATATATATTTCTTAATTTTTGTATGGAGTATTGATGGATTTTGTTGTCCTGAGGAGGAGGTTCTTGATTTGGCTATTTTTGGTATGGCGTTAGTGATAAATTGGAAAAAGAAGTGAATGATTGTGTGTCACTTGAAGTTGTTAGGTATTTTGATGCTGTTATCAGTTAAGAATGTTGGGTATTTTAAGGGTATGTTGTTGTTTCTTTTTCAAAAAAAAATTTAGTTGTGCACATTTGGTGTTCTTTGAGGTAATTTGCGAATTTTGAATGCTGAATCAAGAGGTTGGTAGCATTGGTATGAAGTTTAAATGTGTCATGATGTTATCGCGAAATAAACTTTTACTATTGCAAATGGTATGCAGAAGTTTGTAAGATGAGTCTTGGGATTAAAATGTTTTTCACAAATTAGGTAGTCATTAGAATTCAGGGACACACTTCGACACCTGGTATTAAGTGTTAAATTTATTATATATATGCATTGTTAGTTTGCTCTTCGGTAGTTTTTGCGCCTGAAATTTTAGTATCAACTTTCCCACAAATTTAGTTTTTTTATTTTTTATTTTTATTAGCAGATAACACGAGTTTCTTGAAAAGTTCTTTAATAGATTCTGTTGTTTGCCTATGAAAATGAGCAAGATAGCAATCTAGACCTAACAGAAGTCACTAGCCGTTTGATGCATAACACTTTACCATCTTTTTTATTTGTTGTATTTTGTTTTGTTGTATTTTTGGTGTAGTGTAGAGTGGGGAGTGTGAAGTTTTACGATCGTTCAGAGGTCGAATTTTCTGAGGCATTATGCATGTCAGCCCCTGTGGCCCTAGATGATGAATCAGAAGCCATATCCAATTCGGAAAGAGCTGGACTATCTCATCACGCGAGCTGCAACATCGAAAAGCAGCTCTCGATTGGTTTGCCCAATGGTCAGGATTCGCATGCTTCTAATACACACGTGGGCTTTAGAGTTGGCGAATTCATACTCTCCAATGGGGACCGCTATTCTGGAACAATGTTGGGAAACACACCGGAGGGTTCAGGAACATATGTCTGGTCAGACTGCTGTGTTTATAAGGGCGAGTGGAGGAGAGGGATGAGGCATGGGCATGGAAAGATGATGTTGCCTTCAGGAGCCATATACGAGGGAGAATATTCTGGTGATTACATCCACGGCGATGGCACATACATTGGGCCGGATAAGTTGACCTACAAGGGACGATGGAAGTTAAATCTTCAACACGGGCTGGGCTATGAAACACATCCAAATGGAGACGTCTTTGAAGGCTCTTGGATTCAGGGGAACATAGAAGGGCCTGGTAAGTACACATGGACTAATGGGAATGTTTATATTGGCAACATGAAGGGAGGGAAGATGTTTGGGAAGGGAACTCTTACTTGGAAGAATGGGGATTCCTATGAAGGCAATTGGCTTGATGGCATGATGCATGGGTTTGGAGTTTATACGTGGAATGATGGGGGGTACTATGTCGGGACGTGGACACGGGGGTTGAAGGATGGTAAAGGGGCCTTTTATCCGATAGGGTGCAGAATTCCTGCAAGTGAAGAGCTCTATATCAATGCTTTGAGAAGGCGAGGGGTGCTGCCTGATTTAAGGAGGCAAAACTATGGGTCGAGAATACTTCACTCTTCTTCGGATGATATGGCAAACATGAAAGTAAGTGATACTCAGGAACATCGTGGGTCTCCATCCGGCATTCTTACTCAAGGGAATTTGATAAATGTTGAGAGAACTCGCAATAGAAATGTGTCGTTGGAAAGACGTTGGAGTCTTGAGGTTGCTATTGAAAAGGTTATTGGACATGATATGGCCGAGAATTCTGTTCTAGAAAGTAATGAGAAGGAGGTTGATTCTAATGCTCCGATCCTGGAAAGGGAATACATGCAAGGTGTGCTGATTAGTGAGGTAGTAGTCAGCAATAGATTTTCAATGTCATCTAAAAAAGCAAAAAGACGGCAAAAGAAGGTGAAGGACGTTAAAAAGCCTGGTGAAACAATAATTAAGGGTCACAGGAGCTACGATCTAATGCTCAGCCTGCAGCTAGGAATCAGGCAATATATTCAGCTCTGACCTTGTAATCTACTTTTGTTCTTTAGTGCCTTGCATTGTATTGCTTACTATTGATTAACAACTGGCCTATTCCTTTTTTTAGCATATTTTGTTATTGATTACAATTTTTATCAATTTATTGAATTGGGGCTTTCTTTAGCCTCATAGCTGCAAAATTTAATGAGGCAAATAGATTTCCTGGCCTGAAAACCATTTTCAGAAAAATGAAAAAGGAGGAAAAATTGTTATAGTACCGATGGCTGAGAATATAGAAGGATTATTGACTCAATTCTCTATAGCGGTGTCGAGGAATCAATTCTGAACTCGTTAAATTGTTATACTCAGGTATACAGTCGGAAAAATTACACCGATTCAACGCCGTGAAGTTCGTGCTTCAGATTTTGGACCGCGTGCAAGCTTTTGGATGAATTTTCCTAAAGCGGGTTCACAGCTTACACCTCCCCATCGCGCTGAAGATTTTAAATGGAAAGACTACTGCCCCATGGTCTTCAGGTTTGTTGTATTGATCTGTTGTCTTTATAGCATTTTATTGGTTTTTTTTTTTTTTCTCTTTTTACTGAGTTACGTTAGATGTACTATGGATATTCTAGATTGTAGCATTTATGTTGGTTTGTCATTTTCGCTATTGTCATTTAGTTTCTTCTAATTTTCTCAACACATTATATTGCTACTAATCAGAACTCTTACATGTGATATGATATAACTCTGACGTATTTTTTAGTCACTTTTGCCATTATCATTTAGTTTCTTCTATGTTTCTCAATACATTATAATGCTACAACTCTGATTCTGATATGTGATATGATATTAGCCACTTGGTAGTAGAACAAGATTTTCCCTTTCTGCTCCTTTCCCCTTTTTCTTCTGTGAGTACAAATTCAATGACTAGAAGCTGATGAATTGCGTCTCTTCATGTATTGCAGAAATTTAAGGGAGATGTTCAAGATTGATGCTGCAGATTACATGATATCTATATGTGGAAATGCAGCACTTAGAGAACTTTCGTCTCCTGGGAAGAGTGGCAGTGTCTTTTTCCTCTCTCAAGATGATCGGTTCATGATTAAAACCCTTCGTAAATCTGAAGTACAGGTGCTTGTCTGCTTAATTTGTTATGGTAGTACAGTCCGGTTCACCGATAAATGTACTATTGGTTCTGATTAATAATTGTCTTTAAGCCTTGTTTCGATGTCAGAATAAGATATCCAACAATAACATATTCGGAATAAGATATTTATGCATCCAAACAGGATCATAATGTTTGGATCAGCAGCATATAATATTGGATTGTTTTGCTTTTGTCTGCACTTGTTTCATTTTTTATGGTGACTTTAACATGATCGATATTTTATACTATGGTTACTATTCATATTAACTTCTTTTGCCACGTGGGTTTATCGAGCCTTCAGTTGGTTTTTGTTAGCTCTTATACAACCATGAGAAAAGTTTATCAAATGGTTAGTAATTTTTCTAATATAACCTGTAAGAAATTTTTATTTACACACATGTCATCTCTATGTAGTGTAAAATATTCTGTGACTATTTGTTCGTCGAAGATATAACGAATCTAACCTTTAGTTTATTTCTTGTCTAGTTCGCTTGAAAACAGGCCTATCGTGGTGTACTTTGTGCACCATCAAAATTCTTGTATGTTTTACGTATTTTTATGCATCTTTTAATGGCTAATCAACTTTCATTTGAAATTTATCTAGTGCGCTGTTTGTTGGTTATCAGTTTTCTAAAATATAGTTAATCTATATCTTAATTTGAATGCAGAATTACTGATATTTTGGCTTATAATTGTGTAGGTTCTACTGCAGATGCTTCCAAACTATTACCATCACGTCCGTACATATGAGAACACACTCATTACTAAGTTTTTTGGTCTCCACAGGGTGAAACCTTCCAGTGGTCAAAAGGTAATAACAAATGGCACTATAAATTTATTCTTCTTCTTCTTGAATTTAATCTGATTGTATTACATCTTTGCAATCTCTCTCTCTCTCTCATGCCTTCCATTTGGAGTCATATTAATGCAGATGTTAATATCTTCTGTAAATGGCAGTTTCGGTTCGTAGTAATGGGAAACATGTTTTGCACAGAACTAAGAATTCATCGAAGGTTTGATTTGAAAGGTTCATCCCTGGGCCGTTCAACAGAAAATGTTGAAATTGATGAGACGACTACTCTTAAAGATTTGGATCTGGACTATTGCTTTTATCTGGAGCCTTCTTGGCGTGAGGCTTTGCTTAGGTAAGAAAGTATTCTTGTGAAGCACTTTTGTACGTTTAGCATGATCATGTAGTGCACAATAATTTGTCCTTTCGTGTTTCATCTCATCTGTGCCTCTTGGTTTTATGGAAATATGTGTCTGTTTAAGTTATTCTCTTCAATATAAAGCATGCCTTAGTTTGATTCTATTTTAACCTGATTTACCTTCGGTGGGTGGTAGAGGGGGATTAGAGGAGAGAGAGAGGTTTAGGCGCTTAAGAATGATTTGCGAATAGTTGGTAATTAAAAGTTTATCATGCTCATGATTCTTGGTTTGAGTGTTTGTTGTTTGAGCGATTATAGGAGCTTCAGGCACTTTTTGTGTATTTAGTATTTACACACCTGCTCGATTACAGTGTTTGGTGTTCCTAAAGTAGCTTCGCTTATTTTTCCGACATTTTATTGCCTTATTTTTTCCTAATTAATTGTTTATTTTCTATTTGACAAGGATGCCAAAATATAAAAGCGTTATACTCATCAGCCATTGTTGTCTCCTGCAGGCAGCTTGAGATCGACAGCAAGTTTCTGGAAATGGAGCGTATAATGGATTATAGTCTATTGTTAGGCGTGCACTATCGAGCTCCCCAGCACTTGCGCTCGCATGTATCCTATCGCCACCATAGTGTGACAACAGATGGACTGACTGTTCTTTCAGAGGAAGGTAAAGACAACTTCTTTTTACACAATTTTTACTCCGGTCTGTCATTCTCTGTCTTCTCCTCAGTTTCCTTTGTGTTAGTTTTCATGTTGTTTGTGTTGGGCTGGGATTGCCCCCCCCAATTTTCAGGAATGTTAAGGTATTTGAGCATGAATGGCAATTTTGCCACCTTTTCGTGTACAATAATAACAAGTTTCACTATATGGAATTTACATATGCTTAGTTTCACAAATCAATAAATTTTTATTGTGATTTATGCTTGTTCTGCACAGATGCCCAGGAGGATGAGGCCTTGTACTACCCAGAGGGGCTCGTTTTGGTTCAACGTGGAAGCGATGAAAACAGCGTCGTTGTTGGTCCTCACATAAGAGGCAGCCGTTTGCGAGCATCAGCTGCTGGGTTTGAGGAAGTGGATCTTCTACTCCCTGGCACAGCAAGGTGAGCTCATTTACAATTTCATCATTTATTTCGCCGTTCAGAGGGATGCACCTCTCGGTAGAGAAGCATCCGTTGTTATAATCTTTAATCTCATATCTTTGCTGATAATTATGTTTTACCAGACTCCAAATCCAGCTGGGAGTCAACATGCCTGCAAGGGCAGAGCATATTCCGACGAAAGACGAAGAAAACAACCAATTGTTCCACAAGGTGTACGACGTGGTTCTCTACCTGGGGATCATCGATATCCTACAGGAGTACAACATGACTAAGAAGATCGAGCATGCTTACAAATCCCTTCAGTTTGACTCGGTCTCGATCTCGGCTGTGGACCCCGGGTTCTACTCGAGGCGCTTCTTGAGTTTCATTCAGACGGTCTTCCCCGAAAATCGGTAATTGGTAGATGGTGTTGAAGTTCACTCTGCTATTTGTTTCATCTTTAAAGTTTCAAAGATCAAGCTATTCCGAATATCATCATCGTGCATGCAGTGCCACCTTATAGCTGCTGCTGTAAATTTTGCCCAAGAAAATCAATCAAACTCGCTGGTGCACCAAATGCTTTTGGATTTCTTAAAAAAAGCTGGGGACATTTTTCGAGCCAGCTTTTACAGATACTCCCAAAAGGGCACCAAACGCAGTTCTTCAATCAAGCCTGCTTTTGGGTTTTCCTTAAGCTGGCTGCTCAGACCAGCTCCATGACCGTCTTTTCACCTTTTGATTTCTTGAACCTGGCAGCTACTCTACTCGGAGAAACCATAGCGATTTTTGCAGTTCGATGTGTCAGTCACATCGTTGAATTTTCTCATCAGTTTTCTCTACGAACGTACCATCCAATTAGCTATGTATACATGCTGTGACTGGAGCTTCTAAGTGAGAATGATTACATTGTTTGGGAGAGTTTGCGTTCTCTAATATTCCAGAAGATAATTTATATAAGCTAATCAATCAAACCTCATAAGAAGATGGTTGGTGACCGTGACGAGCATAATCGTTTATGATGCTTTGGTGATTAAAATTGGGGCCATACACATATTTCACATTGTATACGGAAATGAGACATCTCCCTTGATGTTAAACAAAATAACTACAACCAATGAAACGAAACGGGAGACTAAGCTATTTCTTGTAGTGAAACGATGATTTAAATAAGTACCAATGCAATAAGTCACCTTGTACTACAATAAACAGATATCCGATTTCTCATAAGAGATCATTTCGAGTTCGTATTCATCAAGAGGCTGAATATCTGCGATTTGATATCATCAGTTTACAGCCATTATTTTCTGAGCCAGAATAAATGCATCCTCCAACTCCTCGGCCCTCAAAACACTAATGCTGAGTGATGATAAGTTGATAACAGCTGACGAGAAAAGAGTATCTGAGGTGAGCTTAATACAAACATGGCTTTAGCCACTGCACAAACAAGTAATGAGTTTGCGTTTCTCGAGAACAGCTTATATCAAATTCTTTTTAAGTCCTATGAATCGTAGACAATAAATATGGTATCAGCTTACCTGTTATAGAAACAAACCCCTAGCTTATAGCTTACCGTAAGGATCAGTGTGGAAAGGAAGAACAGATAAAACCCACTATGGAAAATCATTGCGATCGCATGGCCATTCATCTTTGTAATTGGATCATATTCTACGGATTTTGTAGGTAGATTACCATCAATGCTATACGAAATGAGGAAGCCGTAATCTACATTCTTCGGTGTGTTGCCCGAGAACGTCAGACCACCTATTTGGATAATACCAGCAGTGACACGGACTGAGGAGCTAGCTGAATGGGCTGTAGACATTGGCGCAATAGATTTTCCTCGCCCTACACAAAATTCTTCCGCAAGAGCAGGGGGCGCAGATATCGACCCCAGCATATGCACAAGGTGTTTCCTAATAGATTTATCGCTAATATCATCCATTGAAATATCTGCAGTGCAGAAATAAAAAACCTCAGATTAATTATAACATTTTGAGTAAATGCAAAAAGTTTCAGTTGAGGAAGCGGGACTAACGGAAATTACATACAAGTCTAATCTAAATGAGCAGAGTGATCTCACAATGAGAACATGGACTAATGCACTCGACATGATGAATGAAAAAAAAAAAAGAAAAAAAAAAAAAAAAAAAAATCACAAAAAGAAAAGGCATACCCGACACAGGAGTGAGATCCTTGGTTTTTTCATTTAATTGATTAGTAGCATCAGATGGCCCAGCAGATGAGGATGCGCCACATTGATCATTTGCTTCTAAAGCCCTCGAAGTTGCATTACAAGTAGCATCAGCCTGTAATGAAGTAACATAAGCATATAATTTCCAGCTAGAGAACTTGACGAGTAACTGCTAGTCTATAAATTTGTGGCGTGGCGTATCCATTACAAATAAACAAAAGCGTTACCTGTTGTGTCAAGTTCAACAGGTCCGGAAGGTAAGCATCAGTAGCCTCTAAGTTTTCTACAGAAACCAACATATTCTCTGTGGCATCAAAATATGTCAATAATTCATCTACCATATCAAACCCAGATGAACTAGAAATGGGTGTGGGCAGAGGTCCATTCAGATGGACGAATTCATCATGTCCAGTTGCAGGGTCATCGCTAGGTGCATCGTAAAACACCATGTTGTCATTGGCTTGCTCACCAGAATGAAAATTACTAGCCAGATAAGAGTTGTCACACAACACAGTTGGTTCTAGGCTATCACCGTCTTCATTCATGGTATCAAAGAACTCCTCCACATCAAGTATTTCTTGCAAGTTACTTTCACTACCTATTCCATTCACAAAAGTCTCCTTATAGCATGTCTTTAAAGGCCAAGTACCGGGATTACCACTATAAGGGAAATCCAAATTCACGACATCTTTTAGATCATTCAACTCTACATATTGACCATTCTGGCTACGATTAGAAGATGATTCTGTCATTCCGGCGCTTTCTCCGGCATTGTTATTGAGTTCCGAGGAGTTCTTCTGTTCAAGTTCATAATATTCAATCATGTCGTCAATAATATTTGGTTCTGTCTTCACCACCTTGGTTAAACCAACAGGATCATCTACAAGGCTGGTACCATCTGATTCAATTGAACTTGGTGCTGAAAGAGGAAGAGTGTCGTGTTGATTAACCTGATCCTGGATCTGGAAGTAGATACAATATATTTGAATGCATCAATCGAAGACTTAGAATAAAACTCATATAAAGTCACTTCATGAATCAACAACTGAATATCCAGAGAATGGTTAGTGGCGTCAGTTATATAGTGCCAATGGATATAAAATATGATTTTTTTAAAAAAAGGAGAATGCATTTGTTCAGCAATATCTAAAATGGCAGTACCCAGTAGTGAGCATCTAAGCAACAACACAAAGACTAATCTGCACAACAAATGGCAAGTGAAACAAATTTATTTACCTAACAGATCTAAGACATGAAAGAGACCTCATTAACAGGCGGCCAGGAACTAATGGATATAGTTTTAATCTCCATGCTTAAGATGATGTAGCATGAATTCACTAAAATTCTTCAAAGGCAACTGGTTTCCTCTAGAAGATGGTGACCATTAGGCTCAAAGGAACCAAGAAGGGGTTATCAACAATAATCCATCGAAAATATCATGCTGACTGTGACAACGATCTTAAAAGAAATGAGGATGATCCTGGAGACTGGGGCAGCCCACCACAAAAGACACGTTATTTGGGCTTGGTGAATTCATTTGATAGCTACATATTTCGACGAATAGCAATACTAGACTACTAATTCTCATTATGAAAATCATGTATGATTTGGTTATCTTTGTTGGATCGCGAAAATCAATTTCCCATGCAGGAAATTGGTATCAAAATCAAAAGGCAACGAGTTCTTTAAAGGATTTTCTCATTCTATAAGAAAATTATAGTATAAAACAAGAACTTGAATACGAATAAGGTCACTGCAGAAATATAAGCACTTCCAAAACAATGTATCAATTGACGAGTTTATCATCTCAATACAGAAACCACATAGAACTAGTTTTTCATAATTCAATCAAGTAGCTATTCTATAGAAAGAATAGCTAGTTACTCCGAGAAAAACACGCAAATTCAAGAACCACATAAGCTGCAATGGATACCTGTGAGAAGTCATTCATCTGCAGGTACTCTTCCTTCTCGCGATCGTTAGCCTCGGGAGCCGGAGTATCCATCTCCTCTGCCCACTCCTCCTCAACAAACGGCGCTCCGTATTGAGCACCGTTCTGCGGCCCAGACCCACTCTTCTGGAAGACCCTGCATACCACAAACGAACCCTTCCCACCACCAGATTCCCACATCAACACCACCACCAACAACAACAACAACAAATTCAAGCAAGCGATTCAAAGCATCAGATTTAAACCCTAAGGACCGAGTTTCTTGAACTATAAAAGTGCTATCGATACCTGCGAGACAGCGGCGTTGGCGATCTCCTCGCCGTCGAGGCGGTACTCGTGCATGACCCAATTGGTCCTGTCGCCGCGGGGAGCGCGGCCGGCGTGGAACACTAGGGTTTTCTTCATCCCCACGACGCGGGATCCATGGCGCACCTCGCGGTCCTTCCCCGTGGTCTTCCAATACCCCGCCGCCGTGGCGCGGTTGGTGCGGGACTTGTTGGCGTACTTGCGATCGAGGGTGCTGAAGAAGTACCACTCCACGTCGCGGCTCCGGATCCGGGACCGCGCGGGGAGGTCCCATGGCTCGCACTTGTAGAGGTCGATCTCAGCGATGGCGTCGACGCGGAGGGATCGGCCGAGGATCCGGCGCTTGAGGTAGTAGATGACGAGCTCCTCGTCCGTGGGGTGGAAGCGGAACCCCGGGGCAAGGGGCACCGAGGGCGTGGAGGGATCGGAGGAGGGTGCTTCGCCGCCGCTCATCTAGGGCTTGAGAAGGGCGATCGTAGAAGAAGCAAAAGGGGTTGAGGCGAATGGGAGATGGAATTAGGGCTCAGGTTTCTCGCGCGATTTGGGGAATTAGGGTTTGGTTTTGGAGACGAAGCGGGGATGTGGTCGTCGTCGACATCGACAAGAGAAAGAGATGAGGAGAAGGGCTTAAAGGGGAAAGTGAGGTCGTACGGGCAAATGCTTGCTTGTGAAATTCGCCCTTTCATTTACTTTCGAGAATGTTCTACGAATAATAATAATAATAATTAATTAATAATATATTTTATATATAATAGCAATCTTCGGTAAATTTTAATTTAAAATAATAATAATGAAGCTATAATAAAATATTTATGTATAATAAATAATAACATAGATATCTCTTTTTTCTTTTTCTTTTGGCTGCGTCACCTCTTACATCTTCATTATACTCATTATTCTTGGTTGTACCCCCCAGAAAAATTACAAATTTTATTTGACTCACACAGTGCTTCTACCGAGTAACTAGATCAATAATTCAAACTTCTCTCGAGTAGATCTAGAATTAAAAAAAAAAAAAAAAAAAATCATATTTAAATATTCCGACAAAGCTGGGAGTTTCAAGTTACGAACTCGAATGTTAATAAATAATTCGGCTAAAATAGTTTTATCAAAACATCATAACTCGAAAACATTTCAACAAAATAAATAGAAAAAAAAAAAAAAAGACAATTACAACACCCCGACCAACACGACGAGAAGAAAATATTGTTTTTACAACAGATGAAACAGAGCTCCACCAGTTCATAAAGTAATTAATTTCAAGCCATTGCATGTAATAAGGTCAGGAAAAAGTTGTTATCAAACTCTTACGACGCAAACGAGGCCCTAGAACACAAAATTGATACAATTTCGGATGCCTTTTTCTACCTCCTCTTTCTAAATCCTAGCATTGATAGTCTTCTTTCCAGATAATAATTTACTGAGAAACATTTACTGCCGAAACTTAAATTAAAAGAATCTAATCAACCAGCCATGAAGTTAAAAGATCTAATACAAAACTAGTTGCACAGCGACACTTTTAGATAGCCACGGACAAAAATTTCACCTGCCTACAAAAAATCATCACCTCTCCGAGCTGGACGCAACCTTTTGCATGATCATCGCCTCGGCAGTGCGAATCGCTTCCAGTGGGCCCGTGATCGTTACTTTCCTATATTGAGGGAAAGAAATGCTCAGAGATGAAAAAAAGATGTCCAATTTTGCGAATGCCGACACCGCCACAGCACACGAGCACAATGGAAAAGGAGAGAGATTATTATTATTATTAGGCTAAATTACAGAAAACTCCCCTGTCATATCCCGCTTTTTCACTTTACCCCCTGTCATTTAAAAGTCGGCAATCTGCCCCCTCGTAATTACCGAATTGTGCAATAACCCCCGCCGTCAGTTGACCGTGAGTTGACCGTCAGTTTTTTTGAAAATATAATTTCATATATCCAAAATACCCTTGGAAAATATCCCTTTAAAAAAAAAAAAAAAAAAAACTTTGGAAGAGAAGAAAAAAAAAAAAAGAAAAAAATGGGCATTTTCGTCAATTTACCATTTCCGCTAACGTCGTTGCCCCCTAAAGACAATTCGGTAATTACGATGGGGCAGATTGTCGACTTTTAAATGACAGGGAGATAAAGTGGAAAAGCGGGATATGACAGAGAGGTTTTCTGTAATTTAGCCTTATTATTATTTTTTTTTTCTCCTGTTCTCCAATCTTTTCCAATTGTGGACCAAAATCCTCCTTACTAGAGTACAATACCCTATCACTCCTAGTGTGATGAATGTAAGATATTTACATCGATAGTAACATAGTAGTTGGCGAAAAAGAAAATGGTGGGCCCTTTTTTTTTAGAAAAAAAAAAAAGAAGCCTTGGAAATAAGATGATAAAATACCTGTCAGAGGTGCCAGAGATGAAGTCACCCCTATCTGATATCTTAATCCTAGCACCACTAATCTGCATTGAAGTGGGGAAAGAAAAAAGCCGACTTTAGTAAAAAGATTGGAACGACTAAACAAGAAGGTGAATCCATGTATAAAAAGCGCTGAGATTAAGGAAGAATTTGAATTGAGGGGTTCAAATATATAACCACACACCTGACTTATTTCCATTATATTTCTCCCACCACGACCAACAACAGCACCAATATGTTCATCAGCGACGCCAATTGTAACAGACTTGCCTGGGCTATTATCATGAGATGCAGCAGAAGACCTCGTGGGGACAGATGATGCATTGCCCTAATCGACACTGGACAAATAAGTAATCCACATATATGTATAAGCAAAGCAAAAGAAAAAAAGAAAGATTTTCTAAATTTTGCCACATGGATTTGTCATCTAATATGCATTTTCCACATTGCTAGTTCCTAGAGTGCCAGGTGACAATTTCAAAATTTCAGAAAACTCTTTACAATCTCTATAAAATTCCTATTGTTCTCTCTCTTGAATTCTCTCTCCCATAATTTACAACCATCAATCTAATCCAATGTTTCATATATTATCTCTGTTAAATCTTTGTCACTCTCTTTCCTTAGTTTCTTTACATAATTGAATTCCCGTTATCTATGACCTCTTATCATTAATAATATCCAATCAGCATAAGCACAAGACTAATGACGGATTTAGCGTAAACAAGGACCGAACTAACATATAACAGTGCTTTCGTTTCTGAAATAACCAAATTTACATAAACCATACTGTCAAGCAGATTTGGCTAGTAGGCATAGCTAAGACAATCTGCATAGGCATTCAACCTCAGGTTCTTGTCAGTACAGATATAGCATCAATAGCTGTAAAAGAACACTAGAATAGTACAACACATAAATTCAGTTAAATTACCAGTCTGGAGAGTAATTAGTCAAGACATGATACAGTGAAGTATAAGAAGAGGCCTACAAGAAGTTCAACTCTACAGAACTAAGTAGCAGATTTCTCAAACCTTATTACTTGGGTATCTTCCTCCTTGTCCATTTGGTCCATAATTGTAAGCTACAGGTGGCATCATATATCCAACTGGTACACCAGGATAACCAGGAACATTTACACCTGAATATTCATGAGAAGGGGGAAAAGAAAGCAAAATGAATTAGTTTCCAATAGCTAACGTCAGAAAATATAATGTCGCGGGACAATAAAAAGATGGGTTAGCATCTCCAACTTGTGCATCTAAGTGCCCACCAAGTTGAACTTTAAAGCAGGGGAACAAGAGTATAATTAAGAAAAGAAGGAATTAATGAGCCACTACTTGCTTCAAAGTCAAGTTCATCTAAACATATCATATTAAATTGATTCAGTAATTTTTACTCAGTTTCTCAAAAAGAAAAAAATGGAAAGAAATAGTTGATGTTCAATGATTTGAATACTCAACAAAGTAGGAGCAGGCCTCATGCCACTGTTTCAGTCAGGATGAACATATAGGACTGAAAAGAAATCATAATAAAAGACAATATTAACTCATCATAATAGACGACATTAGTAAAAGCAATTCTTAAAGCTAATAGGTGGATAGCTCATAGTTCATATACAATATTACAATACAAGAACTAAAAAGCACAGAAGGACTCCATAAAGTAGACAAGTCAATGAAGAAATCAATTTTTTTTGCAGAGAGATACCTGCATATGGAAATGGGGAACTTAAACTAGGTGGATAATGAGCATCCTCCAATAACTTCGACAATATCAGGAATATGGCTCGCATCTGTTGGTCAAAGGACCCTGTTACTGTAACAAGCCTATCATGTAAACCAGCATAATTATTGTCTTGAGGTGATATCTTAATGCCAGCATGTGATTCTTCAATAAAAGATCTGCAAAGATAAAAGTAGGAGACCATCCATCAGAACCATAATTATTCAGAAGAAAACAAGGAAAGAGAAAGAGGACAAAAGGTCCAATAAAAAATTTGGTACTACTAGCATAAGTAAATAGTCAGTCCGCATAATTTGTACTTGATTTAATCAAAATTTAGTACTACTAGCATAAGGTAATTGCATGCCCATATAATTTTTATGTGGTCCTGTAAAGATTTATACATCAAGTAAAATGCAACCTTTGATTTCTGAGTAACTTAAAGATTGCAAAACTTGCTGAAGAAATCATGGTAACAAAATGCCAAACATCAAAGGTAAATGAATGATACTATGTTGGTGAAGAGAGATAAAACAAAAGCATACTTTATCGTCGATCCTCCTTTTCCAATTAGACCACCACATGAGTTATTTGGAACAACAAGTCTAACTTTTGATCTGGTATCAACATCATTACTCTCTTCGGCCTGGAAATGCCAGAAAAAGGAGCTTCAACAGAAATCAACTGAAGCATAAACAAAAAAAAAAGAAAAGAAAAAAGAGACAAGTATAATTACCTCACTAAGCAATCTCTCAAGTATCAGTTCCATTGCCTTGATTACTTCATTAAATGCTCCAGAAACCATGATTACTCTATCAGATGTTCCCGGGAAGAACTCATGGCTACGTGATAGCTGAATACGAGCTCCAGACTGGGACTGAATATCATTAATAGTCGACCCACCCTTTCCAATGACACATCCTGCTGCCGTATTTGACACAAGAAACCTAATGTGTGTTGTCTTTTCCTTATCATCTGGAAGCAGGGAACAAAATGGGGGCATAACAATAGTTGTTAACGAAAAAAGCACAACTTGTATAAGATACCATAAATAGTTGTAAGTTTAGAAGGCAAATACTGCATAATTATGGACAATGTAGTTAACTAGGTCAATACATATTCCAGCCATAAGGATGCTGGCAGCATCTTCAATTTCCGTGCACAAAGAAAGGAGAGGCTAGTGCAACAGTTAATAATGCTATCGACAATACAAAAACATTTTAGGTCAGTGGCAGTACCCACCAGAGAGTATACAAGCCCAATTCTGTATTAGTTTTATGTCTTAAGCACAACTTAACACTTCGCCGTGCAAACAATAGTTGGTGCATAGAACATTTCCAAAATTAACACCTAGGAGACATGTTAATTAACATTTTACTGACAAATGAAATAACCGGATAATGAATAATTGACAACAAAAATATATTTCAACAAGACTAGCTTATCTAACGACCATCCAACATAATAATTGACAGAAAGATTGCTGGAGCAAACTGAAAAGTGAACAAGCGTGTAGATAAAATAGTGTATATTTATATATCACATACATGTAGAATACCCATTAACTAGCATACACTGCAGATGCTGAGAGAAATAATATCTATATACCAAACTAACTATTTCTAAGAGAAAGGTATCTGATGAAGGAAAATACACAATAGTATCAGCATAAATCATAGGCACCATGTATGTACATGTGTTATTGACAACAAGAGTATTTCTTCGCATATCTTCATCAATTCTGTCACAAGTCACTGTAAGTTATTACATGAAATTGGTGATATAGGACTTAGTCTACTCAAAAACAAGATGTAAACATTTCAATACTAGGCGTCATACTAGAACATCAATTGAAACTTTCTAATGGATCGAATGGTTCAACGAAAAAGAAACGCATGCTCAGAAATTTCAATACCTGGAGTCATACTCGAACATTTATTAAAACTTATCTAATGTTCTATTGGTTCAAAGATATAGAAATACATGCTCGGAATGACTAGGTATATGCTAGCACTGCTTCTAAATCTGCTTTCAGCAGCAGCAGCAACTAGTAGAGCATCTGGCAAATAGGAAAGTTTGTAAAATCCACTGTGATAAGAAGAAAAAGTTAGATTCTGGGGACTAGAAGCAGAATCAAATTTGCTGCTGCAGAGAGAAGCTCTCTCTTACAAGTACAACCCGATCTTGCATCAAACTAACAATTGCTAGCACACACAGCGAACAAATGACATCTCCCAGAACAAAAACAAACACCACTTGGAACCTCCCCACAAATTTTTATGTGTAATTGATCCAAAAACATCTAATAACACTAATTAACATCCAATTCAACCAATACTTATGAAAAAGGCCTCTTCTCCTCAATATACATCGACATCTACATCCAATCACAAAATCAAACCAAGATCCCAACAAGTTAAACTAAGTCCAATTACTTCAGCTCCAAATTCCGCCACTCACATCAATCAAAAACAAACCCAAACTACACGAAACTAAAGGGGGACGAGGAAACAGATCCCAGCGACTGAAACCAGGCGATTCCAAGAGCATAAATGAACGATCAATCGAGAGAAAAGGCGACAGAGAGGGGCGAAAACGAGAGCAAAGGCACACGATATCTCTCACCTTCGGCTGGGGATCGGGGCGGCTGAGACCGCTTGGCAGCGGCAGCGGCGTCAGGTGAGGAGGCGTAGGGAGAGTCAGGGGCGTCCATGGCGGAGGCGGAGGCGGGGGCGGAGGGGCGAGGGGCGGGGTGGAGGGGGGAGCGACGAGGGGAAGAGGGGGGAGGTTAGGGTTCGTCTTCTTCTCCGTCTCTCTCACACCATTAACGAAGGGAGAAGGGTAGCGAGGAGAAGCGCTTCAGGATTTAGGTTTTATTTTGCCCGCCTCGTCCCTCGCTCGCTTCGGGTCGAAGCGCTTAACGTGAGTCGTGACTCGACCCAAGTCGATCATTGAAACCATAATTTCCTGCGTGAATCAGGTCCACCACGTCATGTTCTCCTCAAAGGGCCCTCAAGTTATAGACTATTTCAAAATATATCCCTCGATTTTAATCTTGTTTTTTAGTTTATTTGTTGAAATATAATTAAAATTATTTAATTTGATGAGATTATTAATAAATTTTTCTTAGTTGATTTGATAAATTTAAAAAAATGTCAATATAGAAAGAAAAAAAAAAAATCATTTCAATTTCAAAAGTACAAAAGATAGAACAAAAGAAAAGAGTTATAAACTGCAGGTGATTGATTGGATGGTCCACCATGACGTGGTGGACCATGTCCAACCAATTGTATTCTAAAGCATACAACCAATCATTACACATTTCACTTCTCCTAACTAGATCTATTTCATTTTTATTATATTTGTTTTCTTTTTGAAATTTTGACTTGTCAAAAGCACTTTCCCTGTCTCTAAAAGTTGAATTTAGATCTTTTCCACAAAGAGTAAAAAGTGTCATCACAGCATGAGATGCTTACTAATTCTGAGCAACAGTGATGGACAGTAAAATAGATGCATGCATTGCTGTGTATCTTTGAATAGTTCACATTCCAAATACCTACTTCAGAATCTTAGAAAAAAAACAAGCAGCTAAACCACCTTGAAATAATAGTTAAAGCATCGGATTCAGTCTCAACGCGCAGTCGCTGACATAATAGATCGAAGCTAGAAAATAAACGAATAAGACAACTGCCGCTTGAGTCACCTCGCACTGGGGCTACAGTTCTTCTGCTTCGCCTTCTCGATCAGCGGCTTCAATTGCTTCTTCTCCGCGAGTATCTTGAGGAAGTTGAACAGGAACGGTATGTAGTTGTGCTTCCTCCTGATGTTCTCGGTCTTCCACTTCTTGAACTTGTCCTCCTCCATTATAATCTTCTCTGTCACGCTCTCGATCCCTGACGCCACCTCAGCCAGAGATCGGTTTATGGCTTCGACAGCAGCAGGGTTGTGCTTGCTACCAGCAGCCATAAGATCATTCATCTGCTGAAGAAGCTGCTCCCTCTTCTTCTGAAGCTCCTTGAGCTCGGCAGTGTACATCTCCTTCCGGTTCTTTATAATCGCCATGAGATTGAACCGGATCTCGCTCTGTGAGTACCGATCAATCCGTTCCTGGATAACAGGCTGAACCATTCTCAGCCAGTCCAAATCACCGGGCCCACCAGAGCATTGGCCGAGGCTGATCGGCCCTTCTTTAAGCCCATCAAGCTCGTAGAGGACCCCGTCGACAGGAACATAGCTTATGAAATGGTAGACATCGTCATCCTTACCTGCCGTTTTCTGCTCTTCGGGAATGAATGGCTCAGGCCTCGCAAAGCTGTTGTGGGCGGTTCGTATGGCTTCACTGTTATTGATGGCCAAGCCTTTGAGCTCGGGTGGGAAGTACTTAGTGAAGTCCTTTAGGCTCAATAATTCCTGCCCGATATCAATTTCGGGACAGTTCATGAGAATTGAAAGGATAGCTTGAGTTGCACAAGCATTGTTAATAACCTGCGAGTACATGGTAAAAGAAGCGCAATCAGGTGGGAAAGGGTATAGAGGGCTGAGAAGAAGACTAATCAATGTGGCAAACCTGGCTTGCAAAGAAGAGGTTCGGGTTTGGTTCCTTGACTGCAGCGCGATCATCCTTCTCCCCTGGCCTCCATTTAAATAAGAATATCAAACCATATACTGGCCTGTGAACAAAATAACTAAAAAGTCAATCAGATGGAATAGATTGATGATGATGATGATGATGATCAAGGGGGTAAATATTCGAACCGCAGCTCATTAAGAGAGTCCAGATCAAGAGAGTACAATTCCTCAACCTGTCGAAAGATTTTTAAAAAAAAGTAAGGCATCAAGTTGGGATAATGTAGTACAATAAAATTCTCTCAAAGTAGCTATTCCAGTACAAATCATTATATTGGCTGTTCCTACTTTATCAACAGAAATAGAAATTAATGGGAACAAAATCCTCCAGAATGATCAGAATTAGCACAATAAACCTGTCCGATTTATGAGAGGTTCAATTTATGAGGTTCGATTCCGACTATATCAATATGATGAATTTAGATGCAAAAAAACGTAACCATATTCTTCTATTGCACAGATTAGCTATTTAGGTCTATAAAAAGCACTAGCGAAAATTTAAGTGCCTTTCTTTCTCCATATAATGTAATCTAGCAACAAAAATAATATCATTTCAATCTTTCTGTCTAGTGACATAAACAACTTTCAAGACCACCGAAGATAGTTTGCATGTCTAGTGACATAAGTTCACTACGTATAAAATAAGGAAACTTCAGATGGAGAAGAATTTGATTAGTAAACCATCTTAAGGAAGAAAATAAGCTGTACAACTGCACTCCATTACTCAATCATATTTACAGAGGCTAAAAAATATTTAAGGATCAGATATATACAACACTCCACTAATAAAGACGGCTAAGTGTGAACAAAATACAATTAAAGAACAGTCAAGGACAGCGGCAAGCTTACTTGAACACCTTTCACTTGCATCTGTTGTATAAGTTCAGTGAAAACACCTGGAAGTAATACAAGAAAAGGTAAGAGAAAATACGAGAGGAATTAAAACATTTTTCAAAAAACATCTCAGAACTCCAAAGCCAAATCAGCAGCTGAGTCATAAATGCAAAACTCACCTACATGGCAACTTGTTCAACATTTAACAAAACAAAATTGCTATAATTCAAATAAAAGTATAGGCCTTTTAATAACCATTCAATCATTTGTAAATCATAACGGAGTCAAGTTCCGATCTAACCACCTCTTATTCGCAATAAGCTTTTTGGAAAGTATTTGAATGTCCACAACCAACATCTTGGCAGGGAATTCATGATTGATTTGTAGATGAAAATTTCGCATGTCATTGAAAAAAGGTGTAAAAGCATAATGAATTAATTTACATTGGAGAGCGACACTATACAACGAATGACCAAACAAAGGGTCGACATACGTAAAACACTTGTGAGTCATTTAATAATAGAAATTCCACGTGAGTCACCATAAGAAGCATAAAAGTACTCAAAAGCGACAAAAAATAGTCACCTACTTACTTACCAGGATCAGACTCAATAGTGCACCAAGACATGTTGAGAAGCTTTTAATAGCTGCGCATAACATGGAAATCATATGAGTTTTCTATTGAAGTCATGAAACATGTAAAGCTGAAGCAAATCTCTAAGTTAAATTGTTCATTACTAGTCAAATTTTGCTACATTGGCTTTGAAGTATTATTCCGTCTATCATAAGAACTACTAAGGAATCAAAACTAAACATTCAAAATACTTTTAGCATGGAACCCAAAGAGAAAAGAGAGCAAAATAATTTTCTATCCTCAATAATGGAAAAAAATGCTCTCTCTCTCTCTATTCACATAACAGCATGATATAAGGTGTAATCTAATGTCAGAAACTAAGAAAACAAGGATAAAAAGAATGAATCAATCCCATACTGCAACATTCCAATAACTAGCTTCAAATATTACAAAAAAATTTCAAACTTCTAAATAGCAACTCTACATCACAAAAAACACACATAAAAATCACAAGCAAAAAGTAAAACTTATTGCATAGGCATCTGAATCCCTAAATTGGCGTCGCCCTAAATCGCAGACCAAGTTTAGAAAACTAGAACTGCAACACAAATAAGAGAATTCACGAGACGAAACCGCACAATTTCATGATTAAACAAAAAAAAAAAGAAAAAAACTTTTACTACTTGAATCAGCTAAAGGCATCCAAATCCCACTACAATTTCCTCAAAAAAACGCTTTTGGGGCAAGCACTGGTGGGAAAGAAGCTAAAGGCGATGGCAACGAATCAAAAACCCTAGCAACTAGTTTCGAAACCCTAGAGACGGATCTAGGACGGAGAGGAAGAACGGGGAATGAGTACCTGAGGATTCGAAGCGGTCGGCGAGGTTTAGGGTTAGGGTTAGGGTTAGGGTTAGGGTTCAGTAGAGAAAGAGAGAGGGAGGATTCACGAAGAAGATGGAGAGAGCGAGAGGAGTTGTACGATGAGGAGGATGATGAGGACGAAGACTAGTTAACGAATACCCAATTCGAATCCGACACACTATCCGAATCCGGGTCCGCATCGAACCCGAATTGGATGAGCAGCAAAAAGGGAAACTTGCACATATGTCCCTATCAAGTTGTAAAATTGTGGATTGATTTCTCACAAATTTAATTAAAGTTAGAAGCCTAATATGATTCAAAATTAAGAACTCCTAATATCATATTAAAATAATTTAAAATAATAATTATTTTTTTTTAGGTTGAATGTACCCAATCACTAGAAAAAGATATTTATCCCTTTCCTTTTTGGCAAGCCCCCATTACTATCACCCTAACAAAAATAGGAAATAGATTTAGAGGAGATGAGCTAATTTGGTGTTGCTTCAAGAGAAAGATCCATATGTTGTCAACAAAAAAAGAAAGATTTTGTAAGATCTCCAAACTTTAGCTTCTACCCCACATGTACAGCACTTGTACCATATCAAGGTATCATGCATCATACTCTACTAAAATAAAATAAAATAAAAAAAAAAAAAAAAAAAAGTCCTTGCCAAAATGGTAAGGTTCCTTAAAAAAAGAAACGAGAGTATTGTTAAAACTATGCCATAAGACGTGAGAGATACGTGAAAAATTTATAATCATCAAGATGAGAACGATTCAAGAAGGCTAGTAAAATAAGCTATACGATCCGATTTTGATTTCTGAATACGTTCGTTATATAATTCGTAAGTTTCTGATATACTCTAATTCCAACAACTTCATGCATCCAAATTTATAAATAGTACTTCTAAATATAAGATAACTGTTACAGAAAACACTTTATATATATATAGAGAGAGAGAGAGAGAGAGTTGTGCTGGAATGCTATTGATAGCACCAGCTCAATTTTGTCACCTATTTTATAGCCCTTGGATCGCATTGAGATTCGTGCAAACTCTTTAATTAAAAAGAAAAGATTTTTATTTTTTACTTTTTCTTTTTACTTTTTTTTTTCTCTTTTTTTCATTAAAGAGCCTCCACGAATCTCAATGTGATCTAAGGACTATAAAATGAATGGCAAAGTTGGACTAGTGCTATCAATAGCATTCCAGCACAACTATATATATATATATATATATATATATATATATATATATATATATATATATAATTTGGTCGGAATACTATCGATAGCACTAAGTCATTGGTGCTATCAAGTTTTTAGTCTTTGGATTAAGAAATATGCGGCTAGGGTTTAGTAGGTGGTTGGTTGAAAAGTAAAAATCTTAAAAAACTACTATAATCTCAACCGCACATACTTTCATCTAAGGCTAAAAATTTGATAGCATCAATTGCTTAGTACTATCGATAGTATTCCAGCCGGACTCTATATATATATATATATATCTTTGCATCATTACATTTCCCACTCTCTTCTTATATGCTGGCAAAGGACTTGGCGTAGGTATCTTCCAACCTCCACTTCACACAGCCAACCCCCAACTCCACCAACAAAAAAGCACACAAAACACACAGACACACATTGCTATCATCATGCATGTATATATATATATATATATATATATATATATATATATATATATAGTACACATCTCTCTCTATATATGTAGTTTCAAATCCTTCCTTTGCTTCCAGGTTCTTACAGTAAGTACATTTCTTTCCTCTAAATATATATATAATATTGATCGACTCTCACAATGACAAGAGGGGGAAAGCATTTCCTGCTATGGTTTTCAGCTGTTTTCGTCGCAGTTGCCGCTATTATCATTGCCTCCACGACGATCTCTCCTCTTACTACTCGCATTGCTCGCGTAAAAACTGCGAGTGTTAGTAGCTTTGGAGGGGATGTGTTGGGTAGGATAGTGAGCAGTAGCTCGACGATTGTCGACGTTCTCGTATCAGTGCTCGAACGAATGGTATGCGAAATGTTAGCTACATATATTTTCTATTGGAACCTTTGTTTTTTAACTTTTGATTTCTTCAAAATTAAAAAAGTCATATCAACATAATAACTTAATAATAGTACCTTATATAGATATATCCAAATTTGTAAACTTAAGCTGTCAGAGAATAATATTTTACTATTTTATAATCTGCAGGTGTGGAGAGACCACCGCCGCCGCCACCGATCGCACCGCCACCGGAAGAAGCGGCCCGCGGACTGCAACGACTCGAAATGGGCATCGCCGATCGCCGCCCAGCAGAACCCGGGTCTAATCCTGACCGTCGATCAGAGAGGATGTGGGGCCTTCAGCAGCTTGCAGAATGCTGTTGATGCTGTTCCTGATTACAGTCCTAATCGAACCCTCATCATAGTTGATTCTGGCATATATAGGTTTATTTATATAAACTGTTTATATTTGATTCAATTTTTTTAAAAAAAAAATCACAAAAATCCCCTCAACTGAGAATCAAACTCAAAGAAGCTCCCCTTGAGTTATGTTTCTAACCTTTTTTTTCTGTTGAGTTTTATTTCATCCAAATAAATAAGATTTGGAAAGAACAAATCCACACTTAAATAGATAATTATGTGCTAATTAATAAAAGATTTGAGTGTTTTTTGGTGTAACTAGTTTCATAATTACAGGGAGAAGGTGATGGTGTGGACTAACAAAACGAATATAACAGTTCAAGGGCAGGGGTACCTGACGACGACCGTTGCGTGGAATGCGACAGCCAACTCGAGCGGCGGCACCGTCTACAGCGCCACCGTCGCCGTCTTCGCCTTCAACTTCGTCGCCTACAACATCAGCTTCCAGGCAAGTACATGTGCCTTTGTAAGAATAAAATGTACTAAACATTTTAGTTACTGAACTTTTTCCGACAGTTTACTGATATACCGACCGTAACTGCTTCTGCCATCCCTGTCAGTTGAATGACATGCTTAGTTCTTGCTGCCTGTCTGCAAAGTTTCTGCAGTATATGGGGATTGTGGTGTGACAGAAATTTCTAATGCAAATTTCTCAAATTTTGGAGCTTGAAATAATCATTTTACTAATGTATCAACTAAAGTAGAAAGAAAAAACCTCTTTCTTTTTTTTTTTATGGAAAGGGAGGTATATTAGTCAATTGTAGGATGGGTAGCATGCAAACTGCATGACTCAAACCGAAATTGGATTGCTGACAGAGTCAAAAGATGAAATTGCAAAATAGACAAAACTTAAAAACCAAAATGTTTGAATAAAATAACCGTATGAGATATATATTTGTATTGATTGGCTGTTTTTGGTGGTGTGGGGAGCACAGAACACGGCCCCGCGGCCGTCCCCCGGCTACGAGGGCGCGCAGGCGGTGGCGTTGCGGATCGCCGGAGACCAAGCCGCCTTCTACGGCTGCGGGTTTTACGGTGCGCAGGACACGCTGCTCGACGACCGCGGCCGCCACTTCTTCCGCGACTGCTTCATCGAAGGTTCCATCGACTTCATCTTTGGCAATGCCAGGTCTCTGTACCAGGTATGCATTTACATGATCCTGAACTTTTATATATATTACACTTATGCTTCCACAGCGAACGAATCTTCATCTACGTATTAAGTTAGAGTAAAAGAGCTAGTGACTGAATTGTACAAGGACTATGAACAATTTCTCAGATGGAGGTTGTACATTTGAAAAAAAATTTAAGCATGGATGTGGATGTAGGATTGCGTGCTCAATTCGGTGGCGGCGGAGGTCGGCAGCGGCATTGCGGGGGGCAGGATTAGCGGGTGCATCACTGCGCACGGGCGTCAATCTGCTGCGGAGGGGACGGGGTTCTCGTTCGTCGACTGCAGCATTACGGGGACCGGGAGAGTGTGGCTGGGGCGGGCGTGGCAGCCGTATGCGACTGTCGTGTTCTCGAGGACAAGCATGTCCGGCGCCGTGGCACCGGAAGGATGGAACGATTGGAATGATGCAACCAGAGACTCGTCTGTGGTTGATCCCTCGCTGCTCTAATCTTGATTGAACTCGATCCCGCTTTATAATGGCTAATTCCCTGAATTTAGATTTGCAACCTTACTGGTCTTGATCCTGCATCTGCTAGTTTGCGAGTGTACTGCCCGTGCACCACTAATTCAATGCTTTAGAAAGCCCTACAGAAAGCAATTTTGATCATTCCTTCACTGATGTTAAAAACTGGCAGTAAAGAAGCAAATGGAGAAGAGCTCTGAAGCGTTTTCAAACATTTACATGCCCTTCCACATATCAGATCTGACGCATTAGGAGACTCAATTCTAATCATTCATTAGTTATAAACAGGTTCTTACCATTCGAAATTTCCTTTACCTTGCAGGCTGGTTTTCTTTGCCGAGTTCAACAGCACGGGACCGGGGGCGAACAGCTCGCAGAGAGTCATGTATTCTAAGCAGCTGGATCCGTGCCAGGCTGCGTCATTCATGGACATCTCGTACATAGATGGGAGTGACTGGATTCTCCCCGCTCTCCAAAGAACTTCGGTCGATCCATGCAGCCCACGTCGTCAGTATGAAGGGATGATCACAACATACACTTCACCGACATCGGATGATGCAGCAAGTTACAAAAACTCAAGTTTAGAAGCGTAGAGAAAACCAAGTAACTTACATGAAAGCGAAGCAATGAATTTTCTAACATCATATGCAATAGTAATCTAATAAATATCATGTAACATCGAAGAGGAAATATCAGATGCACATCTCTGAAGTTCTTATAGGCTAAAGTATTTGAATTGCCATGGTTTGCATAATGATCTAAGCATACAGAGCATATACATATCTGCATTCAAATTTCAAACCTTAAAACTTCAATCTTAGCAACTACAAAAATCATCAGGCTGAAGTATCACAGATCTTCCAGACAATTTTTGTCGAAAGCTCGCATTCATTTCATTCTCAATGGCGCAAGTCAAGCAATGCAATTTCATCCATTCTTGACCAAACAAATCATGTTAAGTCCCCTACCAATCAGCTGGAAAATTTAATGAGAACATAACAACAAAATATCAATCCGTAAATGAGTAGGTAAGACAAGGAAACCCTGCACGATATACACCTGTATGCAAAAATAGAAAAGGAAAAAAAGAAAAGGAAAGACTGAGTAAATGTTGGTTGTTGCACTCAAGAATTTTTTAGGAGCACGCATGAAATATGAACAGAAATAAAATAAAAAAAAAAATAAAAAAATAAAAAATAAAAAAAAACTTTAAACTCTTGAAGGTCGAGTCTGATTCACAAATTTTCCTTTAAGATGTCAAAAAGGGTAATGTATGATTCTGTAAGTTGAATTTCGCAATACAATCTCTTTACCAGCTTTGCAATCACCAAAAAGAAACAGAAAAAAGAAGCATTACTAAGAAATAAAAAAAAAGTGTTGAAACTTTTTCTAACTCAAAATGTGCCAATTCTCCACCTACCTCCTAGCAAATTCTACTTTTTCTTTATCACTATATATTGAGTCCTATGATTCTCTACTTTTCTTTCTCCTCTTTAATTCTGAAGAACAAAAGAGCAAGAGCTCAAAAACTGCTTCTTGATGGTACCAATTGCGCGCACTTCTTTGATCTGCAGAAGCTTGTATATACATTTACACGAAAAGCGCTGCAAAAAGTGGCTCTTCCCAAGTAACACAAACAAATAGAACAGCTTCATCCTATTCCCCAAAGGTAACTAAGAAAGAAGAACTGGTTTGTGAAGAACTGACGTTCCTTGAAACACGGTTGTCCGAGCTCCATTAAGATAGTCCACCAGCTGCAAGCAGTATAAATAGGTAGTTTCAATTTTTATTGCACCCAAGAAAGAGATATTTACATCTACACCTATGATGTCTAAATCTTCATCGGGAGAGCTTTATTTGTATCAAATATAACATCTTGTACTTACAAAAGATGCCCCTCTTTAAAAAAAGAGTCATAATACTTTCCCACATTAATGTCCCAACTCCCCAACTTGATAGTATTTTTTGTTAGAAGGTGCACTTTGAGGGAAATAAAGGGGAATCAAGATCATACAGGGGTACATAGGTGAGTAGATGGTTTTGCAGGGATATATTTAAAATCTACTTCAAACAAAAGGATAATTGCAAGGGAACCCACCTGCTCTGAAGTTATTTTGGAGAAACCAAACCTCTTAGTCCAGATAGATTCAGCTTCATCAGCTGCCGGTAGGATGAAATGTTTAACCTTTAAGGACGCCAACAACCTCTCTATACACGAGAAAAGTGACTGAAAATAACCCTGCTCGATAATATAAAAAATACATTTTTAATATGGGCGTACTGATGAAAGATAGGAGGAACTGCATATGATTTCTGATGAAAGATAGGAGCAGCAAAAAATTAGACAAGTAATAAAAAACTCTTCGACTCTATTCAATAACATGCACCTCTTAAAAATATACCAACCACAATTGAATTGTGCCCTAGAGAGTGGTTTAAGAACCTAGTGAACATGATCTTACCAGTCCTTGACTATCCCTACTAGTAGCAACCAATGGCAGTTCAGCGACTTGGCAACCCATAACACGTAAAATCCCCGCCGTTACAACAGAGGAACTGCAATGTATAAAACAAGTTTAGGAACGTGAAATATACACATTGTCAGTTCAACGATTACAAGTCAACTCTTACCCAACAGTTAATACTGCACAATACATCCCAGAGTAATCTTGGTCTCTCACTGTCCTCCTGCCAGGGAAGGTAAATTATATTTTACAAAAGCTGAAGGAAAAAACTCGTCATCAAAAAGATGGAAAAAGAGAGATGATTTTAATCCTTACCCATAGACCATGACAGGAATAAGATCTCGGCCAGTTGTAGCCTCGACTATAGGATCAAATGACTCCTGCAAAACAACATTCCAGGAACAAGTAAATACAACAAAGTTCTCCTTTGTAACTAAATGGACAAAGCACGCACACATATAAATCAACAAATGATGAACGATCCAAGTTTCTTGTATCATTAATATATTTATTGCATATTAATAATTTAAATTCCCGCTTCATAAACCAAACAATAATTTGCAACATTAAGATTTTTTGTAAATTGAGTATGACAGCGATTTCTATACGAACATCAAGCCTAAACAACATTACTTGCAAGTAAAATTTTCTTGGCTTCAAAAATCTTCTATGTAGTTCAACACCCTACAAAACTCATTAAGTTACACACATATTTAGTGTCCATGTTCCTGACAAACAAACTAAAGAAAGTAGCAAAACAAAATATGCAATAATTCTAAATGCAAAAAAAAATAAATCAAAATACTCGAGCATTTACATGGAAAATGGCAACTGCTCTGGACAGCAATAATTTGGTGTCTGCTGAAGCATCCCTGCCACTAAGCAGTCTCCATCTTACATCAATATCAACATCTTTAGTTAAAGCCTTTTCGTCATACTTCTTCTTTATGGCATCCACATCTTCACTTGGAAGGGCTTCAGCTCCTTGGAGTAGAAAATCTTGCAAAGCAGCATGAATTCTACTGCAATCAGCACAGCAGAACCACTCTCCTTTAGGCAGTTCCTGCAGTAGAAGGTTTTTGTTAATGTGTCAATCACCAAATCCATATAATAAGTTGTCCTATTTACAAAACTTGGCACAACTAGCCAAAAAAAACAGCTAGACCAATCACAATAGAAAAAAGAAAAAATATATATAATAAAAAAGGAAGCAACAGAATAATACACTCACCTTTAAATCAGCCATATTGTGCTCTTTCAAACATCCAACATGATATTCCTTCTCGCACTGGTCAAATTAGAAAAATTTAGTGAACTGATCGCCAAACTCCATGGCCTTTAACTTTGGATGTAAGAACCATAAAGAATGTTGATTTTGTGAAAAGAAACAGATTCAACTGTTTGTGAAGAGAAATATGTGTACTAGTGCATCTACAAATAAATAAAATATTGATAAACAAACACATAAATGTATCTTTCGGTGTCTTCTTATGATTGAAAAACCATACTTGGTCACAAAGAAGCACCGTGCGAGCATCAAATCTAGATTTGCTGAAATCATGGAGCCTGCAATACACACAGATTGACAAAGAGAAAATTATGAGCATGCCAATGAACCATTACCAAAGATAGAACAGTGTTAGTACGGTAGGTCTACATTGCGCATACAAACTAAGACTTTAAAATAACTTAAATATAAAGGGAAAATTTTTTACTTAAGGATTAGTACACACTTGAAACAGAGCACTCCTATTACAAGGACGGTTATCAAATATTTAAAGGGTTAGAAAGGAGACAATACAAAGATCAAAGCCTAATACCGACTACTATTAGGGTTGGCCAGGTCCATTATGTGATTTATACACACAAATTAGGAGGAAAAAGAAAATTCAAAAATAGTTACAGGACAAATCGTGGTTTCTAAATGCACAAATTTCACAACTGTATATTGCAAAATATTGTATTTCACGACCATCATAATTCAGATAAAAAATGTGCTGCCTAAAGCATTCTGTCCCAATAAAAGATAACAAGGAATGATCACTACAATTTATAAGCTACACACTTGGAGCAACATCTGGGATGAACTACAAAGACAGCTGCACAAATACAAAATGATACATTTTAAGTGGAAGATACCTCAGGGAAAAGGAGAGGATCAAAATAAACAGGGAAAAAAAGAAATGAAGGTCAGCATGGCAGCACATATAATTTTTTCCGGTAATATATACCGGCATTTAATTGTATGTTGGGCAGGTCCGGAATTCTTGAATTTCACATAACTTAGTTTAAGAGGTAAATTATTCTTATAAGGTGACGAACTCATTCTTAAGAAAAATCTAAAAATGATAACAATTGAGAATGCACGGAAAGGTTTAAATAAAATTTAAGAGTTTTGAAGGCAATACACTGCATTCCTTCATGGCATTAAAGCAATTTTGTTGACGACAATTGGGAATGCACAGATGTGTTTAAATAAAATTTAGAGTTTCGAAGGCAATACACTTTATTCTTTCATGGCATTAAAGCAATTTTGTTGCAGTTCAAGTACTAAAAAGATGGATCCAAGTCCCATATCTTACTCAAAATTACATTGAGTATTAATGAACTGCTTACCTGCATAACGCACATCCACCAACATTAGTCTGTGTCGTTGTGACAATACGTATGCACCGTTTAAATATTTGTTCTATAGGATCAACTCCAGCAACCCTTCCAGCTGCTATAGCATTGTCATTATGCGCCAAAGCCTTTTCTCTCTGATGAAGACTCTGGCAATATTGACAATACCAATCCCCTTTGGGAATTGCCGACAAACCGATACATTCTGTAATGCAAGCAAGACAAGCCATAGGCATTTTCATCAGCAAAAGCCTCTAGTCCCAACTAAGAGGGGCCGGATATGTGCCAAAATAGCAAGCCAACAAAACACTCACCAAGCATCATTCATGTGAATTCAGGAAAATAAGATATGCAACAATAAGAAAAGCAGTTAACTAGCATGAAAGTACATGCATTTATAAACAAGGAAGAATAATGTAAAGTAAAAAATAATTAGTAATTCAATTGCATAAAGCTTAAGAAAATACCTCGAACTACAGCTGGTACATTGTAAACTAGCAACAAATGTTATGTTTTTGTTCTCCTACATATCGACCATACTATATGAGGCTTTTGGGCAATTAAATGGGGGGCATCAAATGATCCAAATTGATATCTTGGACCATGAAAGGGGCCTCAAGTTTGCTCTAGAGCTACAGTAGGGTCTTTTATTAGACAATTGTGGCATGCGATCTATAAGAAAACAAAAAAAAAAATCACAATCAATGACTCCGACTCGAATAACTATTGTTCAAAGAAGCAGTCATTGCGACTTGGCGGCCGCCATGACCAAAATCCAATACCATTGACAATAATAATAATGACAAAACCGCCACAAAACAGTAAAATGCAAATCATGGTTTGGGTGTTAAGATTGAGATAAATTAACAGTTTGGTAAAGCAACAAAGAACAGTGAAAACAATCTCTTATCTAGTTGGACATCCTGAGTTTCCATGTGCTAAATCGTTTTTATAACATAATTCATTCGAAAATCTACATCTTCTACTATAATTCATCTGAATCATGAAAATACGTACGTTTGTGAAAAGCCCTAGGACAGAGATCACAAAGAAGAAGATTTCCTCCATCTGCACAGATGCCGCATAGATCATCATTTTCACTTGGTGACAACTTCCGATCTTTCGATAGAGAAACAGACAATTCATGTAGTGAAACCCCATTGGAAGTATAAATGTTATTGTAACTGCAAGAAATTCACACACAATAGAGCAAGGTTGCAATAGTCACTGAAGGTGTCAAAAAATAAATTTAAGAAGCTTTCTCAACCAGATACTTACGGTTTGCGCCGTGAAGCCCGACCAGCATGAGCTTCAAACTGTGAAGGGCTTACCTGTATGTTCAGCAAATAGGAAAAAAGATTACGATGAGGTAAAAACATTAAGAACTCAAACAAATAGCAAAGCTCCAAACTTACCACTGCATTACAGCAATGACAATATATTCCATTATCTTTTATATAGCCCTCAAGCAATCTCTGCAAAATTATCACGACAACTTCTTATTAGTCTATTACTAGTCAATTTTCAGAAGAATAACACAGATGTCATTGTTAGACAACCTTCCCACCAACATAGTAGCCAACTTCAGTACCCTCCGGTAAAATGTCGTTCATAAAAACCAACTTGTGCAGTCCCAAGTCCCTTGTAGACAAAAGAACAAAAAAAAGTAAGGACCAGAAGAATTTAATAACAATTGGATAAAGCAACAGAATGCCAATATTTCAACCAAAATAAAAAATACTGACTTTCTTGTTAATTTTCCTGCACTGCTAATCTTCTTTTTGGATGATGGATTTTTTGATGAGCTATCTAATGCACTTGGTAGTGAACCTTCCCTGGGTATCCTAAAAAAGCACAAGAAATATAGAAGCATCCAGGCAAAAAAGGTTAGAACTCTTATCTAGATCAAGAGAGTTCAAACATATAAGACATACAACACTTTCTGAGTTAATAATAATGACTTGCTGACTATGTATATGACTATTAGTAAGGGCATATACCACCTAAAACAACAATTTTATAACTGTTAAGGGCGTGTACCACTAAAACAACCATTTTATAACCGTACATATCAGTGGTTTGGATACAGGATTGATATAAAGAAGAAAGTAGCACAAGCAAGCATCAAGTTGAATACCATAGGGCAAGGCACAATGATACAAACAGAGTCTTTTAATTAATACTAGTAATACCATTAAAAACATTTATGTGGTCACTCTACAACTAGTTTATAGAAAAAAAAATGGTCATGTGTGTCTCCAAAGAAGTACCTGCTACCGCTAACATTTGCCTTCGATGGACTTGGAGTTTTCCAAGGTTGCTTTGCCTTTGAGTCAAGGCAAACATCACATAACAATGCAAGCTTCCCAGTCCGTGAAGTAAGAAACAACTCTGCAGATCCCATACACATGTAAGAACCGTAACAAGTATAAGCAACAAAAAGCAATAAGTACCCAGAACATAATACTCACCTTTACACTTCTGACAAGTATAAGATCTCTCTGCAGGCGGTGGACCAATTGCATTTTGTATCGTATCTTCTAAAGTGGCTAATGAAACATTTGCACACGCCTTTAATACATCTCGAATGCTATTTCCATTTTCCAAGATAATGTAATCCGACGGATGCTTTTTTGTGCTACCAGCATGAAGCTCGAAGTTATAGGGTGAAACAGCCTGAGAAACGCAAAAGAACCAAAAAAATCTCTCACCTCTCAGAACATATCATTCTTACAAAAGTTGAAAGTGAAGCAAATCAAACAAAGACTTACTCTAGAACCATTGCAAGAAGCACAAGAGCACAATATATTATTGCCCCTTATCACTCCATGGAGCTCTGGTTGCTGTAAGAATGCCAGAAACACAATTCCTGATCAAAATTACAATGTCCATAAATGGGATAAAACATGAAGTAACATATAACTGCCATCAGATTAATGAGAGCAAACATGGTTCAGCTATAGCTTACATTAAAAAATAAAAATTTGAAAAAAAACCCAAAAAAATGAGAGATGAAATCCCAAGTGAAAGACCTAAAATACTTATTAAGCTCTTTAGATGAGTAAGCCAATTTCGATTAACCATACTAGAAGATAACAATCATATTAAAGCAGGACGAATTGGTAGCATACCTTCCCATTAGGGACATGATACTTGACGGGCAATCCCTCAAGTAAGCCGGTTGCAAGCAAATCCCGGACATTACCAGGGATCCTCCTCAACCTAATCTTCTTAGACATCTTCAGCTCCATCTTATTAGGCGAACTCAACAGCCCGTCGACATCATGCTCCCCATCCTTCGTCTCCTCTGAACCGACCGAGCCATTACTCACGGTTGCATCCTCTGCTTTATCCTTGAGCAATGACCTTGTAAACCTCCTGATGGGCTTCTCAGCCGGAATGTTACTCACAATTTCTACTACTTGGTCATTCACAGGAACCTTTTCCTGCTTCACTGATGAAACATTCGAATCCAACCCATTGCTCATAGTCGCTTCAGGCCGAGCTACAGCATCCTCTGCTTTGTTATTCAGCAATGACCTTGTAAACCGCCTGGTCGGCTTTGCTGCAGAAACAGCTTGCGCCTTCGTCACGCAGGAGGATTCAAGTGCCACTTTTTCTACATTGGATTCAGCAGAGCCAGAGCCATCAACTTCAATTGGTTTATCGTTTAGAGGAGGAGGAGACGACACTGACACCACCAATGCTTCCGATGATTCTGAGAAAACCTTCGATTCTGAGCTAGTAGACAAGCAATTCGGCTTCTCAACAGGAGACGCAGCAATCGAAATTGGCTCATCCATCACAACAGCATCCGACACTGGAGCGGACCCATTCTCTTTCACACGGGCATCGCCCACGGACACATCTCGGCATTCCGCCACATTAGGCGCCTCCGCCTCCACCAGAGACGGAGTCGAAGGAGGAAGAGGAGGGGGAGGAGGGGGAGGAAGTGTTACCGGTTGCGGCTGAGACGAAGCACCCTTGGACGAGGGCCGGTCTCCACGGTCGTCGGATCTCTTCGGCTTCTTGCTACCGCGCGAAGCACCACCGGACGCGGCTGCCGCGGATGCGAAGGAGCTCCGGGAGCGGGTGCGGCCGAGGGAAGGGGGGAGCTCGGCCTGGGCCTTGAGGGCAAAGGCGAACTCCCTCTTGAGCCCGGCGCGGACGCCGGAGCGGAGCACGTACTCCTCGGAATCGGAGGGCCCGTCGCCGTTCGCCATGGATCTAGTGCTCCGGCTCCGGCGACGGCCACGGCCACGGCGGCCGAGGTACGCCGGATCCGGGATTCGATGGGGAACTAGGGTTTCCGCGACGAGGAAGAACACGAAAACGACGACGACGACGAAAGGGATAAAGAGGTGCGCATATTCCGGAAGGTGCGGAGCGTAGAGTGGGGGGAAATAAAGCGATGGAAATGGAAATAATTATCAATTTAATTAAAATTAAAATTATTATTATTATAAAAACAGGTAATTAGTACAGCGGATTGGGAAATGACGAGACGAGCGGGGGGAAATGGGGAAGATGATGACGGGGAGTGGAGGGGGGTAAAATGGGAAAATATCCCATACAGTGAAATTACGAGAATACCCCTCCCTCCGTGCGCCCATGTCCGTCAACAGATTCGGCGGGGTTTTCGGGAGTGCAGCGGAAACGGAGATCTCAGCGCCGTGATGTTTGGGCCTTAAAATAATTGGGCCGGTCCGTGGGCTTTTAATAAGTCTACTAAATATATTAATTTCATACAGCTCCGTATAAACATATCGAATAACAGATATATTTCTATAAAGTTTAACTTTTTATATTGGTTTGTCACTGTTAGTTTACTGTTTATTTTTTAACAGAATATAAATGAAATGTTAATTTTACGTTTATAAATATGTCCCTTTAAAAGTTTCAACTGTTAAAAAATATATCTATAGTTAAGTATGATATCTAAAAAAGATAAAAAGGTAAATTTATCTCACTCACTCACTAAAATATTTAATCTATAATTAATTATATTTTTCTAACGAAAATAAATAGAATTGACATATATTAATACCTTAGTACTTTTGAAAGAATAAATATAAAAAATTAAACTTTATAAAATTATATTCGATATGCTTACAGAAAACTATATAAAATTAATCTTAATTTAAAATGTCTGTAAAGTACACTCGCTTCTAGATTTCACACACTAAGTTTTGTTTTTTCCTATCAAAAATAAAATTTAAACTCGAGATCTGTAGTTCGAAAATCTGGCTAGTCAAGCGAAGTTTAAAAAATAATAATAATAACAAAAACACAATGGCAATATAATCTTCTACAAAGTGAGATTGATTCTAAATATCATAAACAAAGACCTTAAAATCTTATCTAAGTAAAGTTCATATTCAATTTATATATTTTTTTCGTCATTAGATACAAAGTTCAGATTCAACTAAACACTCATGCAGGCTAAAAAGGAATAGAAAATAAACTTAGTAAACTTGCGACATCTACACTTATTCAACTTGCACAACTTGCACCACAAATTTTAAAATAATGCGCACACTTAGTAATTCTAAATAAGGTGTCAACGAGCCGAACACGAGCGAGCTAGGGTCGGCTCGTGTTCGGCTCGTTTAAATAAACGAGCCGAACACAAGTTGGCTCGTTTAAATATCGAGCTGAAAAATTCGACTCGAATTCGAATACGAGCTGGCTCGCGAACAACAAGTTTGATTTTCATTCTCCTATTAGGTGTAAAGTTTTAAAAAAAAAAAATTCATAAAAAATTAATAGTCTAAAATCTAAATAGTAAAGTTATATATATATATATATATATATATATATATATATATATATATATATATATATATATATATATATATATATATATATCGAGCTGTTATCGAGCCGAACACGAGCGAGCCGATCCCAGCTCGTGTTCGGCTCGTTTATTAAACGAGCTAGAAAATTCGGCTTGTATTCAGCTCGTTTACTAAATGAGTGATTCGATATCAAGCTCATTTTGAACTGAACACGAGCTGGCTCACGAACAGCGAGTATTTTTAGAAAAATATTAAGCCAGGTCAAACAGACACTAATTTAAAATTAAATATGGCATCATTTCCTATAGGGGTATTTAGGGAAGGCTCCAATATAATGGAAGGGTAATTTTGGAATTTGACAGAGAAGGTGCTAAAAAAATTTCTTGTTTCAGTAGACAGATGATTAGAAAATTATTAATTTTTTTAAAAAAAATAAAATTACGAAATTAGAGGGAAACGAAAAAAGGGCTTGCACTGGAAAAGTTTGGTTCCGGGAAACGCGTCCCCTCCACAATTTACTCGATCGCGACACTGTCGTGGGTTGGGCCCAATCCTATTGGGCCGCATGGAGACCCCCCTCAATTATAGATCGTTTCGAAATGGCCCCTTAAATTATAGTTTTGTTAACTAATTCTTTGTTTTTTAACTAATTTTAGATAGTCAAATTAAAAATATCAAAATTTAGTAATATTTTTTGTTAAATTTATAAGTATAATGTAGAGTTCTAATTATTAATTAATTTATTAATGAACACATACAAAACTTTTAAAATATATGTATGAATCAATTACAAATTGTGCTTTATAATTATATAATATCAACCTATTAACAGCAAAAAAGAAATAGCTAAGGGGCTTGTTTCAAAATAGACGGTAGGTGAGGGGTATGTGTGAGAAAAATCATACCTACTCCTCTAGTGATAGGATGAGGCGGTGATGAAGCCACATAGTGCCACGTGTCGCTGGGAACTTGGGGAGCAAGTAATAGTAAGAAATAAATAAATAAATAATTAATTAATTAATAATCAGACACGAGGTGGGCCCGTGGGACCCACTAGAAAGAAAGAAACAAAAAAATAAATAATAATAAAAAAAAAGTGTGAGATCGAATCGTGTCCGTACACAGGATGATTTTATTTTTTAGGATTCTGTTTGATTATGGAATAAAACTGAACTAACTATTATAGGATAAGTATAAAATACGACACTAGTATAAAAAAACGTTTGGAATAGTTTCAGAAATGAGAGATTTTGTGTTTAGTATAAAAATGAGGAATAAAAAAAATAAAGAGTTTTAATTGGGATAAATAATTTTTTTGTCCTTAAATTTTATTATATAATAATAAGATGAGAGATGGTGTCTCGGTAGACGTGAGAGGGTATTTAAAAAAAATATAAGAGGGTGGTTGAGAAGAGTGAGAACAGTAATTCTCACTTATTCTAGTTATGCCGGAACAAGTTATACCAATTAATTTCTAATACGTTTGAAAGAATAAAAAGAATATCCCTCCTATTTCCGATTCTATACCGAATCCAAACGAACCCTAGAGCAATAACCAGAAATAATAAGTGAATTCGGCGGCTGGGGCGGAGACTGCGCCTACATTCGTTTTGTGCTGCTTTGAGAAATGAGACGAGCAGCTCCATAATTTTCAAATTTTCAAAATTTTAAAATAAAATTTCAAAATGCATATAATAAGATTTAACATAAATCTTTATTTAATTATATATATATATATATATATATATATATATATATATATTTATAGATTATTAATATACTGATATGTCACACACAAATTAATTTATATAATACAAATAGAAATTAGACTTCGAACTTAAAACATCGGATACCAACCACTACATCTTTTGTCACTTATGCTAAGGACGGTCGGTTGTTTATTGAGCGTTATTATTATACATGAAAATTGAACATAACAAAGTAATTAAACAGCAAGGATCTACTGTAAACACCAACACCATTCCAACTTATTCTAACTAGCTTCTGATGAGCAGCAATCCAATTGCAGTAACAACGAGAGTTGAGGGGAGGCCGAAGCGGAGATGGCTAAAGAAAGAGAGATTATAGCCGTATTGCTGAGACCGCCGCGCCTGTTCGCAAACGATCAAGTTTGCAGCAGATCCCAGTAGTGACAGGTTTCCGGCCACCGTACTCACCCACGCCAAAAGAAGCCACGCCTTTGTCTCCGCGGAAGGAGAGATCTCCGCAGCAGATGCCGCCACTCGGGCTCCAAGTAGCAGAACTGAGACAAACCAATATCAAACAGAAAAATTATGAATTCTGCAGTACAATCTGCATCCAAATACAAGAAGATAGAAAACGTCGAATTGTTCTTTGTTTTGAGAGAAATGCAGCATGCTGCCGCTTCATTCATGACAGGAAACATCGAATTGTTCCTTATCTTCGATGTACCACCACGCGAACCACACTCAGAATTAAGTATCTAAGATGTAGCTAATTCAACTTTTCTAGCAGAACATAGATCAGTTAATAGTAAATATGGTTGCATTATAATTCTGGAGAATGTTACCTGTTGGTACATTGGATGCTACATTTGAGAGGAGTAGAATAACCAAGGAAAGAACTGCAATTCCACTAACAGTATTAATCCGGGCATGTGGTTCCATTAAATCCCAAAAAGCGCTCGGTATACCAGTTCTGTTAAAGCCCTCGACGGTGATGAACATCCCACAAAAGAATATCAGCAACGAGTACGAAACCTGGAGATCCAACAATAGACCCAACGACATTACTCAAATCGACAACGGTAAAAACGGAGAGCTAAGATTGAATGGTGGAGTGTCACACTTTTTTTAACCTTGTGTTTGTGAATTACCTTCTCTAGACACGGACCAGCGTCCTTGAAATCGAGCACGACGAGTGCGAGCGCGGCGGTTATTGCGCTCCACGACATGTTTAGCCCCAGCAGAAGCGCGACGAGCATTCCTAATGTTATGACATAGACGCAACTTTTCCACAGCAATCCTTTCCACCTCTCCGTCGACGGAACTTCCTCCGAAGGTTGGCTATTCGACAACCATCGTGTCATACCGTTCAATCGACTGCCACTTCGCACGCGTCTCCAAACGGAGGCATTTTGCTTGTCACTGGTAGTTGCATCAACTACTTGGGCGTCATTCGTTGCCTCGTCGGATAGTACATCACTCTCACCACCGTGGCTCACTCTACTCCGTAAATTCCCCGAGCAGTCCCCTTTTGTCGAACCGGGGCTTAGAATGATCGCGTCGACGATCGAGCTCAAATCACGGGAATTCCCGGAGTTGAGGTGGGACATTGTAGCCGGCGAGAAGCGGTGAGAAGGGGTGTCCCCTTGGTTGATCACGTCGTTCGCCGCCGCCGTACCGGCCACGCCTACATTGTTACAACTAGACAAAACTTTCCAGTAGTAGCACAGGAGAATAACGGTATTAACGGTAATTCCGACAATCATCGCGGTGAGAATTCCGAGCAAAAATTTGCCGAACGAAATCTTGCTGTGAACAGCTATGACGAGGTTCTGCGGATTGCCGATCGGAGTGGCGGCGGAACCGATGTTGGCGCTGGACGCGAGGGCCAGAAGGAACGGCTGCGGCGGCAGATTGTTCTGCCGGGCGATTTTGAGGATGAATTCAGTGAGAACAACACAGCAAGTGTCGTTGGTGAACAGAGCACTGGCGATGCCGGACACGAGACAAATCCTGCACAGCAGGTCCCTGCCGCCGTTGCTCTTCCACGAGAGCAGCTTGCCCAAGTACATGAACATGTCGGCCCTCTCGAGATAGCAACTCACCACCATGGTGCCGAAGAGGAGGCCGAGGATCGGGAGGTCTATGGCGGCGTAGGCTTCGTCGGCGGAGATGACATGGAACAGCACCATGAGCATGGCGCCGAGCAGGGACCCGGCGGTGCGGCCGATCGGCAAGAACGGCACCGCCGGAAACACCGCCAGAACCCAGAAAATGGCGAAGGCAATTGAGCCTAGTACTACTTTCACAGTTGCTGCCATTGCCATGTTTGTCAATTGAGCTTTTTTTTTTTGTTTCAGAATGAATCTAAATTGGTGAGTATCTGCATGAAGAGGTACAAATTTGTGGCCTGAGTCAGAAAAACAGAGCAGTAAAGGGCAATCTAATGAGTGTATCTATCATGCAATGGTCCCAGATTCTAATTAACATGCATGCAAAGATATATATAGAAGAGCACACACCACAAGGAACAAATTAACACTAGCTAGAAATTTAAGAAAGGAGGAGGAATTAATCAAAGCAAGCTTTGCATGCATGCAAAGGGAACAAAAAAAAAGGAACTGGATTAATACATCCAATGGAATCTAAGCATAAAAAGAGCTCTTACCATCACTGCTCCATTGCCCAGCTTTGAAGAAACTGGAACTCATTCAACAGCAATGAGAACCATGGTGTTGAAGGTTTGCGAGTACAGTGATTCATGATTATTTAATATCAAATTTTCTAATTTAGGCTAAAAAATATTCTGTATATATTAGACATAATCTCTTTTCTTAAGTCTAAAATTGATTGTATCCTCTCTCTCTCTCTATATATAGATATATATATATATATCTATCTCTCTCTAGAGAGAAGTGAGAGAGAGAACATGGAGAGCCAGTGTGGCATTAATGTGGTGGCATGTGTACTTAAAAAATTGAGGAAATGAGGTTGTGAACAACCAAGCTTTTTTGTTAGTGTGGGTTATGTTTGGGAATAATTAGGAGCATGTCCTTTTTTGTGTTGCTTAGTTGTAGGAGCTGAATCAACATTATAAAAAATTGCAATGACAAAAAATTGACAAAATTTTGTCACAAAAAAATACAAGAAGAATTAGATATGCATACTTCATCATGTGATCCAATTTTTTGGAAGATGAGGTAAAATCTAAAGGAGTGTTTGAAAAGTTTGAGCATTACCAAATAAAAAAATAAAATGAGTTTGTTTGCTTTGTCCTTTGTAGAAAAGTAGTTTTGGACTATTAAATTAATTTCTACTTTTATCATAAGAATATGTTTAATTAGTTCACGGTATTTTTTTTTTAAGATATTTGAAAAAGGATATCGAAATTGCCAAATCTCATATTTGTTTTTTTGTGGAGAAATTTGATTAAAAAAAAAAGAGACTAAATTAAATACCTTTTTGCGAATTTTATATCTACTCCAAAAATTTAAATTGAGTGCACAAGCTATATATCCCTAAATTTATAAATATTTAAATCAGTTTTATATTCAAATAGCTATAGCTTTTATATAATTAATTTTCTATAAAATAAATTATAATTTGCTCTATAAAAAGAAAAAAGGTATTATTGTAGTTTTATTAATAGAGTGAAAAATAATATAGTTTTACTCGATTTATTTTATTTTATTTTATTTTATTTTATTTCTCTTACAACAACAATTTTTTGCCACTCAATAATAGCTTAACACAAAAAATGGTGACTCACGTAATGATTAGCGCACAATACCGTAATTAATTAACTGTAGATTAATAATGCTCTTGGTATGTTTTATATATATATATATATATATATATATATATATATATATATATTTATATATATAGTCCGACTAGTATACTATCGATAGTACAAAATATTTAGTGTTATCAAGTTTTCTACCGTTAGATCAAGTATTTTAATTATTTTCATCCGTTAGATTTTACTATTTCTCCAATCATCCATTAAACCCAAAGGATCCACTATCATCTCAACCAGATATCTCTTAATTCAACGGTTAAAAACTTAATAGTACCAATGACTCGGTATTATTAATAATATTCCAACCTAGTTCTCTCTCTCTCTCTAAGCCATTGGTGCTATCAAGTTTTTAACCGTTGGATGAAAAAATATACGGTTTGGATTATAGTGGTCCCCTAGGGTTTACTAACTGGTTGGTTGAATAGTAAAAATCATAGGAGACCACTATAATCCCAACCGCATATCTTTTCATCCAACGGCTGAAAACTTGATAGCACCAATTGTTTGGTGTTATCGATAGTATTCTAGTCGGACTATATATATATATATATATATATATATATATATATATATGAGTCCGGTTACTATACTATTAATAGTACCAAGTTATTGGTGCTATCAAATTTTCTATCCTTAGATCAACTCCTTTGATCATTTTAACCGGTTAGATTTTACAATTTTTCCAACCACCTATTAAACCCAAAGGGCCCACTATCATCTCAACCACACATTTTTTAATCTAAGGGTTAAAAATTTAATAGCACCAATAACTTTGTACTATTAATAGTATTCCAGCCTAGCGCGCACTCTCTCTCTCTCTCTATATATATATATATATATATATATATATATATATATATATATATATATATATATATATATATATATATATTTCGAAGCCAGCTGCCTCATATTCAGATTGTAGTCTAGTCCAGTTTATCTCTCTTTTGAATGAAGCCAAAACGGTCATGGATGTTTAAGGATCATGGACAATTCTTGAATTCTCTTTTTCCGTTTTGTGCGTGAATTAATGTATGCTAGTTAATGAGTAAATTTAATGTACCTTCTGCATATAATAGGAGGATTGGCTAAAACTAAGGCGCAAAAAAAAAAAAAAAAATTTGGAGAGAATTATTGTCTCTCTCTCTTAATAGCCTAAGAGCTCGTTAAGAAGAGAGATAACAATTCTTCTCTGGATAGGAATAAAATTATTTTCATCCGAAAACAATCTTATTTCCATCATTTTTTTTAAATTTTTTTTTAAAATTTAAATTTAAATTTTTAAAAAATTAAAATTTATAAAATTTTGAATTTAATTTTTTTATTTTATAAAATTTAAAAATTTTAACTTTAATTTTTTATAAATCTAAACATTTTAATTTTAAAATTTATACAAATTTTTTATTTACAATTTTTTAATTTTTTTATAATTTTTTTTTTAATTTCTACAAATTTAAAAATTAAAATTTTTGCAAATTTTTCAAAATAATTAAAATTTTAATTTTTAAATATTTAAATTTAGACAAATTTTAAATTTTATAACTTTTTAAATTTTTAACTTTAATTTTTAATAAATTTAAAAAATTAAACGCTATTATTTAAATGCTAAAATTTAAATTTTAATTTAAACAAAAATTAATTATTATTTAATTAATGTTTTATATTAATTAATTAGATAAAATATTATTATTTTAAAATTATAATTACTTTTATTTTTACTATTTCAATCTAACTATTCAAATACTAATTTTTTTATTCATAAAAATAATTCAATTTTCATTCAAATGCAAAATTAATTTTGTTTATGCTTATTTCTGAACTTATACCTATCCTAGGTATAAAAAAAATTATACCTTTTAAATCTATTCTCGAACCAAACGGGGATCGAAGAGAGCGTGTGTACTTTATAGTTTTTACTTTTAAGTAACAGAGTACTTAGTTTTTGAAAAACTTCTATTCCTCTTTCTCACTCTCTTATTTTTCTTTTTTTTGTACTTAGTTTTTTAGGGCACGGAGGTCCGAATTAGAGATAGACTTGCTTATTTTCAAGGAGGAAGATGGACGTCCCAGATTTTTATGAGTCAAAAATTTAAGTTCGTGCATGACAATCTGCTATGCTTTTAGAAGTATGAAAATTACCGTTTTTATTAAATTTTAATTTAGAGTATTTGAAGGGTTTAATTTTTTTTTCTGATTTTTTATTATCTATTATTTAGTAATCAAAAAGTTTAAAATCAGTAAATTTAACGGCCAATGTGGATCTGCAAGTTTAAAGACGTAGAAGTATCAAAATTAGATAAAATTTTGGTTAAATTTTTTTTACACTAGTTAAAATAAGATTAATAACTTTGATATTAAATTTTAATATTATATCATTATTTTTTATATAATTTTTATTTTTAGGCGTAAATTTTAAGTCTTTTTATCATTAGATAATTAATATTAAAAAATTAAAAAATTTATTATTTATATATTTCAAAAACTATAGATTAAGTCTAATAAAATCGATCGGTGATTCAAAAATGTTATTATCGAAAATAACTTGAACATAGACCTCTGTCCTTTATGGCTCAACTCGCTTTTTATATATTTAAAAAATAAAATATTTTTTGTACATTCCAAATAAAAATGAAATGAATTTTACTAATCATTTCGAAATGACCAGTGAATAATTTTTTATCATATCTTTATCCTGATATGAAAGATGGGTGAAATATATATATATATATCGTACATCTAATTTTGAATATACATATAACATTACTTTTAATATTTTAATTTGTACTATAGTGCCGAGTGCAGCACTCTTATATAGAAGGGTATATATAAGTATACATCTCTTTAGGGGTGTATATCTTACACCCCACTCTATTCTGGGATGGAATGAATTTCACTCGTAACTCGATGTGACGAGTAAAATAATACTCATCCCAGGATGGGGTATGGTGTAGGATATCAATATATTAATAATATAATATGTACACTCAATTAAAGATAATCCAAAGCATTTTTTCCATTTTAAGTTTACCTGATAACAAAGTCATTATACTTGTTTTACTCCATCTAATTAAGCTCTGCAAACATCACACTCATCTGCTAACGAAAATAAAGCGTAGCTGAAAATATCTCTAAGGTCAGAAATTCGAACCAATGTGTGTATTTTCAAAACCTTAATCCCCGACCTTCCTAGGTGGGTTTTCGGGTGCTCGAGTGTGTAAGTTTGGAGAGTTAAGAAAGCACATGGTAATGTCAAATATCATCTTCATTAGACCCCAATTGCATAAGTAAAAGCACTTTTTTTTTTTTTTTTTCCATTCAAGGAATCTATGTGTTTGGAAGCAGTAATAGCAGTAGCATTCAGAGGAAAAGAGATTGGGAGTATTCTCAGAAACAAACCTGTTAAGAAAGCCAAATTCCACTAACTATATATATGTATACATATATTATTATATGTTACATCATTTAACCTTTATATTAGACCAATAGTCAGCAAGAGGAGACTTTTATTTATACTACAAGTTCATAGCAAGATGCATGAAAAAGAGAAGAAAAAGCTGGAAAAAGAAAGAAACCTATTTCTTCTATTCTGATGAAGATTGGAACAAGAAATAAGCCACAGCCTTCGAACTCATTCTGACCCTACAGCGAATTCCAGTAAAACATGTCAGATGGATCAGGAACTATGTAAAAGTCCGGAAGAAGCTCAGTGCGGCGACAAATTAGCTGACCCCTGGTTGGATCAGAGGGAAGAAAGCCCAGTCCTTTCTCGGCTCGGTCGTTATTCCTACCTTCTCGTTGGCCCACCAGTCGGAGCCAATGCTGGGCTCCGCGTTCGCGGTATCTGAATTATCGAATTTGAACTCTTTAGACACCGGAAGAGAGAGAGAGCTCTGCGCTTTGTCTGGAATATCGTTGCAGTTTTCATTATCAACACTCTTATCTGTACAGACTCCATCAGCAGCAGTTGTAGTAGAAATCTTCAAATGTTCCCCTGAAATCGCCGATTTCTTCCCCAAACAACGGGCGACGTCCTCTGCGGTCAATTCAAATGATACTCTGTGATCAGCACCATGTTCATGGTTCTGCAACCCGACAGTTAAATCCACTAGCGATGCAGCCGCTGTTATTCGTCCATCTAGAAGTGAGCCACCATTGCGAGCATGGCGGGGTGCCAGCTTGCGCCTCGAGATCTCTTCGGCGTTCAAGATCTTCGGCGGCTCAGGATCAGGGAATGGAGATGAAGTGCCGGAACAAGCCGAGCTTGGCGATATGAGGTGGCCAATTGGGCTGCCAGGGTACAGATGGTATGAATTGAACTCGCAGGCTTCCCCTCCCTTTCTGCCGCTAGTACTGAAGGAAGAACTCAAAAGCTGGGCAAATGGTACTTCAGGGGATGAAGGGGTGGTGAGATGCATAGGTTCAGGGGGAGGGGTGAAGGAAGCGGTGGACGGTTCGGTAGTGAACGTGGAAAAGGCAGGGGGCGAGACTAATTGAGTCTCGTGGGCATATGGGCCGATGGCGAATATGGAGGCAGGACCGGTCGGTGAGTAGGAATTGCCAGAGATAGGGGAGAAGGAGATGGGGCCGGCAGGTGAGTGGGCGGCTGATGGGGGTTCCGATTGGAGTAGGGAGACGGGGGAGGAAGGAGGGGCAACGAAGGGGAGGACGAGGGACGGGGGATGGTGATTAGAGTTTTCGGCTACAGTTGTGTGAGAACTTGGGACTGTTGGCTCAGGGACGAGGACCGCGTGGCTTATGCGCCTGTCGTGCTTGTGAGATCCAAAGCACCAGTAAATACTGAACCAGGTCGGCCATCTTCTCCGCTGCAAGTGAAAGTTTTATTTGGCCAGCGATTATAGTGTAATCAGATATCTGTTAAAATAAGTAAATAACAAATCCATAAACAGTCTCAACGAAAGTAGAGTTTTTGTTATTCTCAGCAAGAACATACGTCACTTTCATCACATCAGGAAAAGCTTCAAGATGTCTAAGAATATCTACTAAATCTCTTTTCATGTGGATAAATTAATAAATAAACAAGTGAAAAACAATGCAGGATAACACCTTGTCAATGCTTAGGTATGGAAAATCAGAGGTTTATGCCGCACACACTATGTAAATCTGATGCAGAATAGCTTTTTTGGTTCCTTGTTACTTTCACTTGCTAAACTTTCTAAAGGTGAAAATCTGCAGCAAATCATGATATCCAGAACAATTCATACATCCGACGACAGTAAATGTTTGTCATACCTAAGGGTAAAAACTTTATAAAAAAAGGGAAGGCCTTAGGCCTAATGTTTCACTCAGACTACAAAAGACAAGTAAAAGCTTTGAACTCGATGTCTCATGCATGTCAGCTGGTGGGATTTCAAGGCGCACATCAACGACAAAAGCTGTAAAAACAGGTGAAACAGGACAAGAAATTCCAACTTACAGAAAAATTGGTGGGTGATAAAGAAACACCCTACAGCTAAAAAATAAGTGATAACATAAAGTATTTCCAAACTAGAAAGCAACATGAAAAGGCTAATCAATCTTAAAAGTGAACTAAATCCTAGGCTCACTGGCCAGTGCTTTCAGCAATACAGGAACGACAGCAAAATAAAAATGTATGGAGAAAGCAAGGAACGTGATGTGGAAAAGCATAAAAAGCAACTAGATCGTTATCGGAGATAAAATATTTGGCGTGCACCTTTTATCTTTCCTATTTCGCAGGGATTAAATCAATGGACAACTACCGACCATGAACATAAAACATAATCTCTTCCTATCTTAGTAGCAACAGCACCAAACCTCGAGACATAATTATGGACAAATATGCATAAAAATTGAAGCTAACAACAATGAAGGGACAATAATATTCATCCAGAGTTCTCGGACAACTCGATCTACTACCGCCCATCTCTTGGAGCGTCAAGAAACTAAGTGCTGCAATAAGATCTTCAACTAGCACACTCCACATTACCATTAATACCGGTTCTTCTTCTATCGGCAAAACAAGAAAAATTGAGCTTGATTGTCACCTAGGAGAAGATCTAGTCCAACTCGTGCACACAAAATTTCCTCACTTTCACCTCAACTCTCGGTGAAGATGGTTTTTACACAAATTAGAATAAGGAAATTTTAACATTTCCTTCTTAACTTCAGTTAGGATACAACCGCCGGCTACCTGCATATCTTGCGCGCAAACTTTCAACCCATTTAATTCACCAATCCCCAAATCAGTGGGATATGATCATACAATCACGTACAAACTTGTACAAATACTGAAATTTAGTAGAGATACCAACTTCCATCCAAATTCTGCGTCCAACATGTCGTTCCTCTACACAACAATCTAAGATACATCCCAAGATACAGGCATCTAATCTACCACAACATATCACTGCATCCAACAGAGGCAACAAGAAAAGCAGTATCTGAATTTGGCAACAACTAACATAGTCCAAATCTAAAACCCCAAAATCAAATTAATGCTGAAATTGTGCTAATTTAGGGTTGATCACATCCTCCGTGTAATCAGATTCTTTGCTCCATCTACACACACCTGATACTAAGAACAAGCACTACACCAGGGTAAGATCAAACTATAACTTTTATCAAAAGAATTGATGAGCTTTCCAACTATTAATCGCCTATAAAATCAAACACAATTCACAGAGATAAGAGTGATACAATTTGAAAATCACAATTTTACATCAAAAACACAGGAAAAATCCAAAAAATCATTACAAAACAGATCAAAACCAAATCAACAACAACAACAACAACAACAACAAAAAACTAATTTCATACAATTACCGGAACAGTGAGTTGTTGGATTCTGCTCTCGGCCGATACTATCGCCGCGGCCGCCGCATTCACAGTCTCCACGCTATCATTTGCTCTCCTCATCTCCTCACCAATCGAAATCAAGCAAAGAAAACCTAAATCCCCCAAAATTTCTCCAAACCCCCCGTTATTACTTCACCCAGGGATCAAAATTCATCACCATAATCACCCCAAAACCATCCAATAGCTCACCTACCTCCCCAAGCAACCCTAGAATTCGATCCAGAGATCGAGAGAGAGGGGAAACGAGTGCTCAACTCGGAAGAGAGAGAGAGGTACCATTTACAAAAGAGGAATCTTTAAATCCCCCTCTTTCTCTCTCTACTCTCTCTCTTCTTTCTCTCACTACTCTCTCTCTCTCTCTCTCTCTATCTGTGGAGAGTGTAAAGGTCAAACACGGCATTAGGTAGGTCGCGCGCGAAATTACCAAATTACCACACAGATAAAATTGCACGTAGCCCCCTCAAAAGTAGTCTATTTAGGAATATCCTCGTCTTCTTTCTTTAATTTTTTTAGCCTCTAATTTTTGGATTAACTTATTCTTAGTTACTCAAGTAAACCATTCATAAAAATTAATAGCTTTATTTTCTTATTTATTTATTTATTTTTAAATACTGATTCTATATAATTCGATGGTACAAAAACTATTTTTTTTAAAAAAAATTAGTTTTTGTATTAATTGAAGAAAATAAAAGTTGAGGTGTCCACTGCAAAATCGCCTATATATATATAAGGGGTTTCGAGACACTTTTACGGTTCCTTTAATTAACGAACACCAACGGGATACGTAACCAAATCTGGACCGAGCGATTTCCGTGTCGCGGATATCCAACGGCTACGGTCATTCCGTAACGGAATGGCACGCCTCGTAAATAAGTCGAAATACGGGGCTATTTATGTATGAACCAATGAAGAGGCGATGTCCCACGTGTGCATCTAATAATAAATAATAATAATAATAATAATAATAATAATAATAAAGTAGTAGTAATAATAATTAATAACTTAATTAATTAGTTAGTTAATTAATTAATTAATTAAAGGTGACCGTTTCTTTCGACACGCCTCAGAAGTCCCACCCGGTGCTCCCCTCGTGCGCACCCCGCGTGTGGGGCCCACGCGTTATTATTACTCATTTCACCCAATTTTTTGACTCGAAAATTAAACCCACTTTAAATTTAAAATTTAATCATTTTGTATTTTTATTAAACTTATTTTTGAATTAAAAATAAATATAGCAAATAATTTGCTATTTTTCACTATCTAAAAAAGAAGAGAATGGGATGGGATTAGATTATTAATATATCAAAATTTAAATCTCTAATCTTTCGAATGCAATTATCCTCTCACTGTGTTCTCTCTCTAGATTGAGGGTGTCCATGTGGGTACAAATTAAGGTGGGGTTATTATTTTGCAAAATTAATTGTTAACTAATTAATGTATTTTATTATTGTCGAAGTGTGCGTTTTTGACTTACGAGAGGGGTTTAATGCGGTGTTAGGCACAAATGTACTGTGCAAGCAACTCCCTCTATTATTATTATTTGGTTAATGCTAATTGTACATCTTATATTCCGTTCATTTAAAAATGAGATGAATTTTATCGGTCACTTTAAAAATTCTCATCCTTGAATGAGATGGGGTGTTATGATATACACCTATTTGGGGTGTAGTATATGTAGCATAGCTCAATATAATTGAACTAAATCTCTTAATCCGGCTATAAAAGTGTTAAACGTGTTAGAACTAGCTCTAAAATGGATGACTCCTAAAAAATAGAGATGAGTCTCGATTAAGTCATAATCCCAATAATTGACTGATGTGGGTAGAGCGTGGCTGCCCACAAGGTCAGCTAAGTTAAGTTGACCGCCGTGAATTTGAAATAGTTCTATGTATAAGATATAATAGAACTAAACCTTTTAATCGAACTATAGCAATTTGGGTAGTGGCCAGACCCAACAAATTAATAGAATTACGCGTGTTATAACTAGAGTAAGTCTAGAATGGGTGACTCCATAAAAAATGGGATGTTACATATAATATAATATAATAAATTCGTTGTTTGGGGTTTCCATTGTAGTTAGAAGCTTTATACTTAACCTTAAATAAAAACTAGCTATGAACATAACTTTTCTGGAATTTTTAGTAATTAGAGAGTCACATATTTGTTTATTGGGAGTTCATACTACTACAATCATAATAGGCTTTCATAAATACAACTTTATACATAGTTTTCACCCTCCCCATTTGTTTCGGGACTAGAACAAGGAATAAGGGGTTTATCCCCCTTATTCTACCAAACGCATCAGGAATTATCCGGTACAACTAGTTCCAGTACAAACAGAATAAGCTGGAACAACAATTCTTATCCATTATTTTATAATTTTTTTTTTTTACCAAACTATCCCTCCTCCCCTCCTTTCTCTCTTCCCAATACACTCTCATCATCACAATCCCTTTCTCTCCTCTCTCTCTTTTCCTTCATCCCACATCCTTTCTCTCTTCCCAATACACTCTCATCATCATAAATTAATATTATAAAATTTTAAATTTTAAAATTTAAATGTTGAAATTTTATATTTAAAATTTTAAATTTAATTTGATAAAATAAAATATTAAATTAAATATTATTTTCCAATAATATAATTTGATTATGATTTTGATTTTATCTTAATTTTTTTAAAGCTTTAATCCATTAATTAAAACAAACTACTTAAATTTTAACAACTTTTATCACATATTAAATCTCGAGGGTAAAAAGGTAAATTATCCCAATCTAATCTCTTTATTCTTCTTATTCTTCATTCTCATACCAAACACAAAATCTCTAATCTCTGAAACTATCCCAAACGCTTTTTTACTCTAGTTCCGTATTTTATACTTATTCCAGGATTAGCTAGTTCTACCTTAACCCATTACCAAACGGGGCCTTAATGTCTCCTTTTCACAAAACAAAAGTTAGCAAATCAAACTAATGTTTTGTGCTGGGTTGGCTTTGTTTTAGTCACTCCTTGAGGAGATGATTGGATTGTTAGTTGGGTGAGTTGTCTCAATCATTATTGTGTAGCAAATAAATTAATTTTAAATAAATAAGCCCATTTTTGGATACTTTCTCAAAGTTCTCAATCATATTGTCCAAACTAGAAGTTAGGTTGGTAATGCATACTCTTCTCTTCTCCCTTTGAAGTTAGATATTGAGCTACTTTGTGATTCCTTGCATCTCCAAATCTGCTCTGAAGCCCCCACCAGCACCCAAAAGAGAAAAGAGAGAAGTGCAACTCTGCTCTTTATTCCTAGTTTACATTTCCTGCAAGCAATGTCTGATTCAGAAACAAGAACTGTTAGAACAAAAAAGAATGGATAAAAGAAGAGCATACAGATTTTATAATATTCACACTTCTGTATGAAACAAGAAAGATGCCCTCATAATAACATCACTGATGACTCACCAGGAATCATAATCATCTAATCTGATCTAATCTAATATAATACACAAAGGCTGATGACATGACAGGTTATAACAAATAAGCAACCATTTAATTAACCAAGCTTATGAAACACTGCTATTGAACAGAGCAGATGATTGTAAAATTTTTGTACTCACAGAATCTTAATATACACACAACTTATATTTGCGTACCACAGATTCTTTATATATACACACACACAACTCATTCTTACATATCACAAGTTCTTTATATGCACACAATTCAGACTTACATGCTCTGATTTGAAGAGAGCTTAAAGAGTTCAATATTTTCAGTACCGAAGCATTAGAACAATGTGAAAACCTAATCACATCTAAGAGCTAAAATTTACCAAACCGCCACCAGTTTCACAAGCCACCAACATTGGTATTCATCCTCGGAAACCTCGCATCGGTCCATATTTGTTCGTCATCATCGGCAACAGAAGATTTATAAGCTGAACACGGCGTCACCGGGGATCACAGGGCCATGTCGACCGCCAGCAACCAGAATGCCTTTGACCTGGCTGAATGGTCCCACAACGCAGCTAATCTTCTGTAATCAAAGGAAAGTTTCTGGCTGTTAATGAGACTACCAGGCATTACCCATACTGACACATAAAACTGCTCGTCCGACAAATGGAGTAAACGGAAGAGTATGTTAATATTTACCTAGCAAAGCCGTAAGTATGAAAATTTTGCTATAATTTTTTATGAGAACAATTTTGCCGTACAAAGCTGTTACTGGTAGGTAATACTTAGGTATATTCCAATCATGCGGTCAACATAAGTAGGGGGTTCGTCATACTCACAAATCACTCAACTGTGCATTCCTTTTGCACCTAATCAATCAGCAAAATTAGGTACCAAGTAGCCTTCAGTATCAATAGAATTTTGCATTCATTAATGCTGGTCTTATCAAGTCACCATTACCTCTTGATGTCCTCGCAACAAAGCTTACATAACCTAATGAAATGCATATATAAGACACAAAATAGCCTGATTTAACTTATATGTAAGTTAAAATGGATGGTCTCAGTAATGCCTTCAAAAAGAAACCCAAATGATTTGTAGTAAAGAACTTAGCTCGACTCAAAATAATGTAGTTTAGGATGGAATTCAGACGAGCACGGAAATGAAATAACAATCCAGTACCCAGAAAACAGGAAAATAAACATTTCGTTGAGTAGAGCATATTATACCTCATCGTTGATTTTAAACTGCAATTTAATTTGTTGACGCTGCAAATTTTCTCGTTGCCATCGCTGCCCCACAATTGCTAGGCCCAACAAAGCAGCAGCTACGAACACAGACCAGAATGTGTTTGCTTCTTTCGCATTATTATACAGAAATGTCATCTTTCTCTTCCACCATGATTCACACTGACAGGCAGAACCCCCGTATTCATTTTCTTCCCTCAATTCAGAAGCAATTCTAGAATCGGCAAGAGTTTCTTGTTTTGGGCAGCAAGAATCATCTGGTTCAGAATTAGCGCTAGTCTGAGTACAATCAACCAATCTACTTATCTCTGATTCAGTGTGGAACTCCACATCGACAACGGAAAGACTCTTTTCCTTGTCCAAAAACTTAATCCCATGGAGATCATCAGTTGATTTATTCCTACAACTTTCTCCGTAAAATTCGTCCGGTTCGTCAACTCTCTTCCCCCCAAAGCTTACATTTTGATCAGATAACTCAAACTGCGGTCCTTTCTTATCAGCTTCTTTCCAAAGGGTTTCGAGCTTTTCTTGTGGCAACGAAAAGTGGCCGGACACGAACATCGCAGGAGACGATTCATGTTCTTCCGCGACACATTCGGAATCTTTACTTTCGTCCGCCATATCAAATTGCCTCGGGCCGGGCGACGCTGCGTATGCGGATGCCGTGAGAGACACGACCTCCCAGTCAGCTCCGCGGGGAGAAGAAGCCCTTTCGCCATCTTTCTTATTGTCGGCCATTTCTTTTAGATACTTAAACCTTTACCAGAAGATCAAATTGATTAACTAAATTTTGATTCAAAATATCAAATTGAATCACTAATGGTGACCCAATTTACACCCAAAAGATCATGAGCATAAAATTTTGAATTACTTGATCACTAATTCAAACAGCAAAATAACACTACCAGAGCATGTTTACACATGATTAACCAGAGGATCGAAAGAACACATCATTACATAACAAATCAAAGCAGGATCACTCAAATCAAATACAAATTATGGCTCATTCTCTACATCCCTGCATATTAGATTCCAAAACAAGCATCAGAAGTAATCAAAAAACAAAAACAAAACAAAAAAAAATCCTCTTTACAGATCAAACTAGTACTTCATCTTAGAACCAAATACGGCAAAGGATCAAAACCCTAAAACATACGAAAAACTACCCAAAAAAAATCTTAAAAAATCACAGCAGAACCTAAGTAGCAAAATAATCAGATCACAGTGGAAGGAATCGTAATAAATTTTATAATAATAATTGAAATTAAAAGAGGTTTGGTGCTGAGAAAAATACCTCGGAGGAGCGATCGAAGCTCCCCTCCCCCAAACACCGATCCCGAGGAAGGAGAAAACTTGGAACCGGAGCGTTGGATTTGCCTCGAATAATTAATGGTGTTTGAGGGGAAATGCTCAGTGACCGACTCAGCCAGTAACTGTTGCCTTTCCCACCGGCTATAGCCGGTCGTAGAACGCCCTCTTGCGCTACCAATGGGCGCGCCGTTGTAAATGGGCCGGTAACGGGCCTCAAGGAAGTGGAGGTTTAGTATGGGTATAAATCTAAAGTGAAGAGTAAATAGTGTATGATGTGGCAATCCACTTATTTGTTTGTGAGTCTGTTCGTGTTGGGTTCAAATTGACTCTGAGATCAATCGGTTTATTTAGTAAACTTTCGAACATGAGTTTAAAATTTTAACAAGTCGTATATGAATTGGGATCAGTTTGTTCGTGCTTGGTGCTATTAAGTTTTGAGCCATTAGATGAAGAAAAATATACAGTTAGTATGATAATGCTTCTCTAAAATTCAGTAAATAGTTAAAAAAATAATATAATTAAATACTTAGTGTCGTTTTGTATAGTAGTCAAACTATATATATATATATATATATATATATATATATATATATATATATATACACGAACTAGACTACTAGCTATATGGTATAAATTTTATATTATTTATAAATTTTAATTATTAAATTAAAATTTTAGTTTTTAAATATTTGTTTTAAAAAAATTTTATCTACTAATAAGATTGATAATTTAACTTTATAGTCACAAGTCAGCTCGTATTTCTCTTGTCTGATAAACGAACGAGAACATGAGCTGGTCCAAATGTTTGACTCATCAATTTGAGTGCGTAGCTATTTATTTTTTAGATTTCAAAAATTAAATTCACGATTTTGGGGAAGTTATAGCAGCCGTATTTGTATTTATTTTAGCAACGGAGTTGTGGGACCGCATCATGCTTTTTGAGATACATGTAATAATTAATCAGAAGTTTTTATCTTATATATATATTAATAATATATAAAAATAAAATAATTATTTTTAAAAAAATTTAGAGCTAGTAATTTTACAGAAACTGGAACTAAATCAAACATGCAAAATATCAAACGAACAAAATAAAAGAAAATTAAATTGCAAACTTTCATCATTTATAAACTTAAAAATTACTTAAATCTCTCTCGGTCCCATCTCCCAATCAACAAGCTGCAGAAATAAATCTCTAAAAAGGACAAACATTAATACAAGCCTACAATAATAAAAGCCACAAAGAGATCTCACCACACCACAATAATAATAGCATCCTCTTCCTAAACCTGTAACCTGATGACCTGTCCTGATAAATAAACATTTTGCGCGGGAATTTTAAAGCAAAACATGCACAATAATAATAGAAATAATTTTATTAGGCTAGAGGATGCTAGAGCAGTAGTGTTAATAGTAAAATAATATTATTTAAGTAAAATATATATATTTTTATATATATATATAATTTTTTTTTTATTGAAATTGGGATTTAATATATATATATATTTTTTATTTTATTTTAGAGAGGGGGATGGAGCAGGGATGGGAGGAACTGGTCGTCTTTGTCGAGACGCCGCATGGGCTCCTCGGGAAGCGTGAGCTCGACGTCGATGCTGCGGCCACCGGCCCTGCCCGGGTAGAGGTAGACCATCCCGTCGAACTTGTTGTTCGACCCGCTACGAACCCGCTCGGGGCGCCCGAACCCGAAGTCGACGTCGTAGACCCGGAAACGGGGCGAGCTCCCCACGGCGACGCAGTTGGCCCCGGCGTCGCTGTAGTGGAAGAGCTTGGGCGCGGCCTCGTAGCCCTCGAGCCGCGCGGCGATGGCGGCGGCGCAGTGCGCGTCGATGGCGCGCTGGAGCACCGCGGCGGCGAACGCGGGGGGGCTGGCGAGGAGGAGCCCCGCAGGCGCCGCAGTGAACACCGCCTGGATCAGGTTCCCGAAGTAGGCCGGCGACAATGGCGGGTCGACCCGACCCCGGCAATCTGCGAACACGGCGAACACCGTGAGCTCGTCAGCGGCGAGCCCCCGCGCGCGCGTCACCGCCCGCCACACGTGCGCCCCGAGCGACTGGAAGGTCGAGAAGGGCTTGGACTCGGAATCGGGCTCGGAATCGGGGTTTGGGTTAGGGTTTTGGTTGGTGGAGAGCTTGATTTGGTCGATTAGGGATTCGGGGAAGGAGAAGAGGCGGGGGATGAGGGGTTTGGCGGGCCTGTTGGGGTCGAGGGCCTCGTGGGCGGCGGGGGAGGAGGGCAGGGGTAGGGGGACGCGTGTGCGGCTGGCGAGGGCGCGGTCGAGGACGGGGAGGAGGGATATCCCGCCGCCGCCGCCGCCGCCGCCGCCGCCGCCGCCGCGGGAGAGCTCGGCCCACGACGACATGAAGTGCCAGGTTGACTGCCCGTCCAGTATCGCGTGGTTGAACGCGCACCCTATCGCCACCCCGTCCTTCAGCTTCGTGAACTGCACCACGCATCACCACCATCACACCAGGTGTTTGTGTTTTTGCTCTTCTTTTTCTCACCAACAATAATAATAATAATAATCATAACAATAATGAACTAAACTACTATTCTACACTATCAAATACCACCAAGTTTTTTTTTGATACAATGATTGATTGGTTAAAAATATAATATAATTAAAAAAATAAAAATAATAAAAATAATTAATCTAAACAGTGAAAAAATTGATAGCATCCACTATTTGGTACTATCAATCCATAGTATATTATCAATAGTATATATGTTTTAAATTTATCGCTAGCTTACGGTTTATGTTTTAACAAAATATAAATAAAATATTAATTTTATTTTATAAATATTTTTCAAAAAGTTCTAACGATTAAAATATATATATATATATGATTAATTATAATATCTGAAAGGACAAAAAAATAAATTTATCTCACTCGATTAAGTATTTAATCTATAATTTGACGGTAAAAACATATACGAACAGTATAAAATTTCTGAAATGATAAATATGAAAATGTTAAGAACTCTATAGAAATATATTTACTATTCGATATATTTACAGAAAATTGTATAAATTTAAAATCACTTTGATCTAGAATAATTGAATTTTACATAAATCAAATTTGATCATATTTAATGGCTAATATTAGATGAATTGAAATTAGAGACCGCTTGATCTCTGAATAGACAATCTTACAAAATTGTAAATTTTTGCTGATACAAAATTTAGTTAGCAAATTATTAACTGACAATTTTATTTACTTCTAAAAGTATTCTAATTTTCTTTTAAATATTGTAAATCATATTTAGCATTTTTTTATTTTTAAAATAGTAATTACACTGGAAGAAGATCAATATATATTACCTAATTACTAAATTTGATATATAACATCCTACTAATTTTTGTTTTCTTATTTAATTTTGTTGTTTACCAAATTAGATAGTGGCTAATTTGATAAGTAACTAACCTCCATAAATTTGAATTTAAAATTTAACTTGAGTTTACACTTTACATTTATAAAAATATAAATTAAGTTCAAATTTAAATCATTTTTTTTAAAAAAAAAAATTATATATTTAAATGAGTAATACATTCCAATTCAAATTGTTAATTCAATATTAATCTATTTTAAGTTTTAATTTAATTTACACTGCACTTACAAATCCAATTTTTTTATTTATTTAAATAAAAAGTTCTCATTTTTGAATAAATCCAATTCAAAAATAAGTTGTCCTAGCCTCTTTTCCAAATCTAAATTTAAATAGTTAATAAAATTCGAATTGGATTTATTCATTCAGAAGGTTTGAATTTGAAAGTACACATATATTATAATTAAAGTTGTTTCCGAGAGAGTATTATTCTATACAAATTTTTCTGATGAGATGTGCATCAACAACTACCTTTTTCTTTTTCCTTTTTAGTTGTAAGAGCACTGAGAAATATATCTTTTACATCTTGTCTTTAAAGTTTATAAAATTGAATATGTTTTACAATATTTAAAATATTTTTATATCAAATAATATAAAATTTAAATATTTTTTTAAAATAAATCCAGTGTACCATACGCAATTATTTCTCCCATGAATGATTCGTAGAGACAAAAGTATCTTTGGCGTGAGTGCACAACTGGTACAATCGGTCACCTTCAATGTTTTGTACAGTTGGATTAATAGTTGTTTCATATAATTTAACATGGTATAGTATTTGACCTGAACTGCGAGGAGGGGGCGGCGGAGGCCCTCGAGATTCATGACGCCGGTGTAGGGGACGAGCTCCTGCAGTATCTTTTCGGCGACGCCGCCGCCGTCGCCCTCGGCGAGCTCGGCGACCGCGACGGCCTCGGCGGCGGCCTCGACGACCTCGGCGCCCAACACGCCGTCCCCCTCGCAGTCGACCATGAGAACCCCGTCGTCGTCCTGGATTATCCTCCCGGCCAGGGGGTAAAAGTACCCCAGCGCCTCCCCCAGCCCCTCCTTCAGATTCTCCACCACGTTCCCGAAGGTGCGATCCCCATCCAGTTTGTACAGCAGCAGCTTTTGGTTGTAGTAGAAGGTGATGTAAGGGAGGTCGAACGTCGCCAGCGGGCACGTCGGCGACGCCGCTGCCTGCGCGGGGAGCACGGTGGTTTTGCTCGTGACCGTCACCGTCGTCGCCGCTGCGGAGCCCGTGGTGGCGTTCTCCTGCGCGCCGTTCTCTACCGCCATGGCGTTGGAGGGGGAGAGAGGGAGTAGTGTGGGGTTGGAGTGTGGGGGTGTGGGGTTTGGGAGTGAGGAGAGGATGAGAGGGGGGTGGTGGATATATATATAGGGAAAAAGGTGGTACTAAATTAAGCTTGTGTATTAACCATGCATTATGCGTGCATTGAAGGGAATGAGAATTTGATAGTGACGAGTCCCCAAACTGAGATCATATAGAGTGGCACGAATCTTGAAAGCATGATGGACGGTGGATGGATTTGCGTCCCCTTTAAAGGGTGATTGATGGGAGGAAGGAATTAAGGGTTTTGGTTGGGGTGGGGGGGAAGGGGGAGGAGAGGCATTTATGGGTTTTCATGGGGGGTAGTTGTTCTTGATAGTAAATGTCGTGTGGCCTTGGAGGAGAAAATATTGTTGCATGGACCATGTCCACCATGTTGTTGGTCAAAAACAAATGGTACATAATTTTGTATTTTAATTTGTAAATAATTTGACAAATTTGATCTCGAACCGGTTCAGTTGGCTATTTATTTATGGGTTAAAAATATATTCAATTTTCTGTCTCGTGCGGTTCAGACTAAACCTAACGGCAAAATGTCCAGCCAATAATAGACCTAACGGTCAGATGAATTGAGTCCGGTCGAGACCCTTGAAGGTACTGTGTCTGTACGCTTTAAGTGAATTAGTTGTGTATTTTTAACCGCTCGAGATTTTAAAATTAATGATTAGCATCAACAGTTTGAAAAAAAACAGGCTTATAATTTTGTGTCATGACAATCAGTTTGAAAATGAGACAAATTTTGTTCAGTCTCAAAAACAAACTCTTAATTGACTCTCATAAAATAAAAGAAAGATTAGCTTTAGAACCACTTCTTAATTAATACTGCAATAATAATTGTATTGAGAAATTTTACCTAAAAGTATTCTCCAATTGTTCCTGGATGGACACATTTTCAACCCTTTTTTGTATATTTTACAGAAATTATAACTTGATATTTTTTAATTCTCCCAAGCAATAAGAACTAAATATAAAAAAAAAATTAATAATAACAATAATCTTCTAAGAACTATTATCCACTATATTACTTCTTTAAGTTTCATTTGGATGGAAAATAAGAAGGTCGGTCATTTCTGTATTTTCTTTTTATTTTCCGAACAAGAAACGGAGGTGGGAACAAGCTGTTCCCACCCTTAACGGAGGTGGGAACAAGATTTTCATTTTCCACCCAAAATAAAATTTATAAAATTTTAAATTTTTTAAATTTATATAAATTTTTAAATTTTATATACAAATTAATAATTTACATAATTTTTTTAAAAAATTAATTTAATTTTTTTAAAAAATGTAAATAAATTAAATTTTTTATATACGAGAGCAAAATTTAAATAATATAAATTATAATTAATTATTTTTTAATAAAATTTTCTTCTTGTTATTCTTTTTATTCTACTTTATCAAGCCAAATATAATTTTCGTTATATTTGATACAACTCTAATACTTATTCAAACGTAAAATTATATTAATTTCTATTTATTCTTGAACATATATATAATTATTTCTGAAATAAGTAGTTCTCGTTTATTTTTCAATGAAACGCAATGTTAATAGAGCAATATTATCCGTACACCTATTTTTTTGTATGCGATGTATATCCTATCCATCCAAAAATAAATGTAATTCACAACGGGATTGAAAGATTAGACCAAAGGAAGAGAAGGCTTCAAAAGACAATCCTATATTGCATGTAGGAAGGGAGATAGGTGGTTCGGGGCATACTTCGATCAATGTTTTGGAACCATTCGAAATGACTTGTCATTTTGAAATGACGAGACATACTTCGATCAATGTTTTGGAACTATTCGAAACGACTTGTCATTTTGAAATGACGGGCATACTTCGATCAATATTTTGGAACCATTCGAAACGACTTGTCGTTTTGAAATCACGGGGCATACTTCGATCAATGTTTTGGAACCATTCAAAACGTCACGGGGCATACTTCGATCAATGTTTTGGAACCATTCGAAACGACTTGTTATTTTGAAATGACGAGTAAAATTCAATTCATTTCAGAATAAATAAGATGTAAGATATAAATTCATTTTAAAATGTACATTTAGTATTTTCTATGTTAATATTGTTAGTCATTTATTTTATATATATATTATAGATGTTGTAGGAATAGTTTAAGAGGGAGGTTCATGATGAGCCAGGTTGAGGGAACAGTTAATTCCAGTGTACAAGGTGGTGGACATTGATGGTAACAGTGGTTTTCATCACACCAAACACAGTAGCCGAGCAGTTATATATTGCAACTAGAAAAGAGGTGGCTTTAAAAGCAGTTGCCTCATGAAATGACTGCTACCTCACTGGACCACAGCCATTGTAATAGGTGTCAAAATGTGGGTGAGAAAAATAATTTCATATACGTATCCTTACTCTAAATCGTATGCAGTTAATGCATGCAACTTTTTAAGACTAGGATTAAGAAATGGAAAAAAAAGCTAAGTGTACACTCAAAAATGAGTGTACATCTTATATCTCACTCATTTAAAGATTGTGTAAATTTTATCCATTATTTAAAGTGATAGATGAAAAAATTTTCACCCTTGGATGGATAGAAGTGTAAGATATACACCTATTTATGGGCGTACAGATAGCATTCCTCGAAAGAAAAAGTGCTAATGCATGGCAATTAAAATAGTTTTTTATTGGCTAAATTACAGAAAATCTTTTTATAATATTCTGTTTTTTCACTTTGCCCGCATGTCTTTTAAAAGCCTATATTTTATCCCCTCGTAATTATCGAAATATGCATTTACCCCCGCCGTCACAATTCCGTGAGTGAGTCGTCAGTTTTTTTAAAAATATTATTGGATATATCCAAAATATCCTTCAAAAATGGCGGGAAATAAGTCTAAACCCCTTTCTCTTTCCTCCATTACCTTTTTCCTCCAATATAAGGTAAGGGCATTTTCGTCAATTTATCTTCTCCGTTAACGCCGTTGCTCCCTAAAGACAATTCGGTAATTACGAGGGGGCAAAATATAGACTTTTAAAAGACAGCGAGGTAAAATAAAAAAGTAAAATATTACAAGAAAATTTTCTGTAATTTAACTTTTTTTATTCGAAGAGGAATAGTAGTAGTTGGAAAAAGGAGAGAGAGAGAGAGAGAGAGAGAGAGAGAGAGAGAGAGAGAGAGAGAGAGAGAGAGATTGACAGTAATAAAATGATGATGTAAGAATGGGAATTCAAATGGAAGGTTTAGAAGGCAGCCAATTAATGAGCTTCTAATGTACTGTGATTGGAAGGTGGGTGTTATGGGAATTTTTTTTGTGAATAGTTAGTGAATTTGCTAATGCTCTTAATATTAAATATAAAAATATAAAGATATAAAAATAATATTATTTATAAGTTTAAATTTTTAGATCACAACAATTGTTTCATATTATTTAATATATATAGCATTAAAGAATAACAATTAAGCTTTTGAAAAATAAAGATGAATTTATATAATTTAACATGATATATGAGATTTTGAGCTCATAATAGCTTTTGAAAAATAATAATTATTTTGTATAATTTAACATAGTATCAAAACAAAAAAAATTGATTTTGAATCATACCGGATTCCTAATAACGATTAAACTTTTAAAAAATAACGGTTATTTTATACAAAACAAAAAATTCTGAGTTCAAATTATATCATGCTTCTAGTATAATTAATTTTTTCTAATTTAATTTAAATTCATGTCATAAGTATATTAAAAAATCTCGGAAAGAAAGTATTAAATATAAAAATATAAAAATATTATTCTCAACTAGCTTTGATTTGCAGAGTACAATAATTATTTCATATTATTTAACACTTCAAAGCTAACAAAAGAAAATATTGTTTACTGGACATTGGATCAATCAGATATGATAAAAAGGTGAAGATATTTTACCTCTCAGCAGCATTTTATCAACTTGGGCCTATTTGATGTTAAATGAGAAGTAAAAGGAGTTTACTTGTCAATGTAATTACCTTGCTCTATATATATATATATATATATATATATATATATATATATATATATATATATATATATATACTACAATAAAATTATGCTATAGCGATATTTTTAAATATTTTTAAAATCTAAAAAAAAATGTCGCTAGCAAAAATACCGACACTTATTATTAGTGTTGTTATATGTGTCGTCGTTAAGGTGTATAGCGACACATTTTTGCAAAGTGTTCCAAAAATATATTTCTATAACCTAATTTTGGATATAGATGAAATATAGATAGGATATTTATACAAAAATGTCGCAAACATATGTCCCTAAAATTTAATTTTGTTGTAGTGATATATATATATATATATATATATATGTATATATATGTATATATACACTGAAGTAGATCAAAATTTGAACCATAGTTCAATACAGCGGGCCTGCACTGAACATGATAACTAAATGTTAGAGAAGGTTTTTTAAGATCAGAAAATATGAACAAGGAGATTTATGAGAAATTATATTTGATCAAATAGAAGATTGAATAAAGAGGGATCAACTTGGTGAAAAGGTTGTTGTTCTCAATAATGACTCGTATCATTTATCCCCTTGAAAGGGAAAGTGTGCCATGTGAGGCTCATAAATGTGAGAGGAAACAATATTGATTTGCCTGCTCATCTTGGTATTTTTTTTTCGTAGTTCAGAAATAAACTATTCTAGGTAATTTTTGGCATAGGTATAATTTTTGTGATAATTAGGAGTGAGATCAATTTTGTATTTGAATAAAAATTTAGTTGTTTCTAGTAATAAGAAAATTAATCTTTTGATAGTTAGTGTTGCGCTCCGTAAGTTAGCATAGCAAGCATCGAGCATTGACCTGGTTCGGTGTGCAATCGGCTTCAAAAAATGACCCTCTAAGATGAATAGGTCGCGTGCCAAACGATTTGATCAAGAAAAGATCCGCTCAACTAAGTTCTTCTCACTCAAACAATAAACAAATTTTAGATATACATTCTAAAATATGTGTACATCTTATACCCCATCCATTCTAGAATGGGATAAATTTTATCCGATATAAAAGACTCATTATTCTAGGATGGGCAATGTGTATATCATACCCTAAATGGAGAGTATGAATAGCATTATTCTTCTAAAAAATATAAATATTAGCTGACTATTTTTATTTATTATTATTTAGCTATTAATAGTTAGTTTGATTTTTTTAAAAAAAATATTAATATTTTTATCAATATCTAAAATTAATTAACAAAATAAATATATTAATTTTATATTTTTTATAATTTTATATAATATAACTGTGAGAACCAAACACGAAAACACTGCATTCTAAAAATCAAATTTTTAAACATTATAATTTTTTATAATGCCAAGCAAACACATCCTAAGTTAATTGAAGACCGTGGAGAGAGCCTTTTAAAAGAACTTTTGTTTGGTTCAAACCACAATTTCTCTACATTCATTGGGGTTGTTTTGATTGGAGGTATAAACTAAATTTGTTTATTTAAAAATATATATATATATTTAAAAATAAATAAAAATTAATATAATTTTATATTTAGTACATTGAAATAAGTGAAATAGAAAGAGAAAAAAAAAAACTTTTATAATTCACGGAATTATTTTTTATCTTAAAATCTTATTTAAAAAAAATAATTACAATTTTTATTATTTAAATTTAAAATTAGCATTTACATATTAAAAAAATTAAAAATTTGTACATTAAAAATTTATATAAATTTTTAAAAATTAGAAATTTATGTTTGCAGGAGAGTGCATAAAGAAAAAAAAAAAAAAAAAAAAAAAAAAAAAAAAGGAGAGCCACAAAAAAGGGCAAAGAACCTGAGAGAGTGGGGGCGATGTTTCCACATTACCAGGTTATCCCGTTCCGTTTGGATGGGACCAAACTATCCCCACCCCGTATAATAAATCAATGCTTGTTTCTCCTTTTGTTTCCCAACCAAACGTAACCTTAAAAAGTGTGTTAAGGAAATACTCAAACGAAGGTGGGGTTTAATGGGAGAATAAATAGCATGAAATTTCCTCCAGAGGTTGTTACACCAAGCACTGATTATCCAAAACTCCCAATTCGGCTGATAATAACCTGCAGGTATTAAAAGCACTTGAACTGATTATACAACCAGATAAAGATGAGATAATTGTACCGAGTTTTCAGAGGTTGGATACTCCGCTTCGTATCTTAGGAGCAGGGATATTAAACTACTGTTTGAGGCGAAATCAAGCCGAAGTTTCAAACAACTTAGCTGAGCCCTGGCAGTTACAAGATAAACTCAAAACCGACCTTCGGTGAATGCAGATAAAAGTGATGGGCAGATTCATACGCTATCAAAGAAGGAACTTTTTCTAGGCTTCGGGCTTTTGTTTCTTTGGCATGCGGTAGCCGCCAACCACGCAGGCGTGGTCGCGCTCGAAGGGCTCGAGCGTGACCTGCTCCGACGGCTTGAACTGCTCCGCTTGAAGTTTCTTCACTTCCTGGGCAAAGACGGCCTCGGCTGGCACCGTGGAGTCGATACAGTTCGCCTGAAAAAGGATAGGGGGTTAGATAACTTGGGAGGAAATCCTAGATGGAATTATCAGCTTCTGAGGAGATTATTCTAAGGGACTGTATGATTAGCTATCCGAATGAGTTCTAATTCGAACTGGTACTTTCAGGGATTAAAAGCTAACTGCAGCTTTCAAATTTTGCGAGAAGCACGGAGTTTCTTTGTTTGCCGAGCATCTAGCTTCCCCTGAGTAGAGATGCCGTTCAACAAGAACGTCTTCTCTACTTGGAAAGCATAAGCCGAGTACTTGATAAACAAAAATATCCGATAGCTTCTAGCAAGGTTAGTTCTGCGTTGTAGTTTTGGCAAGGTGCGGTCTTGATGGGACTTGAATAGAAAAAAAAAAAAAAAAAAAAAAAGCTCTTGGGACATCTTTGAACAGCTCTAACCAAACAACAATTCCAAGAGGGGTCAAATAGTCCCGAAAAATGGACATAACAGATTAACAGCTCCAGTAGAATACTGTGGAGATATACAGACATATCGAATGCTACAGACTTTTAAGTAAAAAAGGTTAAAAGAAAATAAATAAATAAATAAATAAATACCTTGATTGAAATCACAAAATGCCCTCCATTCTTCAAGAAATATGATGCATTAAGTGCTAAGATCCTAGCCTGCAGAAATGAGGAATTGATTAAGAAAATAGAACACGGCCCCATAAAGGATAATGCCCTCCATGCATTTGAGGTCGCATTGCTCGTAAAGGATAATGCCCTCCATGCATTTGAGGTTGCATTGCTCATAAACGATAATGCCCTCCATGCATTTGAGGTCGCATTGCTCTAATGAGTCTCAGCAACCATCTTATACTCTCTCTCTCTCTCTCTCATGTGAAAGTGAAACAAATGGGTTACACGTACCCGCTCCCAAAATTACTTAAAGAGGCAACATATTAGTTTTGCCCTTTCAATAGAATCGATTGGAAAAATATGATGACCTGCTGCACAAAACAAATTCTGGAGCTAAACTATTCAAATGAGGATTGATAAACATCAAGATACATCACACTAATTAATTCAATTGCATCACATAAACAAAGAAAATAATTGCTAGGGAAAAATGAGAAGTAACTTGTTTTAAGAAAATCTAAAATGGATAGGCTATTACTACGAAGATAGCAAGACATAGTCTACATCTGAGAGCAAATATAGTAAAATCAAAATAAAAAATTAAAAAGGAGAAAAAAAAAATCTGCCAGAAAAAGTGCATCAGAAACTCGAATTGCATCATCCATTATGATGTCCTGAAGGGGAATCCGAGTGAGCTCTTCATTTGCTTGGCGCATCACAAAAAAAATATAGCAAATAGTTGGACATTCAATCAAAAATAAAAGAATCGTAGGCCCAACAAAATTTACATGAATAGTAATAATAACATAGCAAATATATGGTAGCAAATTGAGAGGCCATATCGGCTAAATAAATCTTTAAGAAGTTCAATTAAAATGACCTCTTAGTAAACGAGAAAATAGGTTCTTATAGATTTTACAGCTCTTCATGACTGAGCCATAAGTTGATAAAAGGTAGTTGAAAATACCAATAGGCACCAAAATGTGATGAAAAGACATCCGAATTCCTTCAAAATGCCAAAGGAAAAGTCAGGAAAAAAAAAGTTGGCAAGTGCATCAGAAACTCGAATTTGCATCATCCATTATGATGTCCTGAAGGGGAATCCGAGTAAACTCATCATTTGCTTGGTACCCGAAGAAAATTACTTTTGAATTCAATTACAACAAGAATGAATACCCACCAATACTAGAGAATAAAAACATACGAAACTACCATACGATAGTTCCATCAGTTATATGAATCTTAAAATCACATGAGCTATATAATGAAACGGTAAAACATACACTCGAACAAAACTCTAGTAGGACCTTTCTATCAAATTCCACAACCTAATACAAAAAAAATTATCAAAATTCTAAGCAATAATGATAAGAAAGCAAGCGATCATGTTATGTACTTCAGTAATTAGATTTTTTTTCTTTTCCAACTTAACGAGACAGCAAAAATGCAGCTTGAATAGTCCTTTCTATTGGAGGTGAGAAATGCAACCTTCACTTATTATCATGAAAAAGCAGCAGTACAAATATGAAAACATAAATCAACCTGACTAAGTTAATTGAACTGCTGGTTTTTTGCAAAGCAGCGGTAAGGCTGCATGTATACCTGATCTGGCTGAGCAACATCTGAAAAGATGACATCAACCATGCCAACCAACATGCGGTATCTCGCAGGATGTCTAGCATCCTCAATGATGGGGATAACATTAGTTCGCTTCTTAGCCATGTTGACGAGATCCCTACCACTTCTATGTGAGAACTCAACGGCATAGACCACCCCAGTCTGTCAAACCAATTTAGTTTGAGATATAATTTGACAAACTTGACAACAGAATACATGGCTCAATCATGAATACTTACAGGTCCAACAATGTCAGACACATGAGAGACGGTGGTACCCGATGCAGCTCCAAGGTACAATATGCGAGTTCCTGGAGCCTGAGGTTAACAAATAAAAGAACAAAAGAAATAACAAAATTAGCACAATTGAAAGGAGATTTTAGATAGAGAAACAGAGTGAGCATATAAACTAAAAGAAGCAGAGTGAGCACAAACAGGTACATCCGAGGAAGACAGAAATGCAAAAAAGGCAAATATTAGCAAGAATTTCTAACAGTGAAGATAAAGCAAGCACAACTTGGCTAATTTTGTGAAGAAAAGGATTGGTTATCAATTCCATCAGCGACAAATCAAGATAGAGAGACAATATTTTCACATGTCCCGTAAAAATGATGCCTTTAAAAGAAAACCTAAGGCACCATTGAAAGAACTTGTACCTAAATATCCACAATTAATTAATTACTTTAAACAAAGACATTTAGAAAAATTAAAAGTTGACGAATGAAGGTAGCTTAACCAGAATAGCATAAGTAGGACAACTTGAATAGCTCAAGGAGAAGAAGGTGACAGCAGGGTAAAAATGTGCTTAGAAGAGGCAACTATAAAGGCGTACAAACGAAACCAATCACAGTAAATCAAAATTATCTCAGAGACTTAGCTGTATTCTAGAATTCTAAGGTGAGTACTAATGATTTTCTGCATTCCCATAACTGAACAAATCAATGGCCTTAGTATCGCAATGCAATACGTAAACAAGTCTAACTATTAGTACAACAACAGCACTAATACAAACATAAACAAAATCCAAGCTTTCATTATACACTACAATAAAAACTTGATCATCAGACCAAATTACTAAGGGAGGAAGAAGCTTACGATCCAAACGTTGTCGACGCCGCCAAGAATAGCTGCAGCGAGCTTCGAGCGGAAGGGATTCCACACCCTGTACTCAACTTTAGATCCATCCTCGTTCTACAAGAAAGAAATGTACAATCACATCACAATGGCGAACAAAGTTACGTAAAATAAATCACAAGAGCTAAACCCTTCTAAACCCTTTCTTAAGATTCCAACAGGAGAAATACATAAAAAAGAAGGCCATTGGAGATGATAATCACCTGAACCGAGATGCGCTTCTCGCCGTAGACGGATTCGCCGATGGCCATGTTCTTCGTGCAGAGAGCGTCCTCCTTCCCCTTGGCAACGAAGACCCCGTCGTGCCTGTGGGGTTGGACGACGACCCTGCTCCCTCCCTTCATTCCCCCACCTCGGCCACCTCCGCGGCCCCTCCCTCCGCCCCTCCCTCCGCCTCGTCCTCCCCCGCCGCGGCCCCTTCCTCCGCCCCGGCCCTCGAAGCCTCCGCCCCGGCCCTCAAAGCCTCCGCCTCTCCCGCCTCCTCCCATTCCCCTGCCCCTCCCCCTTCCTCCGGCCCCATCTCCACGAGCCCTGAATCCACCACCGCGACCCCCACCTGCGTAAAATCACGACCAAAGCAAACCGTTTACAGATCAAAACATGGACCCAATCGCATCAAAATAAGCACAAGCGAGGAACCCTAGATACAAGAGCAGAGGAGGACCACCACTCACCTCTCGGAGGCCTCATCTCAACGAGCTAATGGAGCTTAGAGCGAGTGAGCTAGAGAGAGAGAGAGAGAGAGAGAGAGAGAGAGAGAGAGAGAGAGAGGCCACAAAGTAGAAGATGGAGCTTGGGAGCTTCGAGGAGGAAGAGAGTATATTTATAGAAGCGAAGATTAGGGTTTAGGGTTTTGGTAGAGTAGCCGTAATCAGCACCGTCCAAGATGAGGTTAAGGGACGAAGAAGCATCTGAACCGTTGAATTGGCTACACTGTTTATAAATATTTTAAAAACTAAAATTTAACCAAAAAGTGTCAGGATGGCCGAGTGGTCTAAGGCGCCAGACTCAAGTTCTGGTCCTCGCGAGAGGGCGTGGGTTCAAATCCCACTTCTGACAATTATTATTTTTAAACTTTTATTTTTTTTAACATTTTGGCCGCAGGCTGCTCGTTCAAAAAATTGTACATTGCTCAGCAAATGCTGACAGCAACTGATCCTGAAACTCACTTGCTTTTTTTATTACAGTCAGAATACATAAATTTGTATGTTAAGAATTGTTTCAAACTGCTCACAGTTATAATAACCCACTGACAATGCCACAAATTTGCAGGACAACAGCACAGAATTTGACTCAATCAACAGCACAAATGTAAGACAACAATTATTTACATAACATAGATAGACACAGGAAAACAATTTGGTGCAACAATGTTTACTGGCGCACCAAAATGCATAAAAAGATCATTTGATCATATTTTATTAACAGAGTTACTACTACTACTAACTACTAATCTGATCGCTGTATCTGATATTTGCGCAGCAATAGTAGTCTGTTAATATCATCGCCGCCCTCTTTCAGGGGTCCGCTTTCCCGGCCACCTCATCTTCGTCGCTCAATCCGTACTCATCTTCACTAAGCTCCTCGTCGCTTAATTTCTCCTCGTCAAGAGCACCGGCATTCTCGGGCTTCGCATATTTCTCGCAGTACTCTGCAGCGAATAAAGTATTAAGCTACAAAAGCGGAAGCAGAATAATAATATAGGAAGAACATAAAATAGCATGACACTATTAAGCATTGATTACTAGTAGTTATCGAAATAATTGCAACTTTATGTTGATTGCTGCATATTGGTACACCGATGATTCGTTCCGCACTACAGATTCACCATCATTTAGTAAGAACGGCCAAATAAAGTTCAAAATAATCTATGCTTTATCTTTGCTAAACAAATCCACAAGAGCATTCTCACACTAACCTATCTTCGTGTACGCCTTGTATCATATTGTAGCTGTCCAATATGCGGAAGGAAACGAACGCCACCGTGCTTATAGCTTAATCCTAAAAACTTAGATGTCGAAGCTTTGATCCAACGTACACAAACCCAATTCTCAGAGAGGAAAAGGAGCAAAACGAAAATGCTCTATTCGTCGTTACAGTATATGGTTTTCTTATCTAGGTTATAGATGCCATGTTTGAATCCGTTGTATCCAAGAAATTATTAGATACCGGTAAAATTACCTTTAAAAAATTACCTGTTTCACAGGTAGTACTTCAATAGTGGACTTTAGCAGACGAGGTTCGATAGTGATTGGAAAGGAGTAAAGCAAAGGCTAATCTGTTTGTGCATCTGGCTTGGAGTATACACGTATTTCTGGAAAAAAAGAAAAATTGTTACAGTAGTTGCCTAACTTTTTCTGATATTCTAAGTTTTGAGCAATCCCCTTTAGCTCTCGACTCATTTGGACCTTCGTGTAACGAGAGAATCCCTAATTCACTATTAGCATCCAATATCTCTGTCGAGATGCCTCCCAACTTCCTGGAAGTCATGAGCCTAGACAACTAAAAACAAGGCCGATGACTCGCATCTGTATAGTCAAGATGGCCGATCGTCAAATTTGCTCAGCATTTTAGCATCTTACTAGAACAACAATCCAGTTGCTGCACAACAAACATCATTTAACAAGAGCAGTATAAGCCCAACGATTTCGTCAGCGTATAGTTGAACGGTCTGATATTATCACACTCCAAATCCAAATGCGACTTGGTTTAGGCCCTAATTGTGCTAATCATATCGAATACCTAGTGCGTGCTATGAGCGAACTCAATAGGTTTTAAGGAATGCAAATTTGAGCCATTCTAGTGAAGAAACTCAAAATATCTTAAACTACAACAGCATCACATCGAGTTCTATAGTACAAAGCGAATGAACGATCGAGAGCAAGTATGATTCACCTTTAACTTTTTGTTCATAAGCAGGCCGATCACGCATCATCAACGCCGCAGCCTCCCCGTTCAACGGGTCGGAAGGATTAGGGTATAACAGGAGTTGCGGCAGGAAAACTTCGAAAACATTTACAAGATCTGAAACACCAAACCGTAAAGGTCACAACATTATATCACAAATCTAATACTCAGAAACTAATATCAATCATAAGAAACTACACTAATTCTAAGTGAATTCGACACTCAAACAATGCAAAAGGGATTAAAAACATTTACCGAACATCGGGCTCCAAGTTTGGTTAATGACATCCAAGCAAACTGAGCCGGACCTGAAGAGAAAGATGAATCGAAGCTAAAGCATCAAAGCATCAATGCATCAATTTGAATGAAAATTTGAATGAAATTAAGTGAAACCAAATTTTACAAAGACTCACATCTCATCTATATTTGGATGAAAAATCTTATTCACAAAGCCAATTGATGGGGACTTGTATGGATAAGCATCAGGTAATTCAACTCTCATCCTCCACAAACCCCCTTGATACAAACCTGGGCGAAATAAACATATCAACTCCAATCCAAATTTATGTTGTCAAATCCCTTTTCGAAAAGGGATCACAAAACCCAACGAATCAGATTAATTGGAAAAATATGAAACAAACAAACAAATCAAAAGGAAAACAAATTGGGTTTTTGATTAGGGTATTTTATGAGAATCTACTCTCTTTGGGGCCATGGAAATCGACGAAGAACTGCTGCATCCCATCATTCACCGTCTCCACCTTGTAATCACTCATCATCCTGAAAAATCCAACAACAAATCACCAAAACACAAAAAAAAAATATCATTAAAACCCCAAAAAAACGCTGGTAAATTCATAGAGATCGAAAAAAAAGATGGATCTCGTAAGAGATTCACAGTTTCATCATGTCCATTTCGCGGCGCTTGCTTGGAGAAGACATTGTTCCCTCTCTCTCCCCCTCTCCCTCTCCCTCTCCCTCTCTCTCTCTCTTAATTCCTCTGTGTGTAGATAAAAGATGAAATTTTGGAGGAGGAGGAGAAGGAAAGGTTATAAGTTTTTTTTTCAAAAAAAAAAAATCTCTTTTTTATTTTTATATTATAGCACTTATATAGAGATGATGATAAGTTATTGTGGAATATAAATAAATATATAATAATAAGGGAAAAAAAATGCCTAAAAAATAGATTTAAATTATTATTACCATTTTTTGAACATTTATTTATATTTATATAAGAAAATATTATTCAAAATTTTGCTTTTAAATTTATAAAGTAAAAACACCAACCATTCACAGAGTTTATAGGTAATTTTTTTTTTTTGATTTTATATATACAAAAGTTATTAAATTCAAACTAATTTCAAACAAATATATGGGAACATAGCCATTAATAATTTTCAAAAAACTGTTTTTAAATTTAAAAAGAAAATAATTTTTGCTAATTTCAATGTTTTAGAAACTAAATTTTGAAAATATTATTGCATCAATCAGTGTATAAACTAGATACGTGAGTATAACGTTTTAAATATTAAATTATTATTTTTAAAATTTATTATATAAAAAGTATTCATATATTATTCCTTTCATACACAATTATAAATACTGACTCATAAACCAAATTAGATAAATAATTTCTTTTAAGTTTTATTATTTTATAAAATTAATCTTTAGTAATAATAAAAAAAATAAAAATCAGCTAAGTTGAGAATTTTAGGACTCGTTTGGCCTAAATTCTAAAAAAGTAATTTCTGTAGAATTGATTTTGATTTATAAAATTAATTTTGATCAAAAGTTGTAGAGCTTTTGATTGAACTTAGAAGAAAAATAATTTTTCTAATGTAATTTTTTAAATCTGTTGGGTATAAAATTTTTATTATTTGTGAATAATAATTTTGTTCTAAAATTTTATTTTAAAATAATTTAAATTTAAATTTTAAAAAATAATTTAAATTTTGATATTTTAATTTAAAATATAAATGTGAATTTTAAAATTTTAAAATTAAAATTTTTAAATCAAAATTTAAATTTTTTATTTCAAATTTAAAATCTAAATTTGAATTTTAAAATTCAAATTTAAAATTTAATAATTAAATTTGAAATTTAATCAAAAATTTGAAATTTAAATTTTAACAAATCAAATTTAAAATTTAAAATTTAATTTAATTTTAAATTTTAAATCTAAAATCAAAATAAAATTTAAAATTTGAATTCAAAATTAAAATCAGTTTTGAAGAAACAGATTTTACCTGCTTCTAATTTTGGACCTCAAAAATCAAAAAATTAATTATAAAAATTATAATTAATTTCAAAAAATATTTTTGAATCTAAAATCACTTTTCAAAAGTTATACTAAACAACCCCTTAATATGACTTCGTCAAAATAAAAAAATTAATTGATTTGATTAAAATTAATTGATTTGATAAAAAAAAAAATAATTTATATAATAGAGTGGGTGCAAAAATTGTTGACTAATTTAATAAAAAAAAAAAATCTAATTAGTGGCCACGTGCTATAGGTGGAACTCCAGAAAAAGTTAGGTGAATTTTTTTTTTTTTTTTTTTTATTTGCTTTTTAATTTGCTTCGAAAAGGAATGAAAGAGGGGAGTTGGTGGTTTACTCCACGCCAAATGCATGTTTTAAATTAATTCCTGCTACTGTAGTTAATGGCGATTGTTGAAAATTAATTCCTTTTCCAACCCTCATACTCAAACACGAAGAAGAGTCAAATGATGGGACTTTTTCAAGGGAAAAAAAAAAAAAAAAAAAAAAACTCAATGAATAATATCCCACGCAATCAAATTGAGTTATGTTCCTATCATTTTCCAAATTGAATTTTTCTTGAGGCTGCGTTTGGTTTGGGAATAAAAAAAATTTAGTTATATTCGAAATAGGTATAAGCTACGGTATTAGTAGGAATTAGTGTAAATTTCTGTTTGGTTGGGTTTAAGAGTTATACCGGGTATAGAGAAAATTATGTTTGGTAAGTTAAAAAGGAATAAGAAGAATAAAAATGACTAAAATTTTAATTTATAAATAAAATTTTACTTATATAATTTTAAATATTTATTAAAAAATTTATTAAAATTTATATTTTACTTATATATAAAAAAAATTATTAAAAAAAATTATCATATAATTTATTAAAATTATATGATAAATTTATTAAAAATTAAAGTTAAAAATTTTAAAAGCTATAAAATTTAAAATTTAAAAATTAAAAATCTTAAAATATTAAAAATTTTAATTTTAATTGTCTTAAATAATTAGTTAATTATCTAAATACTTAAATAATTAGTTAATAAAATAATTAAATTAATTAAAATATTGGATTAATTAAAGAATTAAAATAATAATTAAAATTATATTAATTTAATTAAGTTTATTTTTAAATGGGAACAAATCTTATTTCAGAAAAAAATTAAAATAGTAATTCCAGTTTTATACCAGTTTATTCTAGAAAGACAAAAATAGCTGTTTCCATTCCTGCTAAATAGCATTTGGATATAACTGTAGGGATAAGTCCTTATTCCGCTCACCAAACGGGGACTGAGTGATTTTTTAAATTTGGAGAATCTAACAATTGCAAGTCTAAGATTTTTACAAGAAGTTAACTATAATTTTTTACAGCACAGTACGCAATTTATTTTATTTTTATTTTTTAAAAAATAGTGGATGTTAAAAAGGGACAAAAATTGATTGGTAATGTTCATTGCATGTAGACCAAACCATGTGAAGGTGGTACAAGGGAGAGTTTGCATTGAATGTAGTCAATATTGAATTATATTAGTACTACTTAAGTTTTTCGAATTTTAAATAAAAAAAATATATACTGTGTAAAATATAATAATATAATAAATATTTATTTGGATAACTTCGCCTTTTAATAGCATAATAATATTGACAAGTTACACACGGCATGAGCTAAATTATTATTAATTAGGTTAATATTCCTATCCCAAGTTTGTAGCTTGTGTGTTACGTGTCCTTTTGGTTGTCCTTTTGGTTCCAATGCATGTATAGTAGGACATCATCGGATCGAATACGAGCGAGTTGGCCTGAGGTCGGCTCGTATACGGCTCTGATTTGTATAAATATTGAGCTGAAAAATTTAAGCGGGTTCGCAAATAATAAGTTTAATTTTCATTCCTACTATTAGTTATAAAATTTTTTTAAAAAAAATAAAAAATTTTAATTTTAATTTAATAATTAAAATTTATAAAAAATTAATAATCTAAAATCTAAAATAGTAAAATATAAATATATATATATATATAAATATATATATATATATATATTGGAGCTGATCCCGGCTCGTATTCGGCTCATTTATTAAACGAGCTGAAAAATTCGACTCGTATTCGGTTCGTTTACTAAACGAGCGATTCGATCTCGAAGTCATTTCGAGCCGAACACGAGCTGACTCGCGACCCTAATATATAGTACCAGATCATATGCTATAAATAGATATTTAGGTTTTATTTAGCTACAATTGTGAGGAGCAATTCCCACTTCATCATCATCATCAAAACCTAAGTTCTAAATTTGTCTCATCTTTGAAAAAATAAAAAACTATACAAGCAATCTATCTAGCAAAAAGAAAGAAGAAAATTTCCTGATTCAATTTTTTTTTAAAAAAAAAAAAGAAAAAGAAAAAGAAAAAGAAAAAGAAGAAGAAAAATCATCAAAAGTGCTTCTGCTAGCTAGCTTCTGTTGGCAGCTTAGATTGTTCTTGTCCACCCCACAATCTGACACGTTCTAAAGCTTGTTCAGCCTGCAAAGTTATATAAAAAAAAATATATGAGAATTAAGATAGAATTTTTCTGCTATGAGCAAAACTATGTTATGGGTAATTTACCTCAGCTTTCCAATCAGTTTTCCAAACTATGTATAATAGAATCAGTGTTTGCAATGCTGTTCCACAAAGCATCCCAGCCCAAATCCCCTAAACATGGCCATAGAAATGAATCAATCAAATAGCTTTTGAATTTGTCAACTTGAGATTACGAAATAGATACTGATTAATCTCTTTCTTTTAATTTGAAAGCGAGAGACAGAGAGAGAGATAGAGAGTTCTTAACAAGGAAGGTTTAGAAACCACTAAATTTTAAAGAGGGATAACTCCTTTATCCTTCCTTTATCCCCAAACATAAAAAAAAAAATTGGAAGATTTGTTATCCTCTCTTACCGGGTTATTCTGGAATAACCCGTTAATGAGGGGATAAACAATTCCCTCCATTGGTGGGAACAAGATTGTTCCCATTCAGGAACAACCTTATTTCCATCTATTTTTTATTTTTTAAAAATTAAATTTAAATTTATAAATTTTAACATTCTAAATTTTAAATTTAAATTTTTTTATTTTATAAATTTTAAAATTTTTAACTTTAATTTTTTATAAATCTAAAAATTTTAAAAACTTTAAAATTTTAAAATTTTAAAATTTATACAAAATTTGTATATATAAACTTTTAATTTTTTTATAATTTTTTTTAATTTAGACAAATTTAAAAACTAAATTTTTTGCATCATCTTTTATATATTTTTCAAAATAATTAAAATTTAATAAAATATTATTATTTTAAAATTATAATTATTCTTATTTTTTTACTATTCTCGTTTATTCCAAAAAATGAACTAAACATAATTTCAGCTATTCCTAAAAATAACAGCCTTATAAACCAAACACTAATTTTCTTTTATCCTTGACTATCCCGGAATAGCAAGCTATCTCAGGAATAAAAAAATTTATCTCCAAACCCATAATCCCCGAACCAAACGGTACCTTAGGCCCCGTTTGGTTGGGGGATAAAGGGCGAATAACCCTTTTTATCCCCCAATTCCTGCCAAACAGTGTTACAAAATAGCACGGAATAATTTTTTTTTTTATCCCTGGCTTAACAGGTTATCCTGAAATAATCCGTTAAGCCTTATTACTCTCCCCCAATGAAATAGGGTTTTATTCCTGAGGACACTGAATGGGCAAAGTTATAATTTATTTTTTATAATTAAATTATAATATAAATTATAATATAAAATATAATATAAAATATAAAATATAAATTATAAATTATAATATAAAATATAAATTATAATATAAATATAAATTATAATATAAAATATAATATAAATTATAATATAAAATATAAATTATAATATAAAATATAAAAAATATAAATTATAATATAAAATATAAAAAATATAAATTATAATATAAAATATAATTTATTATTTATATTCTTAAAATATAATATAATATAAAAAATATTATTTTTTTTAACGTAAGATATAATTTATTATTTATAATTAAATTAATTTTTTTATAAAAAAAGCTAAGGGCAAAGTTGGTATTTTTATAAAAATTCTACCTTCTTTTTTTACTATTCAGTACTATTCCATAATTTTAACCAAACACAATTTTAACTATTCCAGAGAATACTAACTTTTCAACCAAACGCAATTTAATTGTTATACTTCATTATTCCAGAATAGCAAGTTATTCCAGATATAAAAAAATGTATATCTCTTAAATTTATGTCCGAACCAAACGGGGTCTAAGAGTACTTCTGAATCATTTTCTATCGTATCTTCTTTATGAATTCATTATAGGTTGTATGGGATTGTTGTACATTAATAAGAGGAGAATTGAGTATGAAAGGAATTGAAAAGAGCTTTTCTTTGGAGGATAATTTTACCTGCACACCCCAGCGGAAAAGATAGCCCAAAAGGAAGCCCAGAGGGAGCCCAAAAATGTAATAGCAGCCCAAATTAATGTATGCCACAAGAGCTTGCCAACCACCTCCAACAGCAACTCCTATATTTCATCAAACAAAAGTTTTCTAATTAAACTCTGATTAATAAGGCGCATCTGCAGCACCAGCAGAAGTGTTATTTGAATAGTCGCGAGCTGCTTCCACTTCTCGAATTGAAATGATAGTTTCAGCTTCTCAAATTTCGAACATCTGACTATTGCTTCTTAAAATAGCATTAGTTTTTTTAATTTTTGATTGTTATACCTGAAATCACAGGTTGAATGCTGTTGAGCACCATGGTCACAGCCAGAAGGTAAGCAATCTTAGCAACTGCTTTTTGTAGCTCCGGGTCGCTTGTAAATATAAATGCAAAATTGTTTCTGAATGCTAGGATCAGGACCATCGCAAGAAGCCCAAATGCGAGGGATTGGATCACAACCACAATCACCGCGTACATTGTGGCCCTGGGCCGGCCCGACCCGAGCTCGTTCGACACCCGAACACTATAAAAATAAATAAATAAATAAATTTAAATTATAAATGTTTGATATAGATAGATGGTTTAAATAAAGCAAACATACCTTATAGCTGCATTGAGTCCAATGAAGAGCATTCCCACCCAACCATTTATGTTCATACTGAAAACAAAAACAGACTAGTTTAAAAATACCGTACTCTAATAGTTTAAATTTTTAAAATATAATAATTATTTTATATAATTTTATATAATATTATAGTAGAGGATTTATAAGTTCTGAGGTCACGATTTGGACAATATAAAAAGTATTTAGTATAAACGTAAAAGAATCGTTATCTAGTAGCTTAAACTTTTGAAATATAATAAGGCTAAATTACAGAAAATTCTTTTATAATATTTCACTTTTTCATTTTGCCCTCCTGTCTTTTAAAAACTTATATTTTGCTATCTCGTAATTACCGAATTGTCTTTAGGGGGCAACGGCATTAATGAAGGAGGTAAATTGACGAAAATACCTTATCTTATATTGGAGAGAAAAAGATAATGTAGGAAAGAAAAAGAGGTTTAGACTTATTTCCCGTCATTTTTTAAGAGTATTTTGGATATATCCGATAATATTTTTTAAAAAAACTGACGGTTCACTCACGGAATCGTGACGGCGGGAGATAAATACATATTTCAGTAATTACGAGGGAGCAAAATATAGACTTTTAATAAATAAAAGAGCAAAATAAAAAAAAAAATATTATAAGTGAATTTTCTGTAATTTAGCCATATAATAATTATTTCATTTAATTTCTCATAGGCGCACCAGATGGAAATGGAATCGACGGCGATCTCGGCGTCGTCGAGGTGGCCGGTGAGGACGACGAGCACCATCATGTACCAGATCTCGAGGCAGAGCATGACGGCGGAGGCGAGCGAGAGCTTCACGAAGGCCCAGATGTCCCGGAACGCGTCCCACGAGAGCCCGGTCCACCCGTCGCCGCGGCACCGGACGACGATGTACGCGACCTGCGCGGCGGCGATCATCCACGACGACGCGTCGTAGGCCGCGGCGGCGCCATAGATGCCCCAATCGAACACGTAGACGAAGAGCGCCAGTAAGGCGACGTGACACGCGAGGCCGGCGAGGCCGATCCAGGCGAGCGCGGCGACCTTGGACTGGGACTGGAGGAACTTCTGGGTGGGGAAATTGACAGCCAATGCGAACATCTGGGGGATGATGGCGGCGGTGAACTTGCCGGCCTCGACGGCGATGGCGTGGTCTTGGCCGAGGAGCTTCAGGATTGGTGTGGCGAAGAGGTAGAGCGGGGAGAGGAGGAGGGCGGATGCGAGGAGGACGATCCAGGAGCGCTGCAGGTACACGCCCAGCATCGCCACCTGCCCCGCCCCGTACGCCTGCCCGCACAGCGTCTCCAGCGCGCTCCCCATCCCCAGCTGCATGCATGTCCTAACTGTTAATTACTACCTGCTGCTAACTTCAACTTACTATTTTTTTATTTTTTTATTTTTTTATTATTAACGTTGGACTAACATTATTACTGCTATTTTTTTTTAGGATAATTATTGTGTATCTCTTAAATCTAAAAAAATATACGTTCCACCGTTATTAAAAATATCCCTACCGTTTTTCTTTGTTAAGTTAACTAGTATTAAACTAGAGTTAAATAATAATCAGAGTTGAAAACTATCAGATATACCTATTTTGTCCCTATCTATCAAAACATTTTAAGGTACATAAGAAAAGTTGGTTATAGTAGAATGATATATTTAAAATGGCAAAATAATAATTTCACACAGATAACGTTAGCTTCAAACGGTACACTAATAAAGTTTAACTTCAGAAATATTTTGAAAAAAAGTTGAAACGTAAGCAGGGTAGTTTTAATATTAGCCTTCTAAAAAGAATAAATCTGAAAACAGAAAAATTTTAAGGAATATATAAAAAATTGTTCTTTTTTTTTTACTCGTTTTTTCGACTCACGCTTTTTTCGTTTCCTCCTCCATCCGCCCCGAGAGAGAGAGAGAGAGAGAGAGAGAGAGATTACGAGGAATCCGAAGGAGAAGTTGGAGACGACGGAGAGGCCGATGGCCACGGCCGAGAGCTGGAGATTGCCGAGATGGCCCGCGAAGATCTGGGTCGTCGAGTTCGTGCCGTACAGGCAAATAATGTTGAACGCGATGGGCGCCGCGATGGCCCAGAGTCTCTTGGACTCTTCCGCGAACACCTTGCACGCGTCCCCGACGCTCCTCACCACGGCCGCATCGCCGCCCCCGCCGCCCCCTTCCTCCTCCTCCTCCTCCTCCTCTTCTTCTTCTTCTTCTTCTTCTTCTTCGTCTTCTTCGCCCCTCGCCGCCGCGGACGCCACCAGCGCGCCCATCTCCTCGTCGTTCTCTCCCTCCGCCGCCCCCGCCATGGCTCCGCTCCGCCGCGCGTCGTCTACGTCGTCGATGGCGAAATCGGTTCTTTTGACGAGGAGTGGGGAGTCCACGGACCCCATTGTCGTGGATGGAGGGAGGCGATCGAGCTTTTTTTCCTACTATTTTTAGCGTGGATTCTCGCTTTAGGGTGGGTGGTGAGGAGTGGAACGTTCACCTCCTCCCACTTTCTTTTTGTTTCAAAATATTTTTTTTTGCATTTTGCATTTTTTGGGTTTTGGTAATTGTAGTTCGTATAACCTTGGGGGGTGGAGTGCAAAAGTGTAACCTCTCGCGAATTAAAGGGAGTTAGTTTCCGAACCGATTCGGGGAGTAGCATTTGATGGTCTCCACGTGTTAAACTTTTTCTCTATTTTTCCTTTTTTTTTTTTTTTTTTTTTTGTGATAGGAAAATTAATATACTGAGTTATTATCTATCAATTACAGTAGACTCATTTCATAATAGTGTCACAACAATAATAAGTCTCACTTATAGAAAACCATAGTATAATAATAACTAGCTAGTTGATATAACATGTATGATTCTCTCACCTTATAGCTGCACTGAGTTCTGTAAACAGCATTGCTCCCCAACCATTTACGTTCATGCAGAAACACAAGAAAAGAGGTTTGGTTTATTAATGTTGAAACTTAAATTCATCAGTATCTAGCTTAGTACACCAAGTACTATTAGATAATTTGATTTGGCCTTGCTCGGCTTCGTAGGAGCTTCTCCAGCAGAAGTGTTGTGCGAGTACAGCTGCTCGAATACTCTGATCTCGACAAATGTGCATTGAAGTTGAAACACAAATATGAATTGCATGCATGTGGTCTCAATTTCGGCCCCCACATTCTTGCTAACCGGGGTCCAGGCACGCACCTTTAACACTAATATTTAAAAAGTACATGATGTCGCCAGGTAGAAATGGAATCAACATCAATCTCAGCATCATCAAAGTGACCCGTGAGCACCACTAGGACCATTATGCACTAAATCTCGAGGCATAGCATCACCGCAGAAGCAAGCGACATGTTAGAAACTTAAAAAATTTCAACCTAAGTTTTTTTTTTCAAACTGAAGTAGGTTTGTCGAGGCCAAATTTTCACACCTTTTATGAAAAGTGAAGAGATCTACAATCTCTCTCGCCAATATTCTCAAAACTCTCTATATGGATATTAAAGGTCATGAACAACCCATAAAACTCTCTATATGGATATTAAAGGTCATGAACAACCCATAGGCAATATTTGGTTTAGAAACAAGACTTGTAATAAGGTCGTGTTCCAGTCTTATTCTCTAAAGGCGATATCCTCCATTTTGTATTCAAACAATAAAAAGCTGTTTGGAATAGCTGTTCCACATAATCCCGGAATTAGAGGGAAATAACTGTTCCAAGCAGCATGTGGAACAACTCCAAGCAGCAGGTGGAACAACTGTTCCACCTGCAGTTTTTTTTTTAAAAAAATTAATTAATTTTATTTTAAATTATAAGTTATTTAAATTTATAAAATTTAAAATTTATTTCATTATTTTATAAAAATTTAATTCACTCTATTCTTTTTATTCCCCTTTAATTTACCAAACATAATTTTTTTTATACCCGGTATAACTCTTATACCCACCCAAACATAAATTAACATTAGTTAATGCTAATATCATAACTTATACCTATCCCCGGTATAACTAAAATTTTCTTATAGCCGAACCAAACGCAGCCTAAAAACGTATTTGGTTTAAATAGGAATAATATATTTCGTATTTCTGGAATAAACTGATATAAGGCTATAGTTCCAGCCTTTTTCGTGGAACAAACTTATTTTCACTTGAGAATAAGATTAATTAAAATAAATATAATTTTAATTATTGTATTAACTTTTTAATTAATCTAATATTTTAACTGATCTAATTATTTAACTATTAAATAATTAACTTATTAATTTATTAAATTATTTGTAATTAATACAATTATTTATTAACCATACTTATTATTGTTAATTATTTTATCAATTAATATTTATGATTATCTAGCAATAGTTAATTAAATAAATTAAATTATTATTTAATTAATATTTTTATATAATTAATTAGATAAAATATTATTATTTCAAAATTATAATTATTCTTATTCTTACTATTTCAATCTAACTATCCAAATACTATTTTTCTTATTCTCAAGTATAACATAATTTTCATCCAAATAAAAAAATGATATTATTCCTGCTTATTTCTGAACTTATACATATTCAAGAATAAATAGTTATAGCTTATATCTGAACCAAATGCAGGCATAAAGTTATAGTGAGCTTAATGTATTTTAATGTAGATATTAATGAGTGTCTTTAAAATAGACTTAGTGGATGAGTCATTTAATCTATAAATAATGGAGTTAGCTAAAACTAAAGCACAAAAGAGAGTGTATATTGTAATTACTGTTTCTAAATAATAGAATATTTTGTTTTTCTGCAAAACTTCTATTTTTTTTTTCTACTTTTGTACATAGTCGTAAGGCACGAACGTCCAGACAAACAAATAGAAAGCAAGAGTTACCGTCTTCGAGTGGGAAGGGTACGTCGCACGAGCTTTTACAAGTCAAAAGCTTAAGTTCGTCACATACGACTTCGCAGCAGCCCATAAATCCCCGAATGCTGCAGGGTAGGTCACACGAGCTTTTACAAGTTAAAAGCTTAAGTTCGTGACAGACGACTTCGCAAAAGCCCATAAATCCTTGAATGCTGCAGGGTATCGCACGAGCTTTTACAAGTCAAAGGCTTAACTTCGTGACAGACGGCTTCGCAAAAGCCCATAAATCCCTGAATGCTGCCTACGAAAGCTCGGCCTACCGATCATTGCACCAGCCCACAATACACCCAACGTAGCCCAAGAAGACTCACCAGGCCGAAACGTTATCGGCCGCTGCCGCCCCTACAAGGCCCATATCGATGTTGTAGATAAACAGGCCCACAATAAGAGCCCAAAAGCTAATCCAAGAACAGGACCATGACATTGCTTTGAGTCTGGAGGAACTTCTGGGTTGGGAAGTTTATACCCAATGCAAACATCTGGGGGATGATCATCGCCGTGAACTCGCCGGGGTCGACGGCGGCGATCACGTGTTCCTTGCCAAGGACCCTTAAGATTGGCGCGGCGAAGACGCAGAGCAGGGAGAGGAGGAGCGCGGAGGCAAGGAGGATGATCCATGAACATTGATTGTAGAGCCTGAGCGATGCGACCTTATCTTGCCAGTGCTGTAGTCTTGCCCACGTAGTCTCGACTGTTATAAATATACAATTAATTTATTTAAAGCGTTGTTCACGAATCTCGAGTGTGATTCGATTTAATTAGGTTTTATTATTTCAAATCTTTGGTCTGGGCGGAGAAATCCACCAAACAATGCGGTTGTCAAAAACCAATCAGCCAACCTTTTATGTGAGCAATGATTGGACTGTCTTGACCAGTCATTATAGCTTAAATATAATTTTTATAATATTTTTTATTAATGAAAAAAAATATTTGTTATAATGCAAGACAAATAAAAAAAAGTTTTGTAAATTACTGATATTTTTCATAATCATCTAATGACGCTGGTTGATTCTGTTTTATATAAACGGTAAGATCATTCCATATACATAAAGTATTCTAGTATATTTTTGTGGACGATAAAATTATTGTGTATGTAAAAAAATTTAAATAATAAATTACAGATATTATACTGCTGTAGCTGCTCATTCCCTGATTGGTCCTGCATTCTCAATTGCAACCAATTTGCACCTCTAATTAATATAGTAATTATTATTATTATTATTATTATTTGAACTTATCTGTAAACTTTGTGTTAGATGTGACTTCGAAATTAAAAATCGCTTCGATTTGAATTTTCGGTTAGCTGACGGCTTCGCGGTGCGACGATAAATTTTATGAATGTCTGTGGTGGAAGCGGAGGGCTCGTATCGGATCCGATAAGTCAAACCCGTTAAGGTTAGTATTTTTTTTCTTCTTACCCTTGCGAGATGGAGCGATTTGTACGATCATCTAAAAACTTTGTATTTCCTTTTGTTCCGACATAGTAAAATCATTCTCTTTCGGCCATAAATTTTTCTGTGAAATTTTTTTTAGGCTAAATTACAGAAAATCTCCCTGTAATATTCCGTTTTTTTACTTTGCTCCACAGTCTTTTAAAAGCCTATATTTTACCCTCTCGTAATTACCGAAATATGCATTTACTTCGGCCGTCACCATTCGTGGGTGAACTGTTAATTTTTTAAAAAATATTATTAGATATATCCAAAATACTTTCAAAAATAGCGAGAAATAAGTTAAAACCATTATCTCTCCAATATAAGGTAAGGACATTTTCTTTAATTTTCCTCCTCCGTTAACGCCGTTGCCCCTAAAGACAATTCGGTAATTACGAGGGGACAAAATATAAATTTTTAAAAGACATGAGAATAAAATGAAAAATTAGGATATTACAGAAATTTTTTTTGTAATTTAGCCTATTTTTATTTTTCTGTCGTGTATTTTTAAATTTACTTTTATATCGTGATCGTTAATTAATTTTATTTAGTTTATGCGCTCGTTGTTGCTAGTATAACACTCTCTCTTCTAATAAATATTTATATTACTCAAAAAAATCCGAAATTTAATTTTTTCTCAGATATTACACTGATTGTTTGATTGTGGTTGCGTGGTTGGTACCAGCGAGTATCTTGTTTGCATATTGAGTTGAACATATTGCTGACGATCAGCTCACGATCAGCTCACGAAAACTGTAAAAATGGAAATACTTGAGTGCGCTTTACTATCCTCGTCCTATTGCCGCTGATGTATTGGTTTACATATACCCAGCAATTAAGTCAATTCGTATGTAATATATATATATATATATTATTTGCAATTTTTTTATATTTGACTGAGTGTGTTATAAGTTAATCAACTATAATAAAAATAAATAATTTTTTTAAAAAAAGAAATAAAAATTTTACTTAAAGAAACAAGTTGTAAGTAACAGTATCACACTTCCACTAATACCTCTTCAGAGTGGCCTTAATTAGTTAGGTACGAAACCAATGTGCTGCTCAAAATTCGTGGAATTATTTTCAATTGGATCGATCGGTGGACTTAATAATAAACTCTTCAGCAAACATAATCTACTTAACACTTGTAATTTCTCTCCCCAATTTACCAAATCCCCACATCTCTGCGCGCAAACAAAATATTTTCCGATCTCTTTGTTCGCGCAAAAGACAAAATCACATCCATCGTTTGATTCATTTCCCCCTCTTCCTCCTCTTCTGCCACCTCACTCCGCTTCCCTGCTATGCTAATGGCGCCGCCCCTCGTCGTCTCCATCCTCTTCCTCTCCCTCCTCCTCTCCTCCTCCTCCGATGATGCCCTTCTTATAACCCCCAACTCCACCCTCCTCAGCCCTAACCGCACCTTCGTCCTCGGCTTCTTCTCCATTGGAGGTCGGTGGTACCTCGGCATCTGGTACGCCTCGCTCGACCCTCGAACCATCGTCTGGGTCGCCAACCGCGCCGACCCAGTCCTCTTGCCCTGCCCCGTCGCCTCCCTCTCCACCTCCGGCCACCTCACCGTCTCCTCCGACGCCTCCGGCGCCGTAGCAGCTGTGTGGGTCTCCGACAATGGCGTCCCCGCCTCCGACGCGGTCCTCCTTGACTCCGGGAACCTCGTCCTCCTCTCCCCCTCGGGATCCACCGTGTGGGAGAGCTTCGACTCCCCCGCCGACACATGGCTCCCCGGCATGGCCGTGACCCGCCGGAGGCGGATCGTGTCGTGGCGGAGCGCCTCTGACCCCTCCCCCGGCCGCTTCTCCCTGCGCCTGCGCCCCCCGGCCTACGGCGAGTTCGAGCTCGTCTTCGACGGCTCCGTCGCCTACTGGTCCACCGGGAACTGGACGGGGACGCAGTTCGACGGGGTGCCGGAGATGACGGTGCCCTACATCTACGAGTTCCGCTTCGCGGAGCCGTTCGGGCCCGGGGCGTCGTTCTCGTACGCTGTGGCGGCGGAGGCCGCGGCGGAGGCCGGGCTCGGGTCGCCGGCGCTGAGCCGCTTCGTCGTGGACTACTCCGGCCGCCTGATGCAGTACGCGTGGTCGCCGCAGTCGGCGAGCTGGAGCATGTTCTGGTCGCGCCCCGAGGGCGAATGCGGCGTCTACGGCCGATGCGGGAGCCTCGGGGTCTGCGCCGCCGGGGACCGCTCGTGCGAGTGCCCGCCGGGGCTCCGCCCCGCCGATCCCGCGGCGTGGAGCTCCGGAGACTTCTCCGGCGGGTGCTCCCGCGCCGGCGATCCTCCGTGCTCCGCCGCGGATGGCGACGATTATAACGGGTTCGAGGAGATGGGCGCCGCGGAGATGGACGGCGACGCCGAGGTGTCGATCCCCGGGGTGAGCCGGGGCTCGTGCGAGGGGTCTTGCGTGAGCAACTGCTCGTGCGTCGGCCTACGCTACGATCCCGGCTCCCGCCTCTGCAGGAACCTGTACGGGAACGCCTACAACCTCCGAAACCGCACGGGTGCGCCAATCCTCTTCCTGAGGGTTTCGGCGAGTAGTCTCAGGGGGGAATCGAGCTCGAACGGGAAGAAGAAGAGGAAGAGGAAGAGGACGATGATTCTAATAGGCGTCCTCTGTGGTTCATTGGCGATATTGGGATCGTTAGCTTCGATCCTCACTCTTCTTCTTCTTCGTAGAAGAGGAAGAAGAAGAAGAAGAGGAGGATCAGCGAAAGCCGAGGAAGACGACGGAAGCTTCTCGAACGTGACGGTGTTCTCGTACAAGGAGCTCTACGCAGCCACACGGGGCTTCTCGGAGAAGCTGGGCCACGGCGGCTTCGGCGCCGTTTTCCGCGGCGACCTCCCGGGAGCTGGCGCCACTCCGGTGGCCGTGAAGCGGCTCGAGCGCGGCGGCGGAGAGCGCGAGTTCCGCGCGGAGGTGCGCATCATCGGGAGCGTGCACCACGTAAACCTGGTGCGCCTCCGCGGCTTCTGCTGCGAGGGCCCGCACCGCCTCCTCGTGTACGACCTCGCCCCGCTCGGCCCCCTCAGCGCCCACCTCGGCGCCGCCGCCGCCGCCCCGCTGAGCTGGGCTGCGCGGATGAGGATCTCGGTGGGCACGGCGCGGGGCGTGGCGTACCTCCACGAGGGGTGCTGCGACTGCATCATCCACTGCGACATAAAGCCCGAGAACATACTGCTCCACTCCGACTACGCCCCCATGGTGTCGGACTTCGGGCTGGCCAAGCTGGTCGGCCGGGGGGACCCGACCCGAGTCGCGGCGACTACGGTGCGGGGGACGTGGGGGTACGTGGCGCCGGAGTGGGTCTCGGGGGGCGCGGCGATCACCCCAAAGGCCGACGTGTACAGCTTCGGCATGACGCTCCTCGAGATCCTCTCGGGCCGCCGCAACGCCGAGTCGGCTACCTTCGCGGCGTGGGCGGCGGGGCGGATTGCCGCCGGGGACGACGCGGCGGCGGCGGAGGTGGCGGACCCGAGGCTCGCGGAGGTCGGGGGCTACGACGCGGCGGAGGCGGAGCGGGTGGGGCGGGTCGCGGTGTGGTGCGTCCAGGACGATGAGGCGGCGCGGCCCGGGATGGGCGCGGTGGTGCAGATGCTCGAGGGCGCGGTGGCCCCGCCGCCGCCCCCGCCGCCGCCGCGGCTGCTCCGGGCGCTCGTCGCGTCCGGGGACTCGTTCCCGCGCCCGGAGACGAGCAACGCGGCTTCGGAAAACGACTCGGGGGTGTCGGTGGGGAGCGACTCGGACGGGCCGAGTCGGGTCAGTGCGGACGAGTCGACTCGGTCCGAGTCGCGAGTCGGGTGACTGGTGAGAGAAGAGTCGCTGGGGAGAGAAGCGTTGTGCGCCGCGGGTGGGCCCCCTTCGCTATCGTTGCGGGAGCGACGGAGCGACAGCGACGATGGTGCGGTTGGAACGGCGCGGTGGGGCCCACAAGGTACTGCTCTGGTCTTTTGTCGTCCAGAGGGAATGGAATAGAAAAGGTCATGACGTGGAGGTGCGCGAGTGCGGAGCCAACTTTTTGGCGGGAAAACGATAAAAAAAAAAAAAAAAAAAAAAACACACACACACACACCCACACACACACGCACACGCACCCAACCCTTACTCGCGTCAATAAAAATGCAAAAAGGCTGGGCCTCGGAGAAGGGGAACGTGAACCTTTTGCAAAAGTAATGTCCGAGGAAAACGATATTTCGACGACCGGCCAGTTCGCGCCATCTAATCGTAAGGGTCTTCTAATGGGCCTCTGATGGTGCTTCGGCCCGATTTGGACAGTCCATTCCCACGATAAACGGGCCTTTTCTTTTACACATATTAGGCCCAATTTCAGCTCACGTGCATGTCCTCATCTTCATCATTTATTAAAGTTTTTTTTTTTTTTTTTTTTAAAAAAAAAAGGGAGCATGTTTGAAGTAATGAAAAAAAAAAGGGAGCATGTTTGAAGTAATGCAATATGGATAGAAATTTTGTACAATGCACACCCGTCTTCATCATTGGAAGTGAGGACGAGATGGATTCCCCTTCCCTTAGGGCCATTTCGAATATAACGACAGAACAAAAAATATTGACCTCTCGATGTTCGCTATCAGTTGGGGAAAAGTCGGCAAATACATTGCTGGGTTGTTTCTTTATTTGTAAGTGGATGGTGACTGCAGCATTTATTGGACCTCTCTACTATATTATGTATTTTGTTAACTTTATATGAGAGACTAGGTTGTTGGAAATTGATAAAGTATGATGAGGTTGGTGGGATTAAAACAATCATATTATTCACATTCCTGGTTGATTAAAAGGGTCTAATGAGCATAGTTTAATTTGATTTGAGTTTATTATTATTATTATTATTATTTTTGTCTTAAATATTGTTGTTACATCTACATATCTATGTACGCGTCGCGTTCATGTCACCACCCATGTCACTTTCACGTCACGCTAAACTGCGCGCCCAACCCCGCCTCGGGCGCATTTTAGCAGCCTTTTAAAGTGCACTCCACAGTCCACACCACTTCCCTCCATCTTCATCCAAACTCACTCCGCCTCCGCTTCCACTGATGCGGCGCTTCTCCGGCGAGCAGAAACCCTACTCCGCCACGGAGAAACGCATCTCCGGCGACCAGAGACCGATCTCTGCCGCCGCGAGAACGCCGGAGAGATGGAACCCCGCCGCCGCGAGAACGCCGGAGAGATGGAACCCCGCAGCCTCGTCGCCGGCAGGCCGGAACCCGCCGGAGTGTCGCCGGATCCCGGCGATCTCCTTCCTCAGATCGATCGGAATCATCGGATCGTGTTTCACCAACCCTGAACCCCATTCGCCTCACGCTAGGTCTCCTCGTAAGCTGCTTCTTCCCCCCTCTCCCGATCGTCTATTTGAATTCGCTTCGGAAACCCTAGATATCCGATTCCTCTCGATCTCAGCGACGTCGTTGAGTAGCGCGCACGGGAGTAGCCAGGGGAAGCGATCCGGGAAGGGGATCTACGGCGGCGGATGCGGCGATTCCCCGAGGTGTTCCGGGAGCTCGAGCTTCACAATGGCGCAGATCCTCAAGGCGACGAAAAACTTCTCCCCTGCTTTGAAGATCGGGAAAGGTGGATTCGGCACCGTGTACAAGGGGACTCTCTACGATGGCACCCTCGTTGCGATCAAACGCGCCAAAAACGTAGAATAAGAATTTTCTTTTCTCTATTTTTTTGTTAATTTTGATTGTTGTGGTTGATCTTAAATTGGATGTATGATCTCTTCAGAGTATGTGCGATAGTTCCGTTAGTGGAGAGTTCCAAAGCGAGATTAAGATAATGGCGCGGTTGGAGCATCAGAATCTGGTTAAGCTCTATGGATATTTGGAGCATGGTGATGAGAGGATTATTGTGGTGGAGTACGTTCCAAATGGGACTTTAAGAGAACATCTAGATGGTAAAATCCAACAAAACTTCTCTTTACCTTCTGTTCTTGTTGCTGAATTTCACTGTGCATTGTTGTTCTTTCACTTGTGAGTGATATATCTTCTGAACTTTTAAGATAGTGTACTTAATCTTTAGGTAAAATGGATAGCTAGTCTCTAAACTTTTCGGCAAATCGATATCTAGTCTCTTATTTCCCCCTTAAACAGATTAGTTTCTAAACTTTCAAAATCTCTTACAATGTTATCCCTCGTCGCATTGTTGGTCCGAAATCTCTTAACATCCTGCTGGAGTTGAAACAAAAGGGCAACATAGCTTTTGTCGAAGTGAATGACGAACGATCAACTTGGAATTCATTGAGGCTGTCTATGCATGTTATTCTTAATTCTTACCACACTATAGTTGGTGATTTGTGGCAGTTGATTTAGTTTAAAGCGAAATGTAGGCTTCAACGGAAACTATCTTGACCTTGCTGCTCGACTGGACATCGCAACTGATGTTGCTCATGGCGTCACACATCTTCATATGTACACAGGTAATTTTTGGTACTGGATATTTGTGCTAGTCATTTTGTTTCGCAATTCTTTGTCTAAATAATTGACTGAGTAGTACGCAGCTGCACGAGAAGCGGAAAATGATATTCAGATGAGGAGTTAAATCTTATTTTCAATTTCTTTTTCAATTTCATGTTCGCATCCTCCATTTTGTAGAATTGAGTACTTCTTTTGCTCGTAGAGGCTTTAAGCTCATAAACTTGAATCGAATTACTATGTTTGCCAATAATGTTTCAACTTGATCGATCTGATTTATAACTCTCTTCATCTGAGTAAATAGATTTAGCCTTTAGTAAATATCTAATTTGGATATGCATTTTGCCATTTGGGAAATATAACTAATGGAAAGCTCGCCTCAACTTGTAACTAGTAGTATAGGTGTTTTCGAGATCCTGGTGATACAACTAGTTAGGATGTATCCAATGTCCTTTCGAAAAACCATTCGACATGAAACTAATAATCCGTGATATTCTTTTTCATGTAGATCATCCAATTATCCACCGAGATATCAAAGCCTCCAACATTCTTCTTACCGAAACTCTCCGAGCAAAAGTTACTGATTTTGGATTTGCCCGGCTCGGTGCTGGTGAGATTGGAGAATCACATGTTGTGACCAAAGTGAAAGGGACTGCAGGATATTTGGATCCTGAGTATCTGAAAACCTATAAGCTCACGGAGAAGAGCGATGTCTTCTCCTTTGGCGTATTACTCGTGGAATTGATATCTGGGAGACGCCCGATAGAGCCTAAGCGGGAATTCGAAGAAAGGATAACAGCGAAATGGGTACGTCTAATTTCATCTTAAGTACTGTTTCAGTAGCTCTTTTTTCTCTCTGATTATTTAAATTTCAGCTATTAGATCTTGTGGGAATCGCATCCCTCTATATTTATGAACAGGCAATGAAGAAGTTTACTGAAGGGGACTCGATCGACACTCTAGACCCAAATCTCCCTCCCAATCCAGAGACCAATCTTGCATTGGAGAAGATACTCGAGCTAGCATTTGAATGCTTAGCTCCGACGAGACAGAGCCGGCCGAGTATGAGGAGGTGCGCAGAGATACTGTGGAACATCCGGAAGGATTACAGGGATCCTTTGCTTTCAGATCCTCCTCAAGAGCTAAGAACTGCAGGGGCTGGTTCTGGGATTGTAGACAAATCGTGTAAATGATGATTTAGTTAAGAGAGAAAAACTAGAATATTATTAATAGTATTTGCTATTTATTTTTTTTATTTCTTTGATTCATAGGATTTACTATTTACTGGTCATATTATTACGAATCCGAGAGGTAAAAGTCGATAGAAAATATTATTTATTTACTATCTATAGCCTACTAGATGGAACTCTAAGGTTTTTTTTTTTTTTTTTTTTTTTTTGAGAAAAAAAATATAGTATGCTATTCATTCTATATATATTCTTAGCTCTAGGGTCTGCTAAGAACACCATAATATGTGGAGGATTGGTTTTATATATTGGTCCTCATTTTAATCTCTTCTTGCAATTACTGGGAGTTAATAAGGTTCCTATTGTAATTATTATGTTATTTTCGAATTGTTAGGAATTTCCAAGGCATTGAAGGCACATACATGCATATTGTTCTGGCCTTTTATACTAGCTTTTTATAAGAAAAAGATTATGCTTTATTCACACAATTCTGATCACAAATATTATACCTTGCCTAACATTTTTTTTTTTTTTTTTTTTTAAAAAAAAAAAAAAAAAAAAAACACCAAAATTTCAGACTAAGTTACTGTGAACAGGGCATAAGAATGTTTCCACGCAAGCAAAAGAAATGGCAAAAATAGAAAGAGAGGCAAATTCGAAAACTGCTACAAACTAATTTTCAAGTATCAGATGAGAAAACACAACCTATCTCTCTCAGTAACATCTTTACTGTTCAGCCCTTAATTTTAAGACAATAATTCACAAAATATTTTAAGCAACTTAAACGGGCGCAGCCGTACCTGCCAGCCTACATTTGCATCAGTACATTACCATCCACACAACCGACCAAAGAGCGTACCTGCCAGCCTACATTTGCATCAGACCAAAGAACTGGGGCTCACGAATTCATACTTGGATACCTAAAGAGATAAAAGAAAGTCTAAATCAGTAATCAAATTCACCGAAAAAAATTATCGAGTGCGCGATGGAGAAACCTTACAGCCGGTAAGCTAGGGCCTCGGCGACACGGACCGATCCCTGCGGCTTCTCTGTCGGTCCCTCGAGCGGGAACGGGAACGGGAACGATCCCGCCTGCCCCTTTCCCAGGACCGCTCCCTTTCCCGAGGCCGGTTAGGCGAGTAGCTGCGCGAGCGTCTACGAGTGCGACCTGCAAAAAATTTCTTTATGATATGAAAGTGGGATCCATCATAAATTACCAGCAAACCCACACCAAGCTACAAAAGCACATAAATAAAGTTGTTTTTAAATAGCCTAATCCCAAGATATTGATGGCTAATCGCCCACAATAGATTCCTTGTGGAATTCACACAAGCAGGAAATACCTCCCAGAACACATACCTCTCAAACCACAATATTTTCCAGGAGTCGGTGTCCTCCCGCGTTTTCTTTTTGCCTGCAAAATAATATCATAGCGAACGCAAAGAAACATCGAATCAATACCAGCCGACAGTTGTGGTTATGGAATCTGGTTTGTCATTTACTGTTCACAAAACAATAGGCACCCAAGGTAAATGTATCATCCAGTGAATAAGAACTCGATTAGCCAACATTGAATTCATTCATTAAAAAATCATCATCAAAAGAGGCTCCCTTGAGTAATTCACTTAATTGGCAAAAGAAAATTATATTTCCATTCGAGAAATGACAGATGAACAAAGAACCAAGGCATCGAGATTGACCCAAATAGGAAACAAGCTAAAAGGCATGCTTTAAAATGCTACTAATGAAGAGTTGAGGATAAAAAAGGAATACAGGGCATACAAATCCGGTGCTATATACTTGTTTTTTGGTGACTTTGAGATGTCGATGAAGTACTCAATGTCGAGAGATGAGGAAGGTACAGACTGTTAAGGGCATGGATTGAGATCTCGATGAAGTTATACACACGAAAACCTGATGCCAAAAGTTATTAGGCAACTTCTTTTACCAATAAATCAACTATTGGCCTACAGTATTTAGATGTTAGACCACCACGAGCTCTTAGTTGTCCTACTAAAAGAAAAGGGCAGATGTATGGGCAGTCCCTGCAATATCCCAATATATGACTTAGTTCTCGAACTTTTCGGTTAAACACTTTAGTCCCTAAATATTCTCATATAATGTAAATCCATCCTTGACCGCGAAAAGAGCATAAGTTCTCCAGTAAATGATCATTCGCCTCTGTAAAATGAATATCTTGTTTCAGTGTACTTGAAACAGGGTTAAGAGGATCGTTTATTGGAAAAGGTTGTGTTGTCATAGAGCCAGGCAAGGTTGGAATTACAACAATATGAGAAAGTTCAGAGGCCTAGTGTTTTAAGTAAAAGTCCAGGGACTAGTCACAACATTATAACAGGGCGGAGCCACAAAGACTTCAATGGCAAAGAGGTCAGTGGCTCACCTTTGGACAGGGACTATCCATACGCTTAAACTGGAAAGAAAAAAAAAAAGAGGCAAGCAGTACCTTCTCGACAGAAATCAAGCGACCTTCAAGCACAGTACGATGGAGGTATTTAATGCAGCGTCTCGCATCCTCTACAGTTTCCATTGTCACAAAGGCAAAACCACGAGAATCCTTTGTGCGTGGATCTAAGACTACGTTGCATTCTTGGACCTGCAAATATTGATACTCTGGTAAACATGAACCAAAATCTTTACTTTAACCATATTAAGTTCATGGAATAATATATCAGATTGCATACAGAGCAACTTTTTCAAATTCTCCAGTTGCACACAAGTAGTAGAACTTCAAAGAAAAAGAATTATTTCATGTTACAATATTAAAACTTCAAAAATAGATGAGTTGTTTTAAAAAATTAGTCCACGGCAGATTAATAAATAGAAACTAAACTTCTACAAAGTCTGAAAGCTCCAAAGACTTTTAATTTATTAAAACAATGAGCAGCACCAGATGATATTAACAGCTACTCTGTCCTGATTACTAGTAAGAGAACAATACCAAAGCCTCAAAACAGAATCTCCCCACAAAGTAATTACAAATTACGGGAATTACATAATAACAATACAAACTAGAATTCCATACCCTCCCTTCTTTGCCAAAATACTTCTCAAGATCACTGCTAGTAACTCGTGTGGACAATCCTGTGACATACAAGTTGTTACCAGGGTTTCTTGAATCCTGGCTCCTGTAGCGCAAGAGGAACTCCCATTATTATCAGAAAAACTAAAATTGGTTGTTAGCTAACAGACCTCGAAAGAACCTTGCATAAATTAGTTTAATATTGACGCGGACAACTGATATTAATTTCGCATATATTTAGAACGAATAAACATCGAAACAAGTCCACATGCCTAGAACGACTCCTGCCTCTTGATCTTGATGACGACTTTGATCTACTGCGCCCCCTTGGAGGAGGTGTAATAGATTGAGAGGTATACCTGAAAAAAAAAAAAAAAAAAAAAAAAAAAAAAAAAAAGGAGAAGAAAACATACTTAGTTAATAACAGTGATACTTAAAACTATCATAAATTGCACTGAAAATCAAAACTAACCTCACTTCTTTCGTTTGTGACATCTAAAAAAGGAAATACCAAAAGCAAAATATCAGATATTCTTCATTGAGCAGAAAATGGCAGCTAACAAACATACACTCGGCTAATATTAAATGCAAAATAATTTAAATTCATTGATTCAATGCAGGTATTACTAGTCAGAATTCAATAATAAACAAAGAGCAACTCAAAAGCATCAGATCCCGTACATTTAGTTCCATCTTATCTTAGCAACATTTATACATCAGCTCCGCAAACTTGGTCGTTGTTAATTGATGATAGAACATCTCAACACATTAGACAAGCAATTCAGATAATAATACCAGCCATTACTCAATTACACCCAACTCATTTCATTGGCTATATACTACGATTCTAAAGCTAATTAGCCACATAATTCATACAGCAACAGAGACATAAAAACCAAGATGATCCATTCATCCTAAACTTCTGCTGCTAACACTGTAAACTCAATTCCTATACTCTCTCAGTGGCCAAAAAGAGCCCCAAACTGAATCGGTTGCACTATATACAATCTAAGTGGAGTATGACAACAATTTGATCAAAATTTAGAACACAAATTAGTTCAATCCAACAAATTCTAGCAAAATTACTACCAAATCGTTACTCCTTTCCCAGATTGGAATCACATCAAAGGATCTCGAACTAAAGCCGTTTTAACTACTATAAATTCAAACTACGAAGAAGATAAGCAAATCCATTGAGCTACGAATCGAATTGAACCTAAGCAAACAGTTACGGAGATGAATCACTAACCCTATGCGGTGCCGATTGAGCAGGGGAGCTCACCTCTTTGGGATCGGGGGAGGAGGAGGGCGAACGGAGAGACGCCGAACGGGAACGAAACCCTAAAAAGTCTCCGAGGGAGAAAGAGAGAGAGAGAGAGAAAGGACGGGGATGAGAGAGAGAGAGAGGATATCGAGGAAATAGTGATCCGGTGTTTTGATAGGATCGAATCTCGACCGTTCGTTTGGTTTCATCTCAGCCGTTAATATTGCTTCGTGAGAGAGAGGGGGTCGGAAAGAGGACCCAATTTGGACCGGTCGGGTCATGATCTGACCCGAATCCAAAATCACCTTAGTGAACCCGAACCAACTAGCTTCGTAATTTTTCAAAATTATTTATATATTATTTAAACGATTAAAATTATAAAATTATATAAAATAATTGTTATTATATACAAACTTATAAAACTTTTATTCTAATACTATATGAAATTATATGCAATAGTTTATTTCTCTACAAACTTAAGCTACGGAATAATTATATTTTTAATATTTATATTCAACAAAAAGTAATATAAATGTAATTAATTAAGGTCACTTAATTGTGTGATAAATAATGTTAAAAGTATAAAATTTAATATATTTTTTTGAAAACTTTGAATTTATTTAAAAGTTTTTGTTTTGACTTAATTATGCTACATTATACTGTATTTTACAGATTTTTTTTTTCTTTTATTTCATACATTGTACTATTTATTTTTCAAAACTGCTCAATATTTTTTTTCAATTCCTACACTATAAGCAATAAATCTATAATTTTACATAAAAATAATTAAAAAATACTGGTTAAAAGTGGCAGGGTATATATTCAACTTATTTTGACATAAAAAATAATAAAAAAAATATTAAAAATAATTAAATAGGAATTTTAAGTGAGCCTATTATTGGAGATTTATTTTACATTTTTTCTACTATTTAACTAATATTTCATAATAAAATTGTTAGATTTTATTTAAAATAATAGAGTTGTTAACAGTAATATAGAAATTGGCAAGAAAAAAAATAATTTAGTAATATTTAAAAAAACATACAATTTAGAGATTGATCAATCAAATATAATAATACAACTATGTTATTAAAGAAAAAAATAATACAATATAACAAATGAAAATAGTACTAAAGTATAATATAGTTGAGTGTAATTAAGCCTTTTTATTTCAATAGTATTAGAGCTATTCAAAATAATATTATTCCGGATTTAAAAACTCTATCCTTAATGTGTTTGCATCACTTCAAAATTAATTATATTATGAGAAACCAAACCAAATGTTTTTGAGTAAATTAAATTTTAATTAACGAATATAATGAAACTAATTTCGATTCTATCATGATTATTTTATATCACTAATTCCAAAAGTGATATAAAATAATAAGATTATTAGTACCTTAATTTTTAAGAAGTGATGAGTATATATGACTCATATCACATGTAAAATTAATATTTAGATCCAATAGAAATGTTAAAATTATTATATATAACTAGTTAATAAATATACATACAACTGTTATACGTGAAATTATTATTCATGTGTTCATTTTCTTGTTTTTAAAGAGAAATTAAATATGCAATTATTGTCTCTTGCTCCAAAAGCCTAAGAACTAATTTGATGTGTTCTTATACTAACTTTTTGTTGGTTTATTTATGCAGTATCTTTAGTTTCATCTATGTACTTCCACAGCACTAATAGTTTATGGCAAAAGGAGATGCTTCTCTAATTTATATCTTCAGCTCCTGGTAGCTTATGCATAATATTAATTTGTAAAAGTTTTTTGTTGTATATAATTAACTAATAAACCCAAGAAAAACTCGGTTTCCCTGTTAAAATAGGAAATTAATAATCCAGTATCCATATATATTATTATAGATTTGGACAATTAACTAACATTTTTTTAAACCCCTTTTTTTTTTAAAAAAAAAAAACCAAACAATTGCACCATCTTATGGAGAGTTACGTAAACATAAATATTTTTTTAGCATCACTGTTCCAGCGAATACATTGTTGTAATATGATCAAATTTAATGTTGCAAAACATCAAATTAAAAAGAATTTATCAACATAACAAACATTTAATTTGATTGTTTTGGTACTTACTTCTAATGGAAAGATCGTTACAAAGTAGACTCTTTATACTCTCTATACGGCACAACGTGTGTATGAATTTTGTATACAATAGCAAGTACCGGAGACGGATTTTTTAAGCCACCGTTTGGTGAGCGGAAGGAGGAGGGATAAGGACTTATCCCTCTAGTTGTACCCAAATGCTATTTAGCAGGGATGGGAACAGCTGTTCTTGTCTTTCTGGAATAAACTGGTATAAAACTAAAATTACTATTTCAGCATTTTTCTGAAACAAAATTTGTTCCCATTTGAGAATAAGCTTAATTAAATTAATATAATTTTAATTATTATTTTAACTCTTTAATTAATCTAATATTTTAATTAATTTAATTATTTTATTAACTAATTATTTAAGTATTTAGATAATTAACTAATTATTTAAGACAATTAAAATTAAAATTTTTAACATTTATAAATTTTTAAAATTTTTAAAATTTTTAACTTTAATTTTTAATAAATTTATCATATAATTTTAATAAATTATATGATAAATGTTTTTAATAATTTTTTTTATATATAAGTAAAATATAAATTTTAATAATTTTTTTAATAAATATTTTAAATTAAATATTTAAAATCATATCAGTAAAATTTTAATCATAAATTAAAATTTTAGTCCTCTTTATTTTTCTTATTCCTCTTTAACTTACCAAACACAATTTTTTTTATACCCGATATAATTCTTAAACCCAACCAAACAGAAATTTACACTAGCTCCTGCTAATACCATAACTTATACCTATTCTCGATATAACTAAATTTTTTTTATTCCCGAACCAAATGCAGCCTAAGAATACTAAGTGAGTCTTGGTAAATGCGCATGAAATTTTAGTCACCTTCAATAAGTAAAATCAAGTACGATCAAATATGTCTAGCGAAGACTTCCACCCATGAGTCACTATCTATTAAATCAATGCATAAACTTTTCAAAACTCATACTACAGTTGATAAGAACATTCAACCCTCTCAATAAATAATCTGATGTCGAAGGATTTGGATCGCACTTGATTCTGAGGCAAAACTATACACAGCGAAAACATCTCTTGTTTTCTTCTACAATCACCTTTCAAAATTTTCGATAAGGTAGGTAGTCCAGTAATAAAACCTAGATCAGTGAACATCAGTTTATGCAGAAATGTCCCTACAACCATAAAATCATAATACAATGTTAAAACAAGGATAAAATGGTACGTTCCATGTTACGCGCACTATAACATGCACCGCAATAACCTTGAAATGACTGTTGAAGAAACAAAAGAGCTTTAAAATTCGCTCAAGATCGAAAAACCAAGATAGAAGTACCACACAGCAAACGATCGTTCACTTTTATAGTTCAATCCACAAATTAAACACAGGAAAAGGTACTCCCGAGATACCATAAAGAGTATAACTATACTGATCTTTACAAAAACATCGAACATATTTAATATGAAACAGATTACTATTTTAAGCAAGCACGACATCGGCACCATAGATGAAGTATTCGCCTTGTACATCATGCAAAGGTGTACTATATAGCAACATATCGGCATGAAAGTCCCAACAGATATAAAGGCTAGTGTTTTATGTCTATTGTGATCAAACAATAGCGCTTTTAACACAGAAGCTTAACAGAAGGAGGTTTACTTGGTCAGGTAATATATGAGCAAGAAAACTGCAACAAAGGATGCCACGATGGTAGCCATTCTGCGACTTGATTTTTTCTCGAAAACCTGTTGTGTAAAGCTTAATCAGATTAGTAGAACATGGCAAATAAAGAATGGGTCGAGTAAAAGAGTAGGTCCAGGTTACTTACCATCTTGAATCTGTCCACAGTTCCTGAAAGGATTCCTCTCGATGCATCCATATCATTCCCCTGAATGAGTAACAGCATTATTAGTTCACATATGTGAGAGAGAGAGAGAGAGAGAGAGAGAGAGAGAGAGAGAGAGAGAGAGAGAGAGAGAGAGAGAGAGAGAGAGAACAACAGGAAAATCGATGAATATTACATACCATTCGGTCCAGCATACGGTTATGACCATCCACCTCTTCATGTATATCACCTGTCAACTGCGAGAATCCAAGCACTTAATTATTAAAGACACTCTAGAAATATAATGAAGCCACTAAAAAGTGATGATGTGGTCAAAATATTAACACAGAACTCAAACATAACAATCTAAATTAGGACAGTCTAGAAATATATTGAAGCCACTAAAAAGTGACGATGTGATCAAAATATTAACACAGAACTTAAATATAACAATCTAAAGTAGAAATTGAGATATATAATCAAATAGACAAGCAAGAAGCTCCATCTTGCTGACAAAAGTACCCTTAGTTTTCTTTTAGGGATATTAAAGATGGTACGAGCAGAATACAAGAGCTCTGCTGCATTCAGCAAAAGAGATTCTTCATGGAAATAATACATTTAAGTACTATGCATAATTCAAAAGAGCCATTACCTCCTCTAAGAAAAGCAAAATAAGCTGAAAGAGCTTGCAAGGTCAAAGATTGGCACAAGCCATTACCTTAACCAAAGTACCTCTCTAAATCCATTTCCATAGAGAATAATGGATACAAACACACAAGGCACAAACACATGCTATTCACAGGACAATTTTAGCAGCATATCATAATTAGGTGAGACCTACCCTTTTCAAGATATTGACTCTATCTTGTAATCCTTCGATAGCTCGATCATTCTCATGCTCGTCAATTTCATGAGAGGAATAGGTTGAGGCCCGGATTCCACCCTCTTCAATTCCATCAAACAGAGCAGCTCTGTTGCTGCGATATTCCCTATGATCAAATAATATAAATACGAAGACCATTCTTCAAGGCTAGTATTTATAAATAGTTTCAATTAGAATTAATTAACAATGCAACAAACAAAAGAAAAACAAATTGGCATCGTGCAGAACTCTAATAAGTGAGCAGCGAAAACATTTACAGAAAAATTTTCAAAAGATAGCATCAAGAAAAATCAACTGATAAGATAACTTCTAGAAAAAACTGAGTAACTCCACAAAGTTTCAACCGATATGAAAGATCATCATATAACAAGGCGATCATCACTCGTGCTTAAAGAAAAGCTTTATGATCCAAACAGACAAAGCAATACAGACAAAAAGAACATAAAGTAGAACAAAAGAAGTAGCCAGTATTTACTATGACATGTTATCTTGTTCTTCCAAGATAATGATGAATAAGTGACAAAGAAAGACATTGTTTCACTCATCGATCATAGTTTCTGCTAATCAGAATTGCAAGAATGCAAAGCATATAAGAAAAGTTACATGCCTTGAAATATGCATGAGGAAAACAAATAATTATAAAACTCAAAATGTTTCAGCAATCTAGAGACAATGGATAGGGACATAAACTTGGGCCTGTAATCTTACTCCAGGTGTTTATCAGAGCCTAGTTACTTTTAAACTAACAGGAGAAAAACCTGAGTGATTACAGAAAGTATAATTGAGTCAAAACAAATATCTTATTCACTTATGCTGATGGAGGATATGCAAATAAAATATCACCAGAGTGAAGAGTAACATCGATGACTGGAAAATCGACTGAGAAAACTTTGGAAGTTTCCTAAGTTCAAAATTACAGTACTACAGGTCTCCGCCTAGAGTCGAAATATAATGGAGAAAACACAACTTCAGAGATTCAATTCATTATACTACCAAATAAGACAGTAATTCCTCAACACATAGCAACAAGCCAAAATTGTGTCAAAGTGTATTAAACATTCAAATTACATGATTACTACTGAGAAATTTAGAAAAATATCCTATCCTAATCCTTCATACATTCATATAATTATCACAATTATACAAATTTGAATGGCAAAACACGCAAGCCGATACTAACCTCCTCGAATTCATGGCTACTGTAAAATCAAAAGGATCTTACTCTCCTTCCCCTTGTTGTTCAGTTAGTCCCTATCGTTCAATTACCCTTCAAGAGGAAGTGTGAAGCAGGTTTCGTTGATCTCACCTTACAATAACAGTTAATATACTCAGTATAAAACACAATAAACTAATCAACAGCGCATCTACAATACTCCGAGCTTCTAAAGCTGATCTGATCAAATACTCTTCCTTTTCCTGAGATCTAATAGAACTTTTCACAAATCTAGGCATATAATCATCAAAATATAAAAACTCCTGAATCAAATCATACAATCTATAGTACGATCTGATGATACATTTCTCAAATACACAGTGGAAACGGAGAAACCCCAGATCGATTCCCAGATTCCACGCGAACTACGATTCCGCGATTGATGAGAGGAATCGAACTCACCTTTGCTCCGATCTGAGAGATCGAGGAATGGGGGAGATGATTAGGGTTACGGTTAGCGGAGGTAGCTGGATCTGGAAGGTTCGCGATCGATCTCGCCCGAGGTTTTGGGGGAGGAAGGTACCAAAAGGAGGAATCGGAACCAGAAGAGGGCGCAGCCGACACTCTCCTCCGGTTTTTAACCTCGCGCAAACTTCCCCGTTGCAGAAAATGTTTACTGAACCCGGTGTTTCTGCATAATCCGTGCACCCTTCTCAAATGTTGGGTCATTTGATATCAGATTGGGCAGAGTCACGTTAAAAATGATTTGAGGTTGAGTTATCTCGAATCATATTTGAAATGTCAGATTGAGCAGAGTCACGATAAAAGTGATTTGAGGTTGAGTTATGTCGAGTCATATTTGAAATGATATGAAACTAGTTGAGTTCAATCATAATCGATATCTGAAATCATTGTAATAGTATCTTTTAGATGAATTAATTTTATATTTTTAATAATTTAAATTTTTAAAATTAATAGTTTGCACCAACGATCCGACAAGTAATATAAAAACTAAATATTATTGTTTCGATTGTCATGTTTAAAATGGCGTGTGGCTGAATTAAACTGAGTTATGATCGAAATGGTGTGAAGTTAGTGGGGCCGAGTCACAAATGAGATCCGTAAATACTGTGTTTGTATATTTTAAACAGATTGTATATTCGAATAGCGTGAAATTAGTTGGGCCGAATCATAAATTTATTGTTTGTGCCAGATACGGGCTAAAATTAAATTTATATAATTAAAAATTATAACTTATGATATTGATATGTTATAGTGAATTTTAAATTTTTTGACTTATGTAATGCTTTGGTAAGTGGTTTCTAAAACATGTGACTCTCTCTATATAGATTATATATATATATATTTTTAAAAAAAATCTAAGAGGTTAACCATGAGGTTCATGCAGTACATGCATGAACCATGCAGTACATGCATGGACCTGGTACAGGCAATAATGTCTTCGTTTCAAGCGTTCGTATACGGCTGCACCGGGTGCAGGAAACGATTCCTTCACGACAGTGACCATTTTCTGGCGATAGGGATGTCAATAGTTACGGATACTGAAATTTTATCCGAATTTGAATCTGAACGGAATAAATTTATTCGATGTTAAATAAATATAGATTCGAATATAGATATAAAAAATAAAAATTCGACAAATTTAAATTTGGATATGCATTTTGATTGTACCATATTCGAATCCGAATCTGATCCGAATCCGAATTGATTTTACGTTATATAATATATATATATATATATAAATATTTAATATTATATTTAAATTTATATTTTTAAAATTTAAATTTAATATAATATATTTTAAAATATCGTAAAGAAAAAAAAAATTATTTCGGGTTTGAATTTTCGAGTTCGGGTTTGGATTCGGATTCGGATTTTGAATTTTTAGTCAGATTCGGATTTGAATATGAATTTTTAAAATTCGTCGGATTCGAGTTCAGATTCGGATTTGATAGGCGGATTCGAATTCAAATTCGAATTTTTAAAAATTCATCCTGAATTCGACCCGTTGACATTCCTAGTTGGTGATGTAGCGATGATTCTGGCGCGTCTCGAATTTAACGCTAACGAGCGGAGATAACAAACGTGCTCGCCATGGCTCGATCGAGATCAACTCAAGTTACACCTCCTAGCTACTTGGTTGGTAATTTTCTCCTTCCATATTTAGTTTTTTTAAGCTCAATTGCTTCTCCTACATAATACTCCAAATTTTTTGTTAAGCTCAGTTTCTGCATACATATAATAACATTATATTACATTTTTTATTATTATTTATTTTATATCCTGATTGAATATTGTATATAATAAAGAGTGCTTGTTTTCGTCAGCGTGTGTTTTTTTTTAATATTGCTATACATTTTGGATTATGATGAGGCTATGTTCACAGTGACGTGAAATAGTAGTAAATGCATCTTCTAATCATCTGTTTAATTATTATGTTTATTAATGTAGAACAAGTTTTCTCCTAAGTGCTAATTCTGAACTCGTAACCGAACGAGTTGGCTCGTATATTTCAGAGAGCGATTCCTAACCTGATCTAACTAAAGTGAACATTGGGTGCAGTTCTAAAATATCATCGTATTTTTTTGGATTAATGCATAGGAGTTATTTAAATTTCAGTGGCTCGAATTGATTAAACCCTGCTTGCGTTCGTTCGAACCATAGTTGGATTGGGTCAAGCAAAATACAGATCGGATGATGTTGGGTCCAGTTGACAAAGGACACTCAGTTTGTAATTTTTTTTTAAAAAAATAATAAATAAATGGCATCCTATTCGCTTCATTGATTAAAAAAAATATATATATTTTAATATAGATAGAGGCAACTAGAGCTTTATTTATAATATTTTTAAATAAAGCTAGAGTGAAAAAATAATTTATAATATTTTTATCACGAATTCAACGGTAATTGAATGCCCTGAAGCACGTGTAGTAGGGACGAGCTTTATTTTGAAAAATTAAGCTATTCCGCATGTAGTTTAGTTTAATTTTTTAATAAATAAAACAGATAGTAAATTATAATTTTTTTTTTTTAAAAAAAAATTAAGGCTCACAAACTAAATTTTCACGTCTCTAAGATTAATCCCAAACAGAATCTAGTTGCTGGATCTTGCAATTTCATTATAATTGACAGTAAAATAAATATTTTTATTCTCGCTAAATTTAATTTACGGTCAAACTATACTTGCATCAGTTTACACACCCCTTATTTCTGACTCGAAATAAATTCGCGTCCGATTTGCCGGTTCGGCCCAATAATGTTTCGGATCCACATCGGATCCGGGCATCAATATCGATGTCCTACTCCGTCTTAATTTTCTGCGTGCAACGTACGCGAGATAACGTGGACCGTCGATCTACAAGCCGTGCACAAATTTAGGGAATCAATAGCCGTTCTTCGATTCCCGCGGTCCTATACGTCGTTCGATCACGCTTTTAGTCCCTAGACTTTATCAAATTTTTATTTCAGTATTTAAATTTGAAAGAAATCAGATAAGTTCAGGGACCATTCTGAAATTTGAACCCGATAAATTTCTTAGCCCGTCGTCCCATCGCCGAGTTCTCCTCCCTCCTCCTCCGCCGCCGCCGCCGCCGCCGAAGGTGACGATGGGGTGCGAGGGTTCCTCCTTCGAGTCATCGCCGGAGATGGAGAGGTTCCTCTACGAGAGGCTCCTCGATCCCACCCACCCCATCTCCGAGCGCTTCAGAGCCCTCTTCTCCCTCCGCAACCTCCGCGGCCCCGCCCCACGCGATGCTCTCATTCGCGGTACGATCCCCAAAACCCTAGATGCACCTCTCGATCTCTTCGCTTTGATCTCCTCTTCATTTTGATCCCATCTTTGTCGAGTTTGAATCGTCTCCAACGCTTGATTTTGATCCGTGTAGTTTAGTTGCCAAATTGGGAACCCTAACGGGGCTAATTATTTGTCAAATTCTATTGACTTTTTTTAATTTCCATGAGTATTTGTTGGTGATGTTTGGTTACATAGTTGATGACGTACTTTGTTTGGATAACTTGCATGGTTGCTTCGGTTGATCTCCTTTTAGCGAACTTTTTATTTTATTTTATTTTTGTGGTTGATTTAATTACTGTTGAATTGATGTGATTACTGTGAATACAAATTCTAGGAGGAAGAGGATTCCTTTTTTCATAGGTTAACGATATCGATGCTAACCATTGCATTATAGTAGTTTGAGGTGAATAAACTGAAAGGAGATACAAATCTGGCGCTTTGATTTGCTAAATTTCGCGTCAAAAATACATCTGATGCTTCCTATTTACATTTTTTTTTGTATTTGAATGATGGGGAGAGGACAAAAGTTTAGCAAACATCTCAATTATTAACTTGAGCAGAAATTCATTGTATGTAAAAAGCACACTCTTAGATGCTCATATTAAGAAAATTAGTAATATGCCTTTTTTATTTGTCATCCGAAATCATTGATTCCCTCGGATTATATAATCCACAAGCTTATTTTCTGCATTTTGAGTACTTTATACATTCGTTGTGCTCCGTATGATGAATCTCTATTGTTTTGTTTTGCTTTCAGCTACTAGGGATTCTTCAAACTTGCTTGCACATGAGGCTGCATTTGCACTTGGACAAATGCAGGACGCTGAAGCGATTCCTGCTTTAGTGGCTGTTCTCAAAGATCTTTCATTACATCCAATTGTTCGTCATGAGGTTCGTCTCTTCCTCAGAAATCTTTAAATCAGTTTTAACTGACTTCTCAAAATGTTGATTTAACTCTGTAAGTGATTATGTTTGCTAGGCGGCTGAAGCCCTTGGAGCGATTGGTTTGGCAAGCAGTATTCCACTTCTAGAAGAGAGCTTGGCGACTGATCCTGCTCGAGAGGTGCAAGAAACATGTGAATTAGCTCTTAGACGTATAAAGGAGCAAAATAGAATGAGCAGTGGTGAGAGTGAGCCTCCTTCAAAAGTGTCACCTTTTTTATCAGTAGATCCAGCAATACCTTCTAAACTCAATTCTTCAATTGATCAGCTAAGGTGCGTCTCTCTTGGTGAACACTGAAATGTTTTTTATTCTTTATGTGCTAATTTGTTGATTGAATTCATGGAATGTGTTCAAGGGAAACTCTCCTGAACGAGGAAGAGAGCATGTATGAGCGTTATGCTGCTCTGTTTGCACTTAGGAACGTCGGTGAAGATGCAGCTGTTAGTGCTATAATTGCTTCTTTAGGTGCTAAAAGTGCTCTTTTGCGGCACGAGGTCTGCTTACACTCTCTTGCTGCCATATGTTTGTTTCAATTCGTATAGCGGCTTCTTCAACACATCATATTCAAATCAAATATACTTTGCTACACAATATTAAGTTGTTACATGATTGCACATAAGTTGTGCGGCATGACAATGGAATTGTATTCCCTTTATCTACCTTCTTAGCAATAGAAAAGTACAGAATATATATTTTTCAGGTTAAAGTTATTCTGATTTTTCTTGTCATCCATCAGGACATCTGTTGCATCTAACAAGAAAAGGTTGTTTGGTTTGGCAGGTTGCATATGTCCTGGGCCAGCTGCAAAACAAAGCTGCTTCTGATACACTTGCGGAGGTCCTTAAGAACGTGAATGACCATCCAATGGTGAGACATGAAGCTGCTGAAGCCCTTGGTTCCATTGCAGGTAATAGATTTTTGATGCAATTCCACATGCAATCTTTTAGTCCGATGTAGAATGATTGCGTCAGTGGGACAAGAATCTGAATAAAGATCCTAAAAAGGACTTGTATTTGTTTGTCCTGATTACTGTTAAATTAGCAGATAGGCAAGATTGGCATCAAAGTTAGACCTATGAGCTCATCTAGTGATGAATATTACGTCACCAATTTCTGTTCTTTCAAATATATCGGCATATTCCGACCCTCTTATTTCTTGTCGTTTTTTTCTCTTGTGATAATGTAGATAGTAAAAGCATAGCGCTTCTGGAGGAATTTGCGAAGGATCCTGAGCCCATAGTCTCGCAGAGCTGTGAAGTGGCTCTTACCATGCTCGAATACGAAAGATCTGGCAAGTCCTTCGAGGTAAGAGCTAAACAAAGTTCTTCACGACGGTAGCTTTTCATGTAAGCTGATTCTAACCTATTTGGATTCTCCGTGCAGTACCTCTTTTTGCAGACTCCTCAAGTGCAATAGTGAATGATCTTATGAGGCTTCCTCCGAGCCTGTCCGGCGTCACGAGATATGTTCTTTTTATGCACCAACTCAATATGACATCACACCACTATTTAGACTCATTGTGGAATGACCAGCAACTATGATATATTCTTGTAGCTGATTAGCAAAATTTTGGTTGTCTTGTGCTTTAGTTCCAGTTAAACATGTTGAATATTTATTGGTAGCAGGTCTTCTGCCTGGGTCATAGATGACCAACTAATTTATACATTTGAGTAAAAAACTTATGTATACATTTGAGTAAAATTTGTCCCTTTCCTGTGCACATTGGCAGTGAGTAACCAATTTCAGCAAACTGTTTGCAGAACCAAACTTTGGAGTTGTGGGCAATATTTGCTGAATTTAGTGGCAATTATTTAATTCTAATAATAATGTTTCTCCAGTGGAAGCCTCATTCAACAGCATGCCAGATGTTTTTTTGAGTGGTGTGCATTATATACACCATCATTTGCTGCAACAAAATAACCACTAATTACTCCCTGTTTGGTTGGGGATAAAGGGGGTATTCCAGTCTTTCTTCTCCTTTCAGGGCCTATCCGAAAGAGAATCCAGTACCTCCTGGTCGTGAATATCTGAATAGGACAAACCGGCCTCCATGGATATCTTTGCTTCGGAACAAAACAATTAGAATGAGGCTCGGTCAACTGGAATGTGTATTATGCATATGGAAGATCTTCCCGTTGAGAAGATCCATCGACCTGAGACGAAGAGAAAGAGAAGGGTCTTTATCCCTCAATTCTTGCCAAACAAGAGGGAAAAAAGTATAGGGATAAAAGTTTAAAATATTCTCAGTTTAACGGGTTATTCTGAAATAATCCGTTAATTTCTATTCTCCCTCCCTCCTGGAATAAGGTTTATATCTAGGGCAATGAATGAAATTTTTTTTTTTTTTTTTTTTTGCTTTAGCTTAGCTTCTTATGTGAGACTATATTTATTAAAATATATTATTTACTAATTATGTTTACTAATTTTATTTAATAAAATATGCTATAAAATATAAAAAATTATTTTATATTTTATTTACTAATTATTATTTACTAAAATATATTATAAAATATAAAAAATTATTTTATTTAGGTAAGATATGATTTATTAACAATTAAATTGTCATTTTAATTAATTTATAATAATTAAAATTAATTTATATATATATAAGGTAAGGGTAAAATTAGTATTTGATAAAAAATTTATCATCTTTTTCTACTATTTTTTACTATTTCATAATTTTAAACAAACATAATTTTTTTTATTCTAGAGAATATCAGATTTTGAATCAAACGTAATTTAACTTTTATACTTGATTATTTTGAAATTACAAACTATTTCAGATATAAAAAAAATTTATAGCTCTTAAATTTATACCCGAACCAGGAGCAACCAGACGGGGCCTAAGTTTATTTGTTAAAAAAAAGAAAACAAATTTGGTGTGCTACCTCTCTCTCTCTCTCTGTCAAAAATAAAAAAAATAAAAAAAATCCTAACAGTGGGAAACGGGGAGTAAGGCCCGACCCGACCTGATCCGACCCGAACCTGAACAAAAGAGGGGAAAAGACGCAGCGGGTACGAAATCGCACTCTCCTCTCCCCCCTCTCTCTCTCTCTGTTTCTCTCTCTCCGCGACCTCATCATCCATCCATGGCGGAGAACCTCTTCGAGGGTTTACCTCCCCCCTCCGCCGCCCCCTCCGCCGCCGTGGAGCGTTCTCCTCCTTCTCCCTATCCGAAGAGATCCTCCCCTCCGCGTCAGCTCCCACCCCCCGCGCTCAAGAGCGCCCTCAAGCGCGACAAACCCTCCGAATCGGACAAGGAAGGTGCGATCGATAGAACTTTATCTCGAATTCGTAAGATTTTTCTCTACTTTTTGTTTCTCTAGTCGATCTTGTTTGATTGTTTTCCGATTTGTTTTCGGCTTATTTTTCTATTATAACCATTCTGGACTTAGGGTTTCCATCCTTTTCTTTTCCTTTTTAATTATTGAGGATTTTGCTTCTGGTTTGTACTAAATGTCGTGGTTTTGTGATATTATTGTGTTTATTTCTTCTAATGTATAAAAATCATATTTTGATCTGCATCTCCAGCTTAATTTTCTGTATCTCCAACCTGATTCAGGTTTTGTGTCTTTTATGTTTCGTTATTTGGGAGGATCTAAGTACTTGTAGTTGTAATTTGTTCTTTGTCCCCAGTATTTGTCACTCAAATTTGAATTTTTTGGTTTAAATTTGTGAAAAGTTGGTTCCTTTATTTTGTTCATCGGATTTGCTTTGCAGTGCCTGAAAAGAAGAAGCTAAGATTCAAAACAACTGTTGATGCGACGGAAACGCAGATTATAGAAGCGATGCAAAAGATAGCGTCGCACATAAGTAATCCTTCGAAGTTCGGCAAGGCATCAAAATTGGCCCTCCAATTGATACATGCTGGAAGTGTCAAACCAGGGACTAGTGATCACTTCTTTGCTATCCTAGAAGGTGCAATGGCTTCACCATCAGCTTGTAACGAACGGCCGCTGCGTGCGGATTATCACGCCCTGCTTACGGCGGCTCAGGATGTGGTAGAGGTGAGGTTTAGCTGTTTTACTACCCATTTTATTGAAAAACAATCAGTTATAAATGGAATTGTCTTGTAGCTCTTGATGATAACTATTGAGAAGATGCCAGTCTAATTAACTACGAATAAATTTTAGTCGCAAGCTTTCTTTTGTTTGCCTGAAATATTTGTGATGTCCATATTTATCAAATAGTTAGTAGTGATTAGGCTGGCAGTAGGGTCAGATCTGACTCACCTGATCAGGCTGAAACACCTATCTTCATAAGCTGTAATTAATTGCTGGTTTAGTACTTGTTATCTATGTTTGATAGTATGCTTTTACCTATGCGCATTATAAATTCATGTCTACTACTACTATCCTCACATTAGTTTTGCATCTGAGCATCGAAGCATTGGAACACCTTTTCTCCATAAATGAGAGCACTATTCTTTTCTTTATTTTCATTAGATTCATTTTCTTGCACTGGATGGCGGCTCACTCCAAACTATAAGCCTGCCGCCTGTGATATTTACTAGATTTGCAATGGCATCCCACTGTATTAGCTGATAATTTTCTGCTTGTTGGAACTTCAATCTTACTTTTCTTTTGTTGTCCTCATTATATGCAGTGTTTTAGTGCACAACAGAAAAATTTGTTGACAACATGGATGCTGCATGCTGTGGTGGCAAATGACCTCTATACTGATGACAGCTTTGTGGTATGTATTATCAAGTATTGATGGCTCATTTGTTTTCATTCTCTTCTGTTGCGAGGTTTAATTTTATGCTGCAAAAGGCTGTATGTGGACTTATACGAGCCAGCATGTTGATAAAAGACATTTTGAGAAGTGCCATTGTCGATTTGTGATGACATGTGATTTCATTGTTTCTTTTTTAAGAGATTTAGGTTTTGTTGCAATCAGCTGTAAGAAAAGGAAAAACTCTTTAAAAGAAACATCATAATTTGTCAAATCCTTACTGCTGATCCTGTCCATGTTTTGCCATTGGAGTTGTGGTTTGTAGACGATTGCTTGAAGTGAACTAGTTTTTTCCTGTTCCTTAATCTGTAAATAAGGTGCGTATTAGAAGAGGTCTTTATATTTGTTTGGTTTTAGGGGTTGCAATGAAAATTATATGTGATGCATTATGGTAAAAGGATGGAAGGGATCATAATAAATTATAGATGTTTTTCTTATATTACTTAGGCCGGACAATCAAATCCTGGATGTTAATTATACAGAGATCTTAATGGATTCTTGTGACAGGTACCATTCAATTGAGGACTTGCAAGGCTAAAGCAGTTTTAAGGTACTAACAAAATTTGAAATAGTTTTTCCACCTTAAGACAGTGGTTTCCTTTAACATGGAACTCTTTCATACTGGGAGTAGCTTCTGGCATTACAGTTTTTGATAGTAAACAACTGAGTAGTGTTTTGTACAAAAGAATGTTTGAAGCATATTTGCTTAGATAACCAAGAGAACTTTTAACCGTTGATGGCTCGATGCTTTAATATCAGAGTCTGTAGGAGAACAAGTATTCATTTCTATAGAGGACTTTGAATATCTTGTACTTTGATTTTATTTCTGCTTTTTGTTTCTTGTACTTGGTTGATTGTTGGTACAAGTGCTATGTAATATATTTGTGCGTCACTCCATTTTGTCCTCCTGTTCCTGCTATATGTAGGCATTGTTTGTCCTTCACTCATATAACCTTTGTTGGTTACCTGTATGCATGTATGTATGTATGAAAACATGTATATATGTTTCTACTCATGTATGTGGATTTAGGTGTTGTATATTTTGGTTCTGAAAGGCATGTACGCTTTCTATACCTGCTATCAACGTGCTGAGTTGCTCCATGAATGTGCACATGGACGGTGCAGCACTGTTCATTTAACTTCTTTTGCTTCATATTAGATTTTCATTGTTGTTCTGTGCTTGAGAATTCATTATCTTCTGCTTTGACCAACACTCTTTGTTTCTCCCCAGTACTCGAAAGCTGCAGGAAAGATCAAAGAAGCCATATCTAGTCTCCCTCCTGCCACTCTGGATGATGACAATGATGAAGCGGCATCCCTGGCTCTAGATGGTAATAAAGCGAGTGCTGCAGAGAACAAGGACGCTAGTAGCACAGAAACCAATCGTTCTGATCGAAAAAAAGAAATTCCCGATCCTTTTGGCTTAGATACACTGCTTCCGAGTACATTGAAGAAAGAGAAAAAGGCTAGAGAGAAGGAGGTAGCAGCTTTGAACAGGAAGGCAGGCGAAGAAGAATCAAAGAGGTTTATCAAGTCTCAGAGAGAAGCTCTACTAAAATGCGTGGAAATTGCTGCACGTCGTTATAAAGTGCCATGGTAAGATCTATAAACACATTCTCTTTCTTTGGCGAGGACCTTTTTTTTTTTGGCATCAACCATCTTCCCCAATGAACTGGATGTTTATTACCTTATGACACAGGTGGTTGTTCAAGTACTGCTTCAAAAATCAGATTTATTAATATCATGCCATTTCTATGCTAAGTAATATCCATATCTTGTTTTTTTATGTTAGCATATTCAAGCTGTCGAATCTTCCTTCGTTTGTACTCTTTTATAACAGGGCTCAGACCGTGATTGATATATTGGTTAAGCATGCTTTCGACAACATACATCGGTTCACGTGCCGACAACGAGATGCGGTCGAGAAGCTGTGGGCTTCAATAAAGGAACAACACATACGGAGGAAGCAAGGGAAGTCGGTAACCGGGAAACTCGACATGAATGCTTTTGAATGGCTGCAGGAGAAATATGCCCACGAGAAGATCAGCATCCGGCACGCAGTTGGCGGCAGCGGTGAGCGGCGGGCCGAGCAGTGGCTAGGCTAATCACCTTCTGTTGATTCATTTGATCAAAGTTTACAGCAAACTGAGATTCTGCACATTCGTGTATTCCTCAAAACTGAAATCAGTATCCTCTGTACATTTAACTCTCTCACTTCTCAACTTTCCATTGATGGGAAGTTTCAGCTGATGTTAATTTTCTTGGTTTAGCACAGGTATCTTTTCATATGAATTTGGCGCTGTTATTCAAAAATGAAAACTACTGGTATATATATAATAATATGTATGAACCCAGCAATTGTCATCTTGGGGGCCTTGTATGGCTCGGCGTTGTCGCAAACGCGCGCGCAATGGACCCCTGCGTTCCCACCACAGCGTATTTAAACTCCCTCTTCCCGCGCTGCGCCTCCTCGCTCCACCTCCTCCGCCAACTCCACGCGCGCCTCCTCCTCCTCCATGGCCTACCCCTCTCCACCGCGCTCGCCTCGAGCCTCGCCCACTTCTACTTCGTCTCCGCCTCCCCCCGCGACGCGCGCCATGTGTTCGACCAAATTCCCCGCCGAACCCCGCGCGCGTGGAACACCATGTTCGCTGGGTACTACCGCGCCCACCTCCTCCCCGAGCTCCTGCGTCTCTACAAGCTCTTCCATTCCCACAATCACAAGCCCGATAGCTTCGCCTTGGCCTTCGCCCTCCGGGCCTGCGCCGGCCTCTCTCTTCTCGAGCTCGGCTCGTCGATCCACTCGCAGGCGATCCGGTCCGGTCTCGATGCGAATGTGTTCGTGTCGCATCCGCTGATGAACATGTATGTTGATTTGGGTTCTCTAGAAGATGCCGAGAAGATGTTCGACTGTATTAATGTGGCGGATTCTGCATACTGGGGTCTCATGATGAAAGGGTATTCGAGAGCGTTGGAAGACGAACAGGTCTTCGATATATTCGGACGGATGAAGGAGTTGAAGCTCAAATTGGATCCGTGCGCAGCGGTGTGTTTAGCTAGGGCTTGTGGGAATATTTGCGCCGCTAAAGAAGGGCGGGCGATTCACGGGTTTTGCATAAAAGCCAACTATTTGGATTGTAATATATATTTGAAAACATCGCTGGTCCATATGTACGGGAAAAGTGGATTTATTGACTATGCGTTGAAGTTGTTTGATGAAATGCCGTCAAAAGATGTTGTTTCTTGGAGTTCTGTAATTTCAGGACTGGCCCAATGCGGGAGAGGTTACGAAGCACTCCGAGTGTTTCGAGATATGTTAGAAGAGTCAATAATGCCAAATGAGGTCACATACGCCAGTGTTCTTTTAGCATGCTCTCACTTCGGAGCGTTGCTTCAAGGAAAGAGTGTCCATGGCTTTATGATCCGTAGTAATATTGAACTAGATGTGGTTACTAACACCGCCTTAGTTGATATGTATGCGAAATGTGGGTTTCCGTTACTCGCGTACAAGGTGTTTGGTATTATGCCCGAAAGGAATGTCTTCTCTTGGAGTGCGATGATTGGTGGGTTCGGTGCACACGGAATGTATTCGAGAGCACTCGATATTTTTGACGAGATGAGGTCGGCGAATCTCGCACCTAATCATGTCACATTCGTTTCAGTGTTGTCGGCGTGCAGCCATTCTGGTATGGTTAAGGACGGGCGGCTCTATTTCGAGTCTATGACAAAGGACTATAAGATTACTCCGGCAAATGAGCATTACTCTTGTATGGTCGATCTCCTTGGCCGAGCAGGGCTTATCGAAGAAGCTCAAGCATTGATTGAGGAAATGCCAGCGGAGCCTAGTGCTAGCGTCTTGGGCGCTCTCTTGGGTGCTTGTAGAATACATAAGAGGGTAGAATTAGCTGAGAAAGTAGCTGATAAGCTCTTTGTTTTGGAGCCCAATCAGCCAGGAGCTCATGTATTGCTTTCTAATATCTACGCTGCGGCCGAAATGTGGGAGATGGTCAAGAAGATGAGAGGAGTGATGAATAAAAGAGGACTGCGGAAAACATTTGGTTACAGCACAATTGAAGTCGGTAAAAGGGTCTACATTTTTAATGTCACGGATAGAAGGAACTTAAAGGACAACGAAATCTTTGAGTTTTGGCGCGAGTTAAGTAACCAAATGAAGGAATTGGGTTATGTACCGGACTTATCGTTTACTCTTCATGATGTCGATGATGAAAGCAAGGAAGAAGTGCTTTGCGGTCACAGTGAGAAGATGGCGATGGCTTTTGGGATTTTGAGAACCAAAGATGGCGTGCCTTTACGGATAACGAAAAACTTGAGAGTATGCGGAGATTGCCACACTGCGAGTAAGTTTATTTCTTTGATCACAAAGCGGGAGATCATAATGAGAGATTCTAAGAGATTTCATCATGTTAAAAATGGTGTTTGCTCATGCGGAGATTATTGGTGATGATTGATAATGTTTCCTTTTCTGCGTACAACAAATTTTCTTCAGTTTCCATTTACTCTTTTGCATTTTATAAGTATATAGCTCTAAAATGACAACAACTTTCGCAAAGTGTTTGACCTTTTGTTATAGCTAGTGATTTGTTATTGACCAATGACATGTGCTTGACATTTATGACTTAATGAGCTTCTATTTCTTGGGATCTCTTCTTTATTTTAATTTTTTTTTTTTGCAGTTCCTTTTCTGCACCGTTGAAGCGTAGTTATGCTAATTAAATTGCAAATGAATTTCTTTGTGTTATTTAACCTCAAGAAGCTCATTTTTTACGTCTTCTTCGAGGCCTCAGAGCCAGTAAACAAGCTGCAATTTCATACTGTGCACCATCTTATCTTTTTACCTTTGTCTCTGTGGATAGTAATAAACTACTCTTGGATTAGTGCTTTGGTAAGTTACTTTGGAAGGATTTGAAGCTGGTTATATATTCACCTACATTGACCGTGTCATCGTCATGATTTTACAATTGAACCATGATATTAGCCCTAAGTATAACAAATCCTTATCAGGTGATGGGTACCCCTAACATGAAGAAAGCTACACCTATTAGTAGACCATCCTAAGTGCGGCGTTCGGCGCGAAATATATAGTTTATTGGTGATTACTCCACAAGTCCTCTTATATTATTCTTAACCCATATCATGAAGGATCTATATAAACCCAGAAACCTTCAGAAGATTTCAAAGAGGGCACCACATATTCAACCCCACCATTAATTCACTGTTCCCCTAAAACCAGACACTATACCTTCCTTGTCCCCTAATCAAAACTTGTATATAAACCCCCTCTAAACCACTCCTTTTCAAAACCCAAAACCCGGATACTAGTCAAAGTCTTTTAGATGGCCTCTGGAGGTGGCTCTCCGTGCGGTGCATGCAAGTTCCTCCGCAGGAAATGCGCGACGGGTTGCATCTTTGCGCCGTACTTTGGCACCGACCAGGGACCGGCGCGGTTCGCCGCGATCCATAAGGTGTTTGGAGCGAGCAATGCGTCAAAGCTTCTTTTGCAGGTTCCTCTTGCGGATCGGTGTGAGGCGGTAGTCACTATTGCTTATGAGGCCCAGGCACGGATCAGGGACCCGGTCTACGGCTGCGTCGCCCAGATCTTTGCCCTGCAGCAACAGGTTGATCTTTTCCTTTGCCAATTCCTATATATCATGTACTTAATATAATTCATCTAGACAAATCAATCTGATAAGAAACGATCAAGAAATATATTCTTGTTTAAAAAAACACTACTGCAAATTGATGAACAAGTAAATCGATTCATTCAGATGTGGGTAAGACTACACACTTCTTACCGATAATGATAACCAACTCCGGCATTAGCAGAAGCTTTGTGCACTTGTTCACTCTTCTTTTTTTTTATAATCTAATATTGCTTGTAATATAATGATAGGTGGCAATCCTCCAAGCACAATTGATGCAGATGAGAACTCAGTTAGCTTACGGCATCTTAAAGTCGCAATCAACGGAGAATCAGATGCGAGAGAGTGGCGACAATCCTCTACTCCAATCTATTCCAAGTGTGAAAACCATGTGTTCAAAGAGGCCACTTGATTACATGGATTATAGCTCGGAAGGCGAACAATTTCAGGAAATGTGCTTTAAGGAGGATCTTGCTGTTCAATACTGCAGCAAAAAGATGACACCACACAATGAGGCTGGGGAGCTCCACACTTTGGCTCTGAGGATGATGAAAAACTCTTACCCTTCTTAGCAAGATTTTATGGGAATTTTGATGTAAATGTAATTATTGTAGCACTTCCAATGTTCCCTAACGAAAGATTCGATTCAAAAGCAGGCGATGTCGCATTTGTTTAGATAAGATAACATCAAGTTGTAGTTTGCAACTTTGTGCCAGTATGCTTTGTTATTGCAAATTTTGGTTTTAACATCCATTGCAACTTGAATTTGGATTTTTGGTTGTTCCATGTGAGGTTTTTCTACTTAAATGATGAGATATGATGCATATGATGGTATTGGTTATGCAGTTAATGAAATGGGATCTATAACTTGCAGGATATGAGGATATTATTTACTAACTAAACTGGTGCGGAAATAAATAATGTCCTATGGTTTTCCTCACCTGACAAGTACTGTTATGGTTGGATATATAATTTCATATGAGATTTGAGGCCAAAAGTAACTTCTTACAAAGGAGATCATAGGCTATTTTTAGTCTCATATTATTGTTGGTTATTTATTTATAAATTAAAAATAAATTTAATTTTCTGCTCCGTGACACTAGACTCAGAAGACTAATAAGTTGAGTTGGGTGAATCAAATAAGTTGATTGGGGCTGCAGTCTACAGTAGACCTAACGCTAAGAGGCCCAACAAATAATAGACCTAACGTCCAGATAGGTTGAGTCCGGTCGAGACCCGTGAACGCTGTATTTGTATGCTTTTGGAATTAATGGTTAGCACTAACAATCTGACTCTTATATTATCACGGAGGTAAAAGGCTATCAATAATCCAAAAGTTTCTGAGTTTCAAACATAGAAATTTTTTTTTTTGGCTACATTCACTACAACAAAATTATGTTATAGCGGCATTTTTAAATATTTCTAAAATCTAAAAAAGTGTCGCTGGTAAAAATATCGACATTTATTATTAGTGTCGCTATATGTGCAGTCGCTAGGATGTATAGCGACATATTATTATAATATATCCCTATAATTTAATTTTGAATATAGATGGAATATAGATAGAATATTTATACAAAAATATCACAAAAATATATCACTATAATCTAATTTTGTTATAGTGATTTATGATATATATATATATATATATAGATATATATATATAGAGAGAGAGAGAGAGAAATACTCTGGTACTTTCTTTATTAAATAATAAAAATATTCTTAATCGTTGATCGAGGATAAAAAAATAATTTTACATTTTATCAGGTTAACAGGTAATTTTATAAAAAGAGTATTTTTGTAATTAAACATCACAAAATAATAATAAAAAATTTTAATTTAAATACCTTATACTAATTTAGTCATTAATTTAAAAAATTGTAGAATTACAATTTAGGCAATAAATTAAAGAGTTTAATTAAAAAATATTTAAAATTATAATTTAGGTATTAATTTAAAGAGATTTAAAATTACAATTTAGTTATTAATTTAAATAGTTTAATTTAAAAAGTTTTAAAATTATAATTTAGACATTAATTTAGAAAGTTTAAATTAAAAAGTTTTAGAATTATAATTTAGTCATTAATTTAAAAAATTTTCTTAGTTAATGAATTTTATTTTACACGTGTATATATATATATATATATATATATATATATATAGGGAAATGATACTTGTACACCCATTTCGGAGTGTATATCACACACCCCACCCATCCAATGGGTGGGGTGTGATGATGGGTCAATCGATGTGACCCGTAAAAAATATCGCCATCATTAAAATGGTGGAGGTGTATGATATACACCCCTTCGGGGTGTACATGTAGCATTGCTCATATATATATATATATATATATATATATATATATATATATATATATATATATATATATATATATATATATATATATATATATATTCTTTGTGGTAGTATTGGTTTCAGTTATATTGAGACGGATGGATGAACGATAACTTTAAAAAAAAATACAGGAATATGAAAGGCCTCATCACTAAAAGTAGGATTAATGAGATGCAGTAACCATATGTATAGTTATATCATTTTACTAAGACACGTGATTGCCATTTAAGGTTTCAAATTTACAAATTTTAACGTGCAACTTGATAAAATTTAATCAGTTTAGCATTTGAAAACAGTGAATTTTTTTTTTTTTTTCTGCTTTGAAAAGTTTATACAGGAGTCCGGACCAAGTTGTTAGGGACTTAGAAAATTTTAGTCTAAGTCCCTAGCCCAAACCGACTTGGGCTTGTCAAGCTAGCCCAACCACATTGGTGGGAGGCAAAGAGACATTTGGGAGGTGAAGAGTCTTGCAACCATCACCATAAATGTCATGAGAATGCCAAGAGTCCACCATTAATGCCAATGGAATGCCAAGGGTCATGGGAATGCCAAGGGTCATGGCTTGTAAATGTAGGCTAGTGTGTGAGTGTACATAAAGCCTATAAATAGGGGGGGTTGGCTAAGGCCAAGAGAACAACAAGTGTGAGTTGTTCAACAAGAGCAAGAGAGAGTTGTATTCTTGTAGAGTTATTTTCTAAGTAAAGAGTGTACTTAGTTTTTTCTGCGGAACCACTACTCTTTTCTCTTTTCTCTACTTTTGCATTTAGTCGTAGGGCGCGAAGGTCCAGGCTAGCAAATAGAGAGCAAGGCTTGCCCTCTTCGAGCAGGAAGGCGGGCGCCGCACGGGCTTTTGCTAGGCGAAAAGCTTAAGTCCGTGACAGTTGGTATCAGAGCCAGGTTCGAGCGAGGAACCATGTCAACATCAGATGCTGGAAACCCCGATGTTGCGGCTGAACCTCCAAAGCAGTCTAGGCGAGGCAAGAGCAAAGAGCGGCGCGCCATCACGAGGGACGACGCTCCTTTGGAGGACCGTCTCGCGCTATTGGAGGATACCTTGGCAAGAATAGGTGAAAACTATTCTGAGTTGGCTGAAACTCTAACATTGTTTGTTGGTGACTTTCGTAGCATGGAGGAAAGTGTTACGATTGCCATGACAACCTTTCGCACCGAGTTTCAAAGGATTCAGGACACCATGACTCGGCGAGACGAGGAGCGAACTACCTTGATCAATGATCTTGTTGCCCGCGTCGATGAGGTCGAGGACCTCAAATCACGGGTCACAATCCTTGAGAAAGCGGTTGGGCGTGATCCTGAACCACACAGGAGCTATACTTCAAAGGTACGTGTCCCCGAGCCTCAATCTTTTAAGGGAACGCGCGACGAGAAGGAAATCGACAATTTCCTATGGCACATGGAGCGCTACATCAAGGCGCTGCGGCTAGACGAAGAGGAGGAAAAAGTCCAAGCCGCATCCATGTACCTCGCTGACGATGCGATGCTGTGGTGGCGTCGGCGATCTGCAGAGGCCGCGAAGGGCCAATGCGAACTGAAGACTTGGGAGGACTTTGTGCGCGAGCTTAAGGCGCAGTTCTATCCCGAGCACGTCGAATATCTTGCGAGGAGGCAACTTCGACGACTCAAACATGTTGGGACTCTCAAGGAGTATGTCAAGGAATACTCCAAGTTGATGCTGTCCATCTCCAACATGGCGGAAGAAGATCGTCTATTCTTCTTCCTTGACGGACTCCAACCATGGGCGAGTAAAGAACTTGTGGGGCGCAACGTGCAAGACGTCGGCTCCGCAATCGCCTTAGCGGAGAAGCTGCCTGAGTATGAGAAGGCGGATCCGTCTCGCGGCAGAACACCCAAGGTGCAAGGCTAAGGGTGGGGGAGAACGCCGCGACCCAAAGGAGCGCAGAGGTCGCGACAAAGGACCTGCAGCGCCATCCAAGAAGCTGATGTGCTACGTTTGTGGCGGAAATCATTGGGCGAGAGATTGTCCAAAGAAAAAACAGGTAAATGTTGTCCAAACCGAGCAGGGTGAAGGCAGCAGCGAACCAACGATGGGCGCGCTTAGGCTCGTCAATGCGGTTCAGGAGGTGGCAAGCAACGCCAAATCCCTCAACAAAGGACTCCTGTACGTCGATGCGGTCCTTAACGGCAAGGCCACACGAGCGCTGGTCGACACGGGAGCCACTTACAACTTTGTCGCGGAGGCGGAGGCCAAGCGATTAGGCCTTTCCCTCAAGAAGGACACAAGCAAGATGAAGGCTGTCAACTCGCAAGCTCAACCCGTGCTAGGGGTAGCCAAAGGCGTGGCAATTACAGTTGGACCTTGGAAGGGCACTGCAAACTTCACCGCCGCACCTATCGACGACTTCCAAGTCATACTGGGTATGGACTTCTTGGCTTCGTCGAAGGCGGTTCCGATGCCACACCTTGGAGCATTGAGCATCATGGAGGAGACAAACCCGTGCATGGTCCTAGCGAGCCAGGAGAAAACGGTAAACATCCAGACCCTCTCTTCTTTACAGCTGCGAAGGGGTGTGAACCGTGGTGAGATGACTTACCTTGCGGCAATCCGCGAGGTGAGCGACGAGGGCCTCGAGGAGGAGGACCCTTCGACGGAGATTGCGACGGTTTTGGCAGAATTCCAGGACGTCATGCCAAAGGAATTGCCAAAGCAACTTCCACCTAGGCGAGAGGTGGATCATGCTATTGAGCTCGAGCCAGGAGCCAAACCGCAAGCAAAAGCGCCATACCGAATGGCCCCACCAGAGCTCGAGGAGTTGCAGAAGCAATTGAAGGAACTCCTCGATGCAGGATTTATTCGACCGTCGAAAGCACCCTATGGAGGACCAGTTTTGTTCCAGCGGAAGAGTGATGGAAGCCTGCGGCTTTGTATTGACTACAGGGCGCCCAACAAGGTAACCATAAAAAACAAGTACCCTATTCCTTTGGTTGCAGATCTCTTTGATCAATTGGGCGGAGCGAAATTTTTCACCAAACTTGATCTTCGCTCCGGGTATTATCAAGTGCGGATTGCGGAAGGAGATGAGGAAAAGACCACGTGCGTGACAAGGTACGGGTCCTATGAGTTCCTTGTCATGCCATTCGGCTTGACGAATGCGCCGGCGACCTTCTGCACCCTCACGAACAAGCTGTTCCATCCCTATCTCGATCGCTTCGTGGTCGTGTACCTCGACGACATCGTGATATACAGCAACACCTTGGAGGAGCACATCGAACATCTACGAACCGTCTTCCAAGTGTTGCGGGCGAACCAGTTGTTCGTGAAGAAGGAGAAATGCAGCTTCGCGAAGGAAGAGGTACACTTCCTTGGCCACTGGATAGGCCAGGGACAACTCCGCATGGATCAACAGAAGGTGCGAGCCATCTGCGAATGGGAAGCCCCAACAACCATTCCTGAGTTGCGGTCATTCCTTGGGCTCGTCAACTACTATCGACGGTTTATTGCGGGCTACTCTGCGAGAGCAGCCCCCCTGACGGATCTCTTGAAGAAGAACCACTCGTGGGATTGGACCCCTCAATGCGTGGAGGCATTCGAGGACCTAAAGCGGGCGGTGACGGAGGATCCGGTGCTGCGACTACCTGATTGCAGTCGCACCTTTGAGGTACACACTGATGCCTCAGATTTTGCCATTGGCGGTGTTCTCGTGCAGGATGGACACCCCATTGCCTATGAGAGTCGCAAACTCAACGACACCGAGCGGCGATACACTGTCCAAGAGAAGGAGATGACCGCCGTCGTGCATTGTTTGCGGACCTGGCGGCATTATTTGCTTGGGAGCAAGTTTGTGGTGCGCACCGACAACGTCGCCACAAGCTACTTCCAATCGCAGAAGAAGCTGTCGCCTAAACAGGCAAGGTGGCAAGATTTCTTGGCGGAGTTCGACATGACGATGCAGTACAAGCCCGGGAAGGAGAATCACGTGGCCGATGCACTCAGCCGCAAGGCTGAACTAGCGGCTGTGTGGCAACTTCGCGGGACACTCCGCGATCGACTTCGCTCAGGAACCAACGAGGACCCTATCGCTCAGAACCTTGTGCAACTTGTCAAGGAGGGCAAAACGCGAAGGTTTTGGCTCAGCGACGGGCTTCTCCTCACCAAAGGGCGGCGAGTGTTTGTGCCCAAGTGGGGCAACCTTCGCCGCGAGCTCATAAAGGAGTGCCATGACTCCAAGTGGGCAGGTCATCCAGGTCAGAAGCGGACCTTGGCACTGCTCGAGGCCACTTACTACTGGCCACGAATGTACGAAGACGTCGAGGCCTACGTGCGAACTTGCTTGGTGTGTCAACAGGACAAGGTTGAACACCAGCGACCTGGCGGTCTCCTTGAGCCATTGCCTGTTCCAAGTCGTCCGTGGGAGAGCATCTCCATGGACTTCATCTCCGCCTTGCCAAAGGTGGGGGAGCGTGGGTCCATACTGGTGGTGGTGGATCGCTTTTCTAAGTACGGGACCTTCATCGCAGCACCAACCGATTGCACGGCTGAAGAAGCAGCACGACTCTTCGTCAGCCATGTCGTCAAACTTTGGGGGATCCCCGAAAGTATTGTGAGCGACCGCGACCCCAGATTCACCGGCAAGTTTTGGACCGAGGTGTTCAAAATCTTGCGCTCTGAGTTGCTCTTTTCTACCAGTTTTCATCCACAGACGGACGGACAAACGGAGAGAGTGAATGCTCTGTTGGAGGAGTACTTGCGGCACTTTGTGAGTGCCAGCCAGAAGGATTGGGTACATCACCTTGATGTTGCCCAATTTTCCTACAACCTGCGGCGCAGCGATTCTACGGGCTATAGTCCCTTCGAGCTGGCGATTGGGCGACAACCGCTCGCCCCACACACAGCCGCTGCGGAAGAGCAGTTCCGCAGCCCTGTTGCTCTCCAATTTACCTCTAACTTGCAGGAAAGAGGTGAAATTGCGAGGGCAAGCTTGGAGAAAGCGGCCCGACGAATGAAGAAGTGGGCGGACGAAAAGCGGCAACCTCGGGAGTTTGCCATGGGCGATCAAGTGATGGTCAAGTTACTACCGCAACAGTTCAAGGTCTTGCGCAAGGTGCACAAGGGGCTGTTGCACAAGTATGAAGGCCCATACCCCATCGTCAAACGTGTGGGTAAGTCTGCCTACAAGCTGCAGTTGCCCGCAAACCTCAAGATCCATCCAGTCTTCCATGTGAGCAAGCTGAAGCAATACCATGGAGACGCCGAGGATCTGAACCGTGGCGTGTCGCAACGTGCCCCGGTGACCATGACTACATCCCATGACAAGGAGGCGGAGTCCATTCTGGACACTCGTTTGATTCGGCGACGCGGAGTGCCGCCAAGCCCAGAGTACTTGGTGAAGTGGAAAAATCTCCCTTATGGCGAGGCTACTTGGGAGAAAGGCGACACACTTTGGCAATATCAAGCACTCATCGACGAGTTCCAGAAGCAGCGCGCGACGAGGACGCCTACGCATTAGGTGGGGGAGAGTGTTAGGGACTTAGAAAATTTTAGTCTAAGTCCCTAGCCCAAACCGACTTGGGCTTGTCAAGCTAGCCCAACCACATTGGTGGGAGGCAAAGAGACATTTGGGAGGTGAAGAGTCTTGCAACCACCACCATAAATGTCATGAGAATGCCAAGAGTCCACCATTAATGCCAATGGAATGCCAAGGGTCATGGGAATGCCAAGGGTCATGGCTTGTAAATGTAGGCTAGTGTGTGAGTGTACATAAAGCCTATAAATAGGGGGGGTTGGCTAAGGCCAAGAGAACAATAAGTGTGAGTTGTTCAACAAGAGCAAGAGAGAGTTGTATTCTTGTAGAGTTATTTTCTAAGTAAAGAGTGTACTTAGTTTTTTCTGCGGAACCACTACTCTTTTCTTTTTTCTCTACTTTTGTATTTAGTCGTAGGGCGCGAAGGTCCGGACTAGCAAATAGAGAGCAAGGCTTGCCCTCTTCGAGCAGGAAGGCGGGCGAGCGCACGGACTTTTGCTAGGCGAAAAGATTAAGTCCGTGACAAAGTGCTATATAAGTTCATTAATTGATCAAATGAATAAAAATACGTTATAGATTACAGTAAATAATTCAAAATAACTTACTAAACTACTCTAAATCCTACCCGCGAAAAAGAAAATAATAATAATAATAATAACTTCGTGCAACAATCATGTTACCGAGGATCGCACGTTCACACTTGAAATCCAAGGAGTTTTTAATGCGCAGAACTAAATTAATGAAAATTTTAACTGCTTAATTTAAAACTTTTTGACTTCGATCAACATGTACTGTTTTTATGAATTAGAGAAAATTAAATTAATGAAGAATTAGAGGAGGAAACTTAATTATATACGGGGATTGATGTGGCCTAGGACATAGCTTCTACTTTATTATAGGCGTTACGTGCATTCTAGGAGAATGAGGAGTCCAAGAAATTACTAGTACAAAGAAAAGTATCCAAGAAATGTTAGGAATTGGAGTAATATTTTATTTTTCCAATGTGGTGGTGATAATGGTGACACATTAACTTAACTTGTAGGAATTAATTATTTTATATTGATCCAACCATGAGTTTGGAAAAAAAAAAATTTAAAAATTATTTGCTCGATCCTTTAGCTCCCATTTGGAGCTTCTGCTGAAGTGCTGTATAATTTTTTACTATAGCAAAATCATAAAATTAAAAAATTTAAACTAGAATACTTCTAAAAGTATTGCTATGTACATATTTTTTGTGGGCATTTAAAAGAGAGTTCGGCTACTATGCTATCGATAATACTAAGTATTTGGTGCTATCAAGTTTTCTACTTTTAGATTAATTTTTTTGATTATTTTTTTCCGTTAAATTTTACTAATTTTCCAACCATCCATTAAACCCAAGGAATTCTCTATCATCTCACACTACAGTAAAATTAGGTTATAAGGACACATATTTATGATACTTTTTTACAAATGTCCTATTTATAATCCATCTATATTCAAAATTAAGTTATAGGGACATATTTTTGGAACACATTATAATAATGCGTCGCTATACACCCTAGCGACGGCACATATAGCGACACTAATGACAAGTGTCGGTATTTTTTCAACCACCATTAAATCCAAGGAACCCACTATCATCTCTGTTAGCAACGAGCGCACAAACTAAACAAAATCAATTGGCGATCACGACAAAAAAGTAAAATCAAAATTGCACGACAGAGAATTAACACACAGATTTACGTGAAAAATCCTTTGCAGGAAAAAACCACGGACGAAAGAGGAGAGGTTTCACTATATGAAAAAGGGAGAATACAAGAGTTCTTCTTGATACAATCGCACGATCTCTCTAGGGCAAACAAAAGGAAAAATTAGGATTTTTTTTTCCTTAGCGGATCGGATCCGTACCGCGGGGGGCTCCGCCCCCCGCACCCCCCGTCCGATGTCAGTGGTGGGCTTCGAGCTTTGGCCTAGCGGCCCGAGCCCTTCGTTTCCACCACAGACATCCGCAAAATTTTTCGTCGCACTGCGAAGCTGTCGGCGAACCTGAATCATAATATCGAAACAATTCTGATTTTGAGTCACATCTAACAATCTCAACCACATATCTTTTAATTCAACGTGACTTGGTGCTAGCTATTAATAGCATTCCAGCCTAGCTCTTTAAAAGCTATAAAATGATTAGGGAGTGAATAATTAATAGAATACTTTTAGAAGTATTTGAGTTCATCTCTACTTTTCAAATACTTATGTTTAAACAAACACTAATTAGTTTGAGTGGCTTAACCAATACACCATGCCTTGGCCCTTGGGGTGCTTTTATGTGTAAAGTGTGCAGGCCATAAAACAGGTCAACAAAGCCATGCTAATAGTATTAATTGCCCCATTAGTTACTTTAATCAATAGATACATTACCTCAAAGTTAACCCATTATTAGCTAAACTTTATTTGTACTTAGACCCACTAAGAACTTGTTTATCAACACCACTGAATGATAACACAAAGAAAAAAAAAATCTCAAAAATGAAGAGGCCAAGGTGAGTCAAATTAAATTAAGTAGCAAATGGATGTACTAAAGCCTAATTAGTGAAGTGGAAAGTGATTCAAAAGAGTGTCAACCAAGCACTTAAGTTGGTCTACTCTAACCAAATCTTATATTTGTTAATGATGATTTTAAAGAGACAAAAAAAAAAGGGAAAAAAAATTGATTGGAGTGATCCAAGTGTACTGCTCAGCAAATTAGTACAAGACACCTGCTTTAATTTTCCCCAACAGAGACAAATTATTTTTTTCGCATAATAATATACATCCAATGAATAATAATGGTCGACAACATCCACTAATGAATTAAAATATTCCTTCAAAAAAAACAAAATTAAAAAGAGAAGTATACATGCATCACAAGTGCCTAATTTTTTTTTGATGATGAGAAAATTTTATTTGCAATTGTCACTACAACAAAACTATATTATAGCGACATTATTAAGTGTTGCTAAAAATTAAAAAAAATATTGTTAAAAAAAAAATCGATACTTGTCATTAATTTTGCTATATGTATCGTCGCTAGAGTGTATAGCGGCACATTACTATAATGTGTCCTAAAAATATGTCCCTATAACTTAATTTTGAATATAGATGGACTATAAATAGAATACTTGTAAAAAAATATCGCAAACATGTGTCCCTATAATTTAATTTTATTGTAGTGTGTATATAATCATATATGGCATGGTAATGATCCGAAGCATATTGAATTTTAGGTTTTGATTATTCATTGACCCTAATCGAATTCGACCCATTAACTCGCCTTTCTCTTATTATTATTGTTATTATTTTTTTGTATATTTGCATATATTTGTTGCTCCTAAATGTGAAAAATTTCCAATTTTCATAAACATTAAAAAAAATTACAATATATAGTAAAATGTAAGATCAAATCAACTGCGTCTAAACCTCCTGATTATGATTCAATGTGTTAAGATCAAGTTTAGACCTGACTCGATCGCATGCATCCAAACATTAGTTTATTGGTTTGATCGATTAATGGGACATTTAAGCTAGCTCAAGCACAATGCATAATTAAGAGGGCTCGAATCAAACTTTATGTTAAGGATTTAGTTAGCTGTATAATTAAATTTTATTTGAATTAAAATTAATATTTAAATTTGTTAAAAATAAATTAATATAAATTTAAATATTAATTAGAATAAAATTTTTAAATATACTAGAATTTGGTATATTCTAGTTGATGCATTAAGACTTAAAGTTTTGGATGGTGTACGGCTCAAACTTTGAGATGACCGTATTATATAAAGAGAGAAAAGTGTGTATGACGAGAGAAGGATGAGAGATTTAGAAGAAGTGCTCGGGTTGAAGCTACTCTATTATAGAAGAGGAATCGGTGTAATTTTTTTCTTGGTTAATAAATCTTATTTTACACGTATATATTTTCTATTTTGAATTTTTTTTTCTTTGTGGTTGTATTGATTTCAGTTATATTAAGAAGACGGATTTATAATAAAAATACGATTTGACGTTTCTGCTGCGGAATTTCAACACTAGACGGTATCGGCATAAATTTTGATATCAAAACAGATTGCAGATTTACAGAATCAGATAGCGAAACGAGTACCAAATTTTTCAACAATATATTTGTACTTTTCTTAGGGAACAATAAAACGAATATTTGGAAAAAAAAAAAAAAACACCAGTAGTGAATAAGTAATCTACGGTCGCTAGACAATCCCCGCGTAATACACACAAATGACCTACTGGATCAACCTAGCTCTCTTCTACAAGTTATCAACTGCGAGAATTCCTTTCCTTAAGATTATAGCCAAACATTTTTTTTTATTTTTTATTTTCGTAGACATTTTCAGTTTCCATAGCCCAGGTGTAAGTAACATCTATCAGCATTCTATAGTAAAATTTGACTAAAAACCTCCCATTCCCATTCATAAAAGTTTAAGAACAAGAAAGAAATTCTTGCCAAGTACTTCATCTTAAGGGCCCGTTTGGATTCGATATAGAACCGAAAATAGGAAGGATATTTCTTTTATTCTTTCAAACGCATCAGGAATCAATCAGTATAGTTTATTCTGGTACAACTAGAATAAGTAAGAATTACTGTACTCATTCTTCCCAACCACCCTTTTATTTTTTTCTTAAATACTCTTCCACGTCTACCGAGACACCATCTCTCACCTTATTATTATTACATAATAAAATTTGAGGGCAAAAAAATAATTTATCTCAATTAAAATTTTTTATTCCTCTTATTTCTCATTCTCATACCAAACACATAATCTCTTATCTCTGGAACCATCCCAAACGCTTTTTTTACACTAGTTTCGTACTTTATACTTATCCCTGAAATAGCTAGTTCTGTCTTATCCCGTTACCAAACATCATTATTTCGAGCTTAAATTTTTATTGAAAAATGATTATTTCATAAGTGTTGTTAGATGTGTTTCGAAATTGATAATCGTAGTGAATTATATGCTTCTAATTCACCGACAATTTTACTGTGTGATAAAATTTTAAAAATAATTTTTTTAAAAAAAATAGATTATGGATTGAATCCGATATGATGAAACCTTTTAAAAAACATTTTTTCTTTTCTATTTGCCCGGGAGGAGATATGGCACAATTAATGTACTTTTGATATTATTGTATTTTTTTTCCCATAGTATATAAAACTCTTTTTTTCTGTTCGCAAATTTTGTTCACTTAAATTTTTATTTTTTTTCATTTTCTATCATACATTTGTGATATGTTTACTTTGTATGTTCATCATTTTTATTTTTATTTATGCACTTGTTGTAACAAGTATATATATATATATATATATATATATATAGTGATTTTCCATATCATCACACGAATAAGCACCCACTCATTTTAGAAAAATTATTTTTATACACCTTAAATAGAGTGTATATCTTACATCCCATCTATTTCAGTGTGGAATAAATTTTACTAATTACTTAAAAATAACTAGTAAATAAATTCTCGCTGAAATAGATGAGATATAGATCGTACACCAAATTTTAAATATAAGGAGAGAATTGTCCCTCAATTTAATAATTGCAATTCTTTGTGTATGGGCTCCAAAAGTGCATTGAAATGAGAGGTGAGTAATGAGAAATTCGCAACCTCACAAAACCAAGGGTTTAAGACAGATTTTGATAATAAATTCAAGGGCCCAGTAAGTGTCCTATACCTCAAAAATCATGTGCTGAAACCTATTCATCAAAAAAAGAAAAAGGAAACCTAACTTTGTTTAGTATATATATACAAGTTACTTTAAGTTGTCCCCTACACATAAGCTCTGAGCAACTTCCAAATGCATGAAGTTTTCCTTAATTATTATCACCATTTTAAGCAACAAAATCTATAATCTATATAGATAAATATGAATTGAATGATCTAATTTTTCTTGTAGTTTTTTTGCTTGACTAAATTAATGATAGTACACAGATACAAGAAGTTGAACCCAACCCTTCTCTATCAAACAAATATATATATATATATATATGTAGGCTTTCATCAATTTCTTGGATATTCCCTAGCTAGCTAGTTGGCAAAACTGCATCTAAATGATCCATAGTTTTACATAGAGAATCATCACACACATGCCCGATACGGATGTCGTCGATCGACTTAGTGACCGTTGATATAACCGAACGCGACCGATCGAAGATCCTCACCCATGGTGCAATATGATTTGTCATCCATGTCGAGAGAGACGTGATCGCCGGTGGCGAACGACTGGGTACCGTTGCAGGCGCGAGAACCGTAGAAGCCGCTCGAATCGAGCAGCCCGTTGCCGTCGACGAATACGTTTTCACGACCGTTTGAGACCGAAGGTTGAGGCATTCGAAGATCCCCGCCCGGTGGAAACAAGAAGCCCTGCTCGTGACCGCGGCTTTGCGCCGCTTGCGCGGTGAGGGAGCTCAGCTCAGCTTGTAGATTCACCACCTAGGTGAAAAGAAGAATACCGTGACTTTTATTTCCGCTTTGGCTCTCAAACTTTAATTTGTTACAGCTGAGTTACGAAACTCAACATTAAATCTCGTGTCAAGTTGGTTAGAAATGTCAACATATGATCTAGTTTTGGTGTGATAACACATCCAATTACCACAAGTAAAGGATTAAGGACCAAATAAGCATTAACACCTAACAAAAATAGTTGTGAATCTTAGGCATGGTGCAATTTTTATACCCTCCAAGGTAGAATTCTCACTCACTTGTTGTTGCAAGGCGAAGATGTGCGCGACGCAGCCGTAGATAGGATCGCGGAGCCTGGCCTGAGCCTCGTAGGCGATGGTGACGGCCGCCTCGCACCGATCGCCGACCGGAAGGTGCATGAGGAGCTTCGACACATTGCTGGCACCGAACACCTTGTGGATCGCCGCAAAGTGCGCCGCGCCTTGCTCATGAGCAAAGTAAGGGGCGAAGACACACCCCCTCACACACTTCCTCCTCAGGAACTTGCACGCCCCGCATGGCGAACCGAACCCTGCCATCGCAGTTCGATCGCTACTTCTAGATCTTCCTCGTAGCCTCACGAGAATTTTCGATGTTTCGGTAGATTAAGTTCTATTCTAGGTCTTCTTCTTCTTCTTCTTCCTTCTTTGGTGAAACAATCATTTCATCAATTATTTATAAGATGTAGAATGAGGATGTGCATATATGTAACACATTACACATTGCATTGAGTAATTTATTTGTGATTGTCTCCTTAATGGGCTACATTTTTTGTGTTTTTAAATGTACATTTTTTTCTTTTGCCATGTAATGGCCCTCATTGAGTCATTAATTTTACCTTATCTCTATTTGTATACTCGTTTAATATTTTATTTTATTTTATTTTAAGGGACCCAAGCTAGAGACAAAAGTTTGACACTGACCCAACCGATCATTATTGTTATTTAACTTATTAATCATATATATATATATATATATATATATATATATATATAAAAGTATAAGTCATTAGTGTGGTAGGTTAAGTGATCGAGTGCACTGGTAGGTGAAATAGAATTATCTAGAAAATAAAATTAGTTAAAAAAATAAATTTAAAAATAAAAAATTTACAAACAGTAATTACTTGATACTTGCATAAATATAATAGCCGAACTCTCTCTCTTTCTTTATATATATATATATATATATATATATATATATATATATATATATAGAGTTGGGCTGGAATGCTATTGATAGCACCAACCCAACTTTGCCATCCATTTTGTAGCCATTGGATCGCATTGAGATCCGTGTAGGCTCTTTAATGAAAAAAAGAAAAAAGAAAAAATAAAAAAAAAAAGTAAAAAGTAAAAAAAAAAAATTTTAATTAAAGGGCTTGCACGAATCTCAATACAATCTAATGGCTACAAAATGGGTGGCAAAGTTGGGTTGGTGCTATCAATAGCATTCCAGCCCAACTCTATATATATATATATATATATATATATATATATATATATATATATATATATATATATATATATATATATATATATATATATATATATATATATATATATATATATATATATTCTTGTTTATTTTGTGATCTAATTTTTGCTTTGTTTATGCATGGATAATATACTTACTTTTCAATAATAATTAAATTTTAATTATTTTATATGTTTTGTGGATGTTATGAAATATTATCAAAAAAATTTAATATAAAAATGCTTTTAAACAACGCTAGGAGAAAACTTCTCTAAGCGTACCTACAATGTAATAATACTGATACTTCAAAAAATGTCATCATATGAATTCTTTAAATAATAAATTTTATTATTATTTTTAATCTTTCGACGCTTTAAAGAGTCAATTTTTTTAAAACATTAAAACTTTAAAATATCAGAATATATTTTTAAGCGTCGGTATATACGTGACGATTCTTTATTTATCGACACTTTAATTAAAATTTTTAAATATAATACTAAATTATATTAAGACGTTTTTAAACAACGTTAAATATAAAAGAAAATATATTAAATTCTTTTGCAATGGTAGACCAAATCTATGTACTCATTTTTTTTTTGTAACAAAATTAAGCTATAATTGATGAAATTAATAATGCACGTTCCTCAAAGCAAATAGATTAAAATTAAAGCGACCCTTTTGGGCCCAATTGCATGGGACCGTGAGCGAGTTTAATTTGGTCAACAGGTTCGGCGCCGAATGGGACCGAGACCAACTTTTGGACACGTTCGGGGTTGTAATTTTGCATGCAAAAAGTAATTAATGTTTTTTATTTTTTTTTCCCGGAACACATATTTAACAATTAAAAAATTGTCACACGTACCATTTAGAATTTTTATTTATTTACTCTCTCCTCACCCAAAAAAAGAGATTTTTATTTATTTATTTATTTATTTATTTTTTGTTTAACTTATTTCCTCCAAGGCCAAATCCCAAACCTTATAATTCTAATTAAAAAACATATATACGAGAATAACAATCAATATTACTATTCTTTATAATTACAAAAGAACTATTTTGTTTAAGAATGGTCCAATTGGATTCATGTGAGCGTTGCTAATTAATTAAGTTTATTTTGATCAATTAATTTTTTATTAAATTAGCTTAATTTTCAGGTAATATGGTCTCAGAAATATTTTTTATTTTTTTCTTTATTTTTTTTGGTGCTACGTACATGGTCCACCTACTAGATTAATATTGTGTTTAATTACTTTTTCAAACTTGTTCGTTCAATTTAACATATAGTTAATTATAGTCTTAACACATGCACTAATCTTTTTTAATTAACGTTGCGTGCCGCATATATATAGAACTCGACACGTGGACCCACCAATTAATTATAAAGTAAAAGTTACGCACCCACATGGTGTGGATTAATTGTTAAGAAATGTGCATCACACTGTATTTAATTATTATAATTATTAGGTTCCTACTCCAATTATCTTTACATTGTACATTTTTATCTTTGGACATATCCAACAAACCCTAGTTTTTTTTTTTTTTTTTTTTTTTTTTTTTGCTTTTTCCATACACTATATAAGATGTAAGAACATTGACATTAATGCGAATTAGCATTAATTACAATTAGGGGTGTCAACGAGCCGAACACGAGCGAGATGGGGTCGGCTCGTGTTCGGCTCGTTTAATAAACGAGCCGAACACGAGCTGGCTTGTTTAAATATCGAGCTGAAAAATTCGGCTCGTGTTCGGAAACGAGCCGAACACGAGCTGGCTCGCGAACAACAAGTTTAATTTTTATTTTTATTATTAGATGTATAGTTGAAAGAAAATTAGAAAATTAAAATTTTAATCTAATAATTAAAATTTATAAAAAATTAATAGCTTAAAATTTAAATAGTAATATATATATATATATATATATATATATATATATATATATATATATATATATATATATATATATATATATATATATATATATATATATATATATATATATTCGAGCGCTTATCGAACCGAACACGAGCGAGCTGACCTCAGCTCGTGTTCGGCTCGTTTATTAAACGAGCTAGAAAATTCGGCTCGTTTACTAAACGAGCGATTCGATCTCGAGCTCATTTCGAGCCGAACACGAGCTGACTCGCGAACAGCGAGTTGGATTGCCACCCCTAATTACAATATCACACTATTGATACATAAACTATAAACTAAAATGACATTAATCAATCATAACTTAATTTCCTCGTTCATATTAAGAGTACTATACTTTACATAAAAACATATTTTATGAATTAGAAAAGGTGAAGATGCTCATTGTTATTGTTCATGTCACGACGAGCTCACAAAAAAAAACACGAAAATGACAGTCACAAAGTAAACAAAAATTAGAAATGTACCAAAAAAAAATAAAAATGAAGACCTAGAAATTTACATAAAAATAAAAAATCATTCCAAGAAAAAAATCATGAACAAAAAAGAAGCATAAAATTGAGAAAACGATAAGCAAATTTTGAGGCACATCTAACCGTCCACCTATCCAGCCTATTTATTTGCCTGCCACCATGAGAACATGTTTTTTTTAACTTCTACTTCTTGATTTGATCTCACTTGTACCAATAAAAAACAACATGCATTTTTCCATGATATTGATCATGGAGAAATTTATAAAGCTACTTTAGTTCAAAAAGCATACACACAAACACACAACTCATACAAATTACACTAAAGTATAATTAAATAAGATATATGTAACACTCTTCTAGAGTACTAAACCTAGCTAAGGATATTTCACATACTCTCTTTATTGCAATCTAAAGTTAAAGATATCTAAGTAGTATCTTACTATACATTTATTATATAATTAATTTGGTGCATTAGTGACTTAATTAAAGGAATTAAGCTCAACTTTGGAGAGTTTGATCGATTATATATATATATATATATATATATATATATATATAAAATATATTTAATGCCGACACTTTTAATTTCTAGCATCTAAAATTAAGTATTTTTTTGATAGGTTTAAATTAAACACAAACTTTAATTAAACGGAAAGAGATTAAATAAGGCTAGGAGAACTTTTTGTTTTTATGCTATGTAAAACACAAAATTAGTATAAATTTGTGATACAATAGTATCTTAATTATTCATATTCCACAAATATTTTTTAATTAAGAATACTCGGATTGCGTCATACGTAATTGGATTAATTAATTAATTACAAGGCCGTTCGCGGTTGGTGGTCAAATTTGGCATTATGTGAGAACAAATTAATATAGAGGGAGGTGGTAGAATATTATATATATATATATATATATATATATATATATATATATATATATATATATATATATATATATATATATATATATATATATATATATGATGTGTAAAACAACTATATATATAATAATATAAATATAAAATAAAACTACCATATGTACGTATAATAATAGTATAATTAACAACAATATATAGTAATATAATTAATCATCCTTCAATCTTTCGAAGGGACAAGTCACGTGCGAGCCAAAATGTACGTGCGTGCATGTATTTGATTCGAACACTCATGCATGTTCACGTGTTGTGGGCTCTCTCATCTAGTTAACTTCTACTTGGAGAAATTACTGTCTCTTAAAAAAGTTTAGTTTGTGTGTAATCTAAGTTAGAACATGAATTCCTTTGATTTAAGTCATTTGATATTTCGATTGATTGCTTGTACTCTGCGAATAATGCACTCGACAAGTTAAGGTAGCTAGGATCGAGTTAATTTGCACTCGATCTAAATGCATGGGTCTCAAGAGCGATCGCCAAACCGCTAAGGGAGCAGAGACGGTCGAACAGTCGGCGCTGCTTCACGATCGCGGGACATGACACGATCGCCTCGCTTTCGGTGCCATGCAAGGTATTTTAGGTGGCTTTTTTAAAATTATTTTTATTTTATTTTACGTGAGCGACAGGTCCTTAAATTTGGATTAATTGGATGTGGATGTGGATGTATTTGTCTCATACTGAGGCAGATTTTCTAAGACTTGGACCCTTACTTATATTCAAATTAGAAATGTTGATTATAAAAATGCATGTATTAGTTCATGTATTAGTTCTTCAAGAGGAGGTGATTGTGATTGATTGGAGCTTATAGAGGCCCTTTAGTTAGAAGCCACTAGAGCCTTAGAATTCAAGTAGCTACATATGAGGAGATTAGTTGGAGAAGCTATATATTTATATTTATTTATGCCTATTTATATATAGCTCATTTGTAGGTCCCTTGACTCGTAGGGTAATGGTGTACACATACATACATATATATAATTCATTAATTATTTTGTTCGTGCATTTTGATTACGCGTGTGGTGTACGAAACACGTAGAAGGAAAGAAAAAGAAGAGCTTTCCCTTGTGTAGATATATTAATTATACATTGAATAATATGACATAAACTGCTCAAATTGACTGTAGGAATTGAATAAGGCATACGCATAGTTGTGGTACTGTCATCCAATACATTTCTCCCATATATTTTTCATAAATTATTAATTTTATTAACGAAAATGTTCATACTAATTGTGGTAAATATTTTGAAACTAGATTTTGTAATATTGTTTTATTGTAGTTAATTTGTGTAGCATGCGATTAATTATAGATCTACTAGCTAAAATGCTCTATCATAATCTTTTTATACGGTGCTTTAACATTAGCTAGCGTAGTTTGAAATAGATGCATGCATCTAATAGTACTGCATTTAGCTTAAATATGAAGAACTAGATTATTATACTATTAATAGCACCAAATATCAGTAGTACGTGCTATTAGATTTTTAATCATTGGATGAAAAAATGTACTGTCAGAATAGAAGGTTAGAAAAATAGTATAATTTAAGGGGTGAAGGTCTAAAGTCGGAAAACTTGGTAGCGCCGAGTATTTGGTGTTATCGAGAGTATAGTAGCCGAACTCAAATTTAGAACTGTTTTTTCCTTATGACTCCATGGTATATTTTGCTATCTTAAATACAAAATTTTAAAAAAAATACTAAGTGTACATCATAAATAAAGTGTATATCATATATCCATTCATTCAATGATACGGTATATTTTATCGGTCACTTCGATTCGAAGTGACTGATGGCTAAGTCTCATGGATGGATGGATATATGACTGGTAGGTAGCATAGCTTAAATTTTAATAAGTGATTCCTTAATTTTAGCCCAAACAAGACCTTAATTAGCATAGCTTCCTTTTAGCCCAAACAAGACCTTAATCAGCAGGTTGGTCTCATCCTGTTGTCCCACCACATTGAATGTGGCCCAATTGCAATGGGCCCTTATGTAAATTTCAAATTTCATCTTGTTAACTCTCTGTGGTGAGAGAAAATATCAACAGGAAAAAGGACCAAATAATCAACAAAGTTATAGATGGAACTGGTGGTCCACAGTTCATTTGATAGGCTGATTCCACCAAATAATCTGAGTGTGATCAAGGATCCAAATAAGCACATTGACTTGAAAGCGACTGAAAATATGGTACCCAACTACTACCTTCCTCCCCACTAATCAGAGAGCTTAAATTGTAGAGAGACTACTCAACTATACCCCACTTTGAATTGTTCTCTCAATTTTTACAAATATCTTTTTTTTTTATAAGTTTTAATATATAATTCACAAATTGAAAAATTTACAGAAACTAGCAGTAACTATAGTAAATTGAATTATTTTAATTATTTTCAATAAATGGAATTAAAGAATTAAGAATTTATAACTAATAGCAGTAATAAAAATTTAGCGAAATTGGATTGAAAATATATTAAAATATTTGTAACTGTGCTTTCGCGTGGCAATAATATTAGAGCCACAGATAATTTTGAACTTAATTAATTAGTTAAAATAATTTAGATAAATAAATAATAAAAAAAAAAACTGAGTAAAAATTTACTGATACTCATATCACAATCAGCTACAGCTGAGGGGGTTCTCGCACATTTTAATGCTGGAGTTAGGTAGATCCGCCACCTCTCTCTCTCTCTCTCTCTCTCTGTTTCTGTTTCTTTCCTCTCCCATCAATGGCGTCGCCGCCGCCCCCGATCCGGATCCTCCGCCGCATCTCCATCTCCCCTCCGCCGCCGACGCCGAGCTCCGGCGCCGGCGCTGGGTCCCTCCCCCTTACCTTCTTCGATGTGGCGTGGCTCTTCACCGGGCCCATCGAGCGCCTCTTCTTCTATCCGCTACCCCACTCCACCTCCCAGTTCGTCTCCCACCTCCTCCCCAAACTCGCCTCCTCCCTCTCCCTCTCCCTCCTCCGCTTCCCCCCTCTCCTCGGCCGCGTCCGCACATCACCCGCCCATTTCGACTACGAGTTCGCCTTCTCCTTCTCCGACGACTCCGTCCCCCTCACCGTCGCCGAGAGCTCCGACGACTTCGACGCGCTCTCGAGCCCCCGCCCCCGCGACGTGGCGAATCTCCACGCGCTGATCCCGCAATTGCCCCAATCCGGCGACGGCACGATCCCGCTCGCCGCCGTGCAGGTCACCGTGTTCCCCCAACGCGGCGTAGCCCTCGGGATCGCCATCCACCACGTGGCGTGCGACGATTCGAGCTTCCTCCACTTCGTCAAATCCTGGGCCGCCACGTGTAAGCTCGGCCGCGCCCCGGATTTCCCGCCACCGCCCTTGTTCGACCGCGGCGCGATCCCCGATCCCATGAACCTGCGCGCAAAAACCCTCGCCGAGCTGGCCCAACTCGCGGCCCACGGCCCACCGCCGGAGCCCGAACCGGCCCGGCCCACTATAGTCCTGGGGTCATTCTCTCTGGGCCGGGCCCAAATCGACCGGCTCAAAAAGGGCCTCGTGGCCAAGGCCCAGGAGACGGGGGCCGCGGTGCACTGCTCGTCCTTCGTGGTGGCGTGCGCCTTCGCTTGGGTGTGCCTGCTCAGGGCCCAGGAAGGGCACGCGGCTCAGAAGAAGGCCCACTTGCTCTTCTCCGTGGAGTGCAGGGCCCGCTTGAGCCCGCCGATCCCGGCGGAGTACTTCGGCAACTGCTTGCGCCCGTGCTTCGTGGAGGCGGCGACGGAAGCGCTTCTGGAGGAAGCGGGGGGCGTCTCGGAGGCGGCGTTCGCGATCGGGGAGGCGATAAAGGGCCTGGAGAGCGGGGGCGGGGTGTTGGAGGGGGCGGAGGGGTGGTTGGGCCGGATCTTGGGCCTGATCCCGGCCCGACCCATGTCCGTGGGGGGATCGCCGAGGTTTAGGGTTTACGACGCGGATTTTGGGTGGGGGAGGCCGAGGAAGGTGGAGCTCCTCTCCATCGAGAAGACCCCCGGGACGATCTCGCTCTCCGAGTCCTGCGGCGCCGGGGACGATGTCGGGGGGATCGAGATCGGGGTCGTACTCCCCCGGAACGAGATGGAGACGTTCCGGCTCTGCTTCTCCCAATACCTCCTCCAACTTCTGTGATTCCCGCTTTTCTGCTTGCTTTTCCTACCCTTATTATTATGTTTCCATTTGCACTGTACCAGATATGATTTATTTTATTTTTTATTTTTACTGTTTCATCATTAAAAATAAATAAATTATAGAACTATATTTTAATAAAAAGAAATATATATATATATATATTTTTAAAATTTATTATTATTATTATTTTTTGTAGAGTGAAAAAAATTGTGCAATACGTTATGTAATGGATTTCGTCGTTTTTTTTTATTTTTTATTTTTTTTATTTGGTGATGTAACTTGTAAGAGCTGTATTCTTTGCAATAAATGATTAACATTATTGATTATGATTAAGTTCTCATTAGCTTCTATTGGTTTAGTTTTAGTTTTTCTATTATTTCTGTTTATTTAGTTTTGATTTCAATTCTATTGGTCTATGAATTAAATTATATTTTGTTAAATTAAATTAAATTTACTAATTATTAAAAAATTAATTTAATAAATTTATTTAGCAGTATCAAAACTAAGCTATAATAACGGCCGTTAAGCTCTCCTATGACGGCGCCAACGGCTTTTAACGGCGTAACCGCCGCTCCCTTCTCCTTCCTCCCCGAAAATGTACCCAAGCGAATACCACTAGGGTTTTAGCCAAACCAAACCCTACTCCCAAAATAAGCCTCTCCTCCTCCTCCTCCTCCCACGTCCCCGGCGCCATGAGAGGAGCTTGTTCTCGTCGCCTCCTCCTCTCCACCCTTCTCAAATCCAAACCCTTTCTCCGAAATCTCCCAAAACCTCTTCTCTCCTCCCCCATTCCCACTCCCCATTCCCCTCTCTCCTCCACCAAAACCCTCTCCTTTCCCATCGTAAACCCCCGATTCCTCCGCCCCTCGCCTCGCCCCCTCCAAACCTGTTCCCAAAACGCCCCTCCCTTCTCCCCTCGGCAGCGGAAGCTCCAGGAAAAATCCGACATTGAAGAGGCCTTCGAAGCCGCGACCACCACCGAGGAGATCTTCGGCGCCTTCGAAACCCTAGAGTCCGCTCTCGACCCCAGCGACAAGAAGCTCGGCCTCGCGTGCTTGAAGGTAGGGCAACATCTCGATGCGATCGGCTCACCGGATCACGAAAAGGTCCTCAATTTCGGCCTCAGAGCCCTAAAAATCCTCGATTCCGGCAGCGAAAGCTCCATTTCGGTGGCCATGGCGCTTCACCTGGTCGGTTCGGCGTGCTTTGAGCTGAAGCGGTTCAATGATAGCTTGGGGTTCCTTAATAGGGCCAATCGGATTCTTACTACCTTAGAAAGCAAGGGTTCCGGTGATTTCGATGTCCGCCCGGTGAGCCACGCTGTTCAGCTCCAGCTAGCCAACACGAAGACTGCGATGGGCCGGAGAGAAGAAGCCCTAATTAACCTTAGGAGGTGTTTGGAGCTCAAAGAATCGATTTTGGACCCCAATAGTCGCGAATTGGGTGTCGGGTATCGGGATTTGGCTGAGGCGCACGCCGCGGTTTTGAATTTCAAAGAGGCATTGCCGCTTTGTTTGAAGGCTTTAGAGATTCATAAGGCACAGTTAGGGCTCAATTCGGTGGAGGTGGCCCATGATAGGAGGCTTCTCGGGGTTATTTATACTGGTTTCGAGGAGCACGAGAAGGCATTAGAACAGAACGAGCTCTCGCAGAAAGTATTGAAGAATTGGGGAATGGATTCAGATCTTCTACACGCGGAAATTGACGCCGCCAACATAAAGATTGCTTTGGGGAAGTACGAAGAGGCCGTTAACGCTCTCAAGCGGGTGGCCGAACAGTCTGAGAAGGAGAGTGAGACGAGAGCTTTAGTGTTCATTTCGATGGCGAAAGCCTTGTCTAACCAAGAGAAAGTTGAGGATTCAAAGAGGTGTTTAAAAATTGCTTGTGGAATTCTCGAAAAGAAAGAATTAATCTCCCCCGCCAGGGTTTCCGAAGCTTATGTTGAGATATCGTCTTTGTATGAGGCTGCGAATGAGTTTGATACAGCTATATCACTGTTAAAGAAGAGTCTTTTTATGCTTGAGAGGCTCCCGCAAGAGCAACACATGGAGGGGAATGTGGCGGCGAGGATAGGGTGGCTACTTCTCTTGACGGGCAAGGTGGCAGAAGCTGTACCTTATTTAGAAAGTGCTGCTGAGAGGATGAAGGAGAGTTTCGGGCCAAAGCACTTTGGGGTGGGCTATGTATATAACAACCTGGGCGCAGCTTATATGGAGATGGACCGGCCTCAATCGGCTGCGCAGATGTTTGCTCTCTCAAAGGAGATCATGGATGTCTCTTTGGGCCCGCATCACACAGATTCGATCGAGGCTTGTCAGAGCCTCGCGAATGCTTATGCTGCAATGGGGAGGTACTGATTGATTATCATTTTACACTCAAAGTTCCGATTTAGTGTGATTTTTTTTTCTGAGGAAATGGAATTGAACCAGTAACTTTGGGATTTGGGAAGATTTGCAAGTAATGATAGAAAATGTCTGGTCGAGTCTTTGTAGTGTGATATTTTCGAGGCGAAAAAAAAGCCAACCAAGTTAAGCTTGATGATTAGGTCAAATCAACTTTGGTCAGCATTCAGCTTCTTTTACAATATGGTTGGCTGAAGTCCTTTTGAATCGTGAAATGAAGCGGAGAAAATGAGTGTATATATAGAGTTACAGTTCATAAAAAAGATCGTAGATCTGAAGTTGTCCCCACATGTCATGTGCATCTCCTCATATAGAGATTACTTTCTAATGCAGGAAATTATATGCCATAGCATCTTTTTAAGTCAAATGCTCAAGGGTGCTTATTTTCATGATAATTATTTTCTGAATTTTCACTCTCTTTTTATTTATTTATTTTTTTTTTATCATTTCATTGTATCTAATATTGTCACAGGTGTTGTCTTTTCTTCTTTCGTCTGTTGAAGATTATCATTTTAACATCTTGAACTTGTTCAATAGTTTTAACCAATGTTTCTATGAGATTAAACAGTCTAACCCTTCCTTTTGGGGTAATATTCATAAGGTGATTAATGTGGTGCCTTTCTAAGTGCAGCTATGCCCTTGCTTTGGAGTTCCAAAAACGAGTCGTCGATGCATGGGGAAACCATGGCCCGAGTGCAAGAGATGAGCTAAAAGAAGCTAATCGACTCTATGATCAGCTTAAGAAAAAGGCCTTTGCGTCTCTATCTGGTGCAGTTCCAGAGGAAGATTTAGTGGCTCAGCGTGAGGGAAGTGACAGTGATCCTCCCAAGATGATGCAGCAATGATGTTGGAGGTAAACTTTAGCTTACAATTGGAGATATGTAGATTTTTGCGCTGGTCTAAATCTATCCAATGGATCGAAAGAGATTCAACATATACTTGTCTTTCACCGAAGACTATATTTCTATAGTCTTGCATAGCCTGTTGATATATGACTGATTTTTGGATCAAGAATAATACCACGTTGAAGTTTGAATTTTGAAATTGTTTTTAAATATAGTTTGAAGTATTGATTTACCTTGTCTCCTCTTTGTAGTAGTCTGGTTTCAGTTTGGCATCTTGTGATTTAAATTGTAATAATTTGCCATCCTCTGTTTAATGCTCTTGCTTCCTGATAAGAGTTTGCCGTTAAAATGTTGTTAAAAGTATGCTCATGCAATCACTACTTATTGAACGAAACACTTTATGTTATAAGAACCAGTAAGATTAAGGAATTAAATCCTTATTTGCAGTGCTTTTAATGACATAACTAGCATGTCAAACACAGGCAGTTTCATGTACCATCAGTACAAAAATTTTGGCTGGTTTTATTCTTGAAGCCTTCCCAAACTCTCTCTCGATCGCCTGTATTGGCGATAAAAGATGCAAAGAACTCTTTGTAGAGGAAGGATCTGTAGAGTGGAGGGTTCTTCTCATTGATCAACACCGGTGCTGCAGAGATGAGGCTATCTATAGCAGGCACGATGATCGAGGCAATTGTTGTTCTTGAGGCTGTTTTGTTGGTCACTGCTCGGTGTTCTGCGCTCTTCATCATTCCATTAGTAATTATCTGAATAACCAATAAAGAGCATATAAATCATTCTTAGCTAAGATTGCATCAGCTCTCTAGGAATAGGTTAGGCTGAAAAGGATATAGAGGTTGAAAGCTTATGCGCATGCGTGATGGAAGCTTTACGAGATACTGTTATAAAATTAATAGTGTGCAGATAAAGAGATTGAATACATGAAATCAAGGGAATAGATTTCAACAATGAAGAGTTTCTGAATTTGTTTGCAAGAGTATGAAAGTTGAAGGCAATCTTAAGTTTGATGTAATATAAATTATTGCATCAAACTTAAGATTATTGCCTGATATGTGATGAACATGATTATAAATTATTGCCTGATATGTGGAAGAATTTATACCTAAATTTACTTGGTTTTTCAGGCCACATATTCATGAAATTTTCTGTAAGGTGGCAGGCAAGCTTTAGGCAATCTCTCCGATATGAAACCTCCTCATGCTTATTTCCAGTGCTTGTATGAAGCCTAGGAAGCTTGCTTTGATCAGTTGAATAATAAGGAAGCTTCTTCTCTATCGGCATGTCGAAGAATCCTCCTCGGCAACGCTCATCATTTTGTTGATCATGTTCTCCGGCACACCGTGGTTGATAACCTGCGCAGGTTTGTACACAAATTTGCTTGCTTTTATAAATGCACTCCAAAAACATCTATGTACAAATTTAGAGCTGCAAAATACAATTTAATCGAGTTTCTTTCAATGTTGGGGGGAGATATCCAGTTGTCTGGGAGAGTCTTCAACAAGAAAATAACCCATTTAGTGCCTCTTTGGTCGAGTTTGATGGAGTTTGTGGCAAGCAAAAATATTTTGAGCTTCTGCTGCAGCAGAAATCTAAGACCAAGAATCAGAAGCTTTAAATTGAAGCTTTCGAATCTGCTGAAGAGGAAAGTACAGTTCTTCTGAGAGCACTTTTAGAATAACATTTGATCAAACAACACATTTACGGGTTGTCCAATCTCAATGAATATGATTTGAGCACCTGAAAGAAACCAAATTCTTTTCCAGCATCCATAATTTGCTCCACAACTGTAGCATGTTCATCTCTGTCAGGATTTCCTCCTTTGAGATCCACCACCGTTAGCGTTTCCCGGGCACTTCTCCATAGTTTATAACGTAGTTTTGGGGCACTGTTTTATTTGGTGCGGCATTGGAGAGAAGCTTCACCATCTCAAATTAATTGCAAATTAAACCTGTAGCTTGATAAATGATCATACAGTAGAATCTTATATAAGTGAGTCTTGAGTATAGTACATGTTTTTCTTTGGAGAAAAATATATAATGAGTACTGCTATGGATCGTCCTGATCGTCCTGAATGTTGTCTTTATGAAACTGTTGATAATTTTGATTAGTTTATACTTGAATTTCAAGTGCACTAATATAATATAAGGGCGCGGTACAAAAGGAGTCCTGTAGGACTCCCATGCCATGATACACTTGTTGGTTATTGCGTGTGACAGCGCGATACCCACGAGAATATCGTGGTGACTGGTGCAAGTACCACCATGTCGGTGGGGTTTTTTTTTTTTTTTTAGGTGGTTTTGGTTTTGGGCCTTTGTGCCTCCGCCTGATATATATATTTTTTTGGTGGTTTTTTTTAAGTAGATTTAGTATTTTTTATAAGATTTGTAATAAAATTATTTTTAATTTGAAAATTTTATTTTTGAATTTAGAAGATAAAAAATAGTGATAAAATTTAAAATTAAATTAAATTAATTGATACTTAAATATATTTAATTTATTTATCGTATAATTTATTGCTAAATTTTTATGAATATATCTAATTATTTTTTAAAAATATATAATAAATATTTTTTAAAAAAATAAATGAGAAGAAATTATCGAAATAATTGCGGTATTATTATAGTTAATCTAATTATCATGCAGTCCCTCGTTGGATTAATATAGATCAATCTTGTAAATATTTATTAAAATTTTGAAAAAAAATATTTTTCTAATTTTGTATTTTATAAATTTTTTATTTTTTAAAAAAGAAGATATAATTAAAATAATTTTAAAAGTTAATCAATTTTTACAATTTTTTTAAATTTTTTTTTTAAATTTTTTTTCTTACAAGGTTTAATAAATATTTTTTAAAAAATTAAAAATAAAAAAATATCGGTGTAATTGCGATTTTATTCTGGTTGCTCTAGTAATTATGTGAGATCCCTCTTCAAATTATTATATTAATTTTGAATTTTTTTTTGAAAAATGTAATTTTTTATGTGAAATTAAACAATCAATTTTTTGTAAAGATATAAATTTAAATAATTATTGTACTCGTAAATATTATTATTGTAGTTTAATTTTTATTTTTTATGAAGTATAATTATTCTTTATATATAAAAAAGTTTATCACTATATTAATTAGGAAGTATAGTAAGCTATAATAGTCCATAAAAATTTTTAAAAAATCATACTAGAGTATGCTATTGGAAAATTATGTATATCCATCTATACGCAAGTGTGTCACATGTCGGTATGGAGGCGTGTCTGTGTCGTACTGTATACATGTCGGTATGGAGGCGTGTTTGTATCGTACTGTATTAGACAACTATCAGTACATCTACGTGCCGCGACATTTTAATTCTTAGTTTATACACGTAGTGGGATAAATTGTTCTGTAACTTGTATTGTACTTTCATCTTGCATATAAAGTTAAGATAGTTTTTTGAATTTTAGTTTAATTTAAAAATTAGGCTAAATTACAGAAAATCTTTCTATAATATACCATTTTTTTTATTTTACCCCATGTCTTTAAAAAGTCTATATTTTGTCCCATCGTAATTACGTAATTATTTTTAGGGGGCAACGGGGTTAACAGAATAGGCAAAATGACAATAATGTCATTTTTATCCCTGTGCATTACGGCAGAGTAGAGTTCTCACGTTGCTCCCCTCCGACTCCACCGCCGCCCCCGCCCCCGCCCCCGCCCCCGTCCCCACCGAGAAGCTCTCCTCCTCCTCCCCACCCTGTTGTCGTCGTCGTCGTCTCCCCCGCCGTCGGAGAGGTCGGGGTGCCCAGGGAGTCGCGTCCCCGCGCGGCGCGTGAAGCCTATGGGGGCCCGCCATGTGGCGGCCCCCCTCACCCCGCGCTGGCGCGGGTCCCCGCGCGCTGACTTGCGCCAGCACGCGCGTGCGCGCTTCCCTGCGCGCGCGTGCTGCGCACGTGGTGCGGCAAGTGGGGCGCCGCCACGTGGCGCCCCACCAGCCTCGGGCCGCGCCTGATCTGGAGCGCCGTCGCCGTGGAGGGCCCGGGCGGTGACTGCGCCAACGATCGCCGAGGGCTCCCGACAACGGCGGCGGGGGATCCCTCGCAGCTCGGCCTCGGAGCGATCGGAAGAAGAAGAGGTTGAAGGGTATTTTCGGTATATTACCTAAAAAGTTGACGGCTCACTAACGAAATACTGACGGCCGGGTGTAAATGTACAATTTTATAAATGTACAATTTTATAATTACGAGGGGACAAAATGTAGGTTTTTTAAAAATATGGGATAAAATGAAAAACGGTATATTATAGGAGAGTTTTTTGTAATTTACCCTAAAAATTATTATATTATTTTCGATTAGATGGTTATTATTTTACATGCTTCAGCATAATTGGTTTGATGCAAATCCAATATAAAGTATCTATTGCAAAGAAACTTTGTTAGGGACCCAAAACATTCGGGGATTCCATGTTCTCTGAGAATATGCCAGTAGTTTCTGACTCTATATATAAGTTTTTGTTGTGGACATGGTCAGCATTGAAAGGGAGAAAGATTGAAAGCGTTTTTTGAATTTTCTGGGCCTTCCAAAATATAAAATCTGATGCTTTTGGTATCGTAATTCCAAGCTAGCCCTAACATTTGGTTTCCATATAGTGTCTGTGATATTTTAGTACTCAAATTTGTTATAATTTCAGATGAATTATTATAATTTAATTTAGTCGATTGAATATTAATATATCGCTAATATGAAATTAATATATCAATATAATAATTAACGCTTTAAAAATTATAATAATTTAATATTTTAGGATCAGTGTCATGGACCTTGAGAACCAACCATGCAATTTAGTATATATATATATATATATATATATATATATATATATATATATATATATATATATATATGATCTGGAAATATAGAGTACTATAGTAGCTTAATATTTTTCTAAAGAAATCATTTTGATAGTTTCTAGTCATAATAAAAATAAAAGTTTCAAATTGAAGTTTTTGTAGCTTAAATTAAGTCAGCTTCTTGTTATTGCTAAATGTGAGCAAGTTTTCAAAACCAAGCCAGCAAGGCACTAAGATTAGTGATATTCTTCTTCAAGCACTAGGACTTATTGGTGGAATATTTCTTGTACTAGTACAATAAATTATTTGTTACTAGAATCATGTACTATGTTGAGAGCTACATTGTTGTCTCTTCTATTGCATTACCTAATGTGTACTGTGATATTTTGTTCTCCACATTGAGGACAGATGCAACCATACACAACACGAGAGACACATAAAAAAACTGCATCACATTATAACTTATGGAACCACATTTTGGTTTGTGTTTTCTTCTGTTGAATATGTTGCAAAATGTAACTATTCAAACGTACGGTACTGATAACTAAGTTTAAGTATATTGGGCTCGCGATTTAGATCTAACGAGTTATTAATATTAGTTATGTTGAATCGTTCGTTATATTTAGCAATAATTGAAAATATAAAGATCACATACTTCAATACAAAAAATTAGGCTCAAGTGTTTTGAGATAGTGGTTTGGATTTAACAGGTTAAGTAGGTTGGGTCATCTATAGCAGTTGTTTGCCAATTGTTTGGTATGTTGTGTAAATTTACTGTTTTTTTTTTTGAAAATGTCAGTGTTGATATTTTTTTTTCCCCCATCTCGCAGATGTTACCATCTAGATGACAATGTTGCAAACGCCCACGTTTTCCATCATGAGAATCAAGTAAAAAAGATCTACTATATTATATATTAAATGCTTTTAGGTAGTCCAATAGATCATGCTGATTGAAACCTAACTTTTGTTGTGTTACTAACTTTGAATTCATCAGGTGCCAAAGTTATGGAATTAATATTCAATAGGACGCATTACGGACGCCAACATTTAGATATGAACTGTTTGATAGCACTCATTGCGAATCACAATTACCAAACTCTGAGCCCGAAACAAATTCGAAAAACCCGAAAATCAACATAACAAGAGTCTGTTTAACCTAAAATATATACAACACGACTCAATATCACGCGAATTGAAACTAGGTCGACGTTTTGAGCATCTCAAGCCTAACGCAAACACAACTCGCGAAACTAAATTGCCACCTCTGATACAAGCAAATTTTGTCGAGTAATATAAAAAAACATGTTGCATTATGCATATGCTCTGTATGTGGTACGCATTATAGGTGGCGGAGACTATGTACACTGCTTGTTAATTTGTACTCTTATTCTAAGTTCAAAGAATTACTCTGCTCCATCACTCCGTGATTACGACTTGGTCGTAAATGTTTGTGGATTACAGGTACTCCCGTTCAAACACTGATACGCCATTTTGCAGGAGCAAAAATTATAGGGAGAGAGTCTCTTTATGGAGAGACATGGATCATATTCATGCTGCTTTAAGATTCAATTACGGTACATGATTAGTGTCGATATATTTATATGTTGTCTTGGTGTCATAGGGCTTGATTGGTTTTATTGTATACTATAATACTATTTGATAAAATATTATTTGAATAGAACTATTAGGTTGCGTTTAATTCGAATATAAAAAAAAAAATAAGTTCATAGCCAAACGTTATTTTAAACAGAGAAAACAATATTTTTTTTTTTCTGGAATAAATTTATTCTAATTTGAAAATAATCTTGATCAGAGTAAATTTAATTTTAATTATGACATTAACTCTTTAATTAATTTAATAATTTAATTAATCTAATTATTTTATTAATTAATTATTTAACTATTATATTTTTAATTAATTTATTAAATTATTTGGGGTTAATTTAATTATTAATTAACAGTACTCATTTTTTATTAATTATTTTATTAACTAATAATTAGAATTATCTAACAGTAGTTAATTAAATAAGTTAATTTATTATTTAATTAATATTTTTATATTAATAAATTATATAAAATATTATTATTTTAAAATTATAATTACTCTTATTCATATTATTCAAATTTAACTATTCAAACACTATTTTTTTATTTTTAAAAATAATTTAATTTTTATTCAAATATAAAATTAATTTTATTCATATATCTATATAAAAAATAAACAGTTATAACTTATATTTGAAATATTTGGATGAAACGATTGTAAACATTGGTTAGGACCACGGATTTTACTTGAGGTATTCTATTGAAAGAACCAAAGAACTTTTAGTGATTGTATTTTTTATATTAAAATATTTGTTTTTTTTTTTATTTTCTACCAAAATAAGAAATTTTTAATTTTGTATTTATCAAATGCTCTTCCAAAAAAAAACAGACACTAATCCATCTCAGTCACGCGAAATTATTGAAAAAATAAATTTTTTTTTTCGGTGAAAAAAAATTGTACTTCCCCCACACACATTGTGCCACGTCAGCTCTCGATGACGTCATGCGCTGACGCAGCCCCCACCCCTGTCTGACCTGGCCGCCTCTCTGATCCATTTGACCCACGTGCGATTTTCACCAATTTCACACCATGCCCCTCCACCTTTCTCTATTTATATTTTACCCCCTGGCACACTCACTCGCCAGTCGACACTCTCGTTGTTATTATATATATAGCCCGCGGCTCCTAACCGTTCAAAAATTGTATTAGCAAATTCTCTGTTTTTTTTTTCTTTTTTTTTCTTTTTTTTTTTGTTAGTACCAATTAATGGATTCTCCACTCCTACTACTCGAAGGATCGCTTCTTCCTTTCAATGTGAACGACAGCGAGGAGGTGCTCCTCTATGACACGCTTGCTGAGGCGGCCGAGGAGGCCGCAGGGGCCTCCCGGGGCCGCACAGGCCGGCGCCCCGATCGGCCGTATATCGGTGTCCGAAAGCGACCGTCGGGGAAATTCGCTGCGGAGATACGGGACTCAGCGCGGGGCGGGGCACGGGTGTGGCTCGGTACTTTCGAAAGCGCGGAGGCCGCCGCCCTGGCCTACGACCAGGCGGCATACGCCGTGCGGGGGGACGGCGCAGTGCTCAATTTCCCCGTGGAGCGCGCAAAGGAGTCGCTGCGATGGCTCGAGGACGCCGCTGCGGCCGGGGACGGCGACGGCGACGACGGTTCGCCCGTGGTGGCGCTAAAGAAGAGACATTTGATCAGGAGGAGGAGGGGGGGGACTGGGGGGTCGAAATGTAAAAAGGGTGCAGGGGAGGGGGTGCAGCGTAATGTTTTAGAGTTCGAGGATTTGGGCGAGGAATATTTGGAGGAGCTTTTGCGCGCATCAGAACTCGCCACGTGTTGAGTTTCGTGAATCCTAATGATAATGATAAGAGTTTATTCTTAATTGTTGTACTAAATTTTGTTTCTTAAATACTTAAAAATTATAAATATGATAAGATATTCATGCATTCAAATATGATCTAAATAAATTTGCTGTGTTGAATTAAAATTAATTTTTTCATCTAATTATTTTTTATGTTCACGAGATGATCAATTTATTCGAATCAAGCTATTTTAGTATATCAATTTTGATTTAACAATCCAAGCTAGGATGAGGAGGAGAAAATTTTCCACATGCATACTTGTAATTATTACATTTTAATATAATGTTCAATTTCTACCTAATTAGTTCTATACCAATATCAAGTTTAAATTTTTCAATTTTTTTAGAAAAATATAAATTATTTGTACATGCATGCGTGAGTAACAATAGATAAAAGACATCGACTGTTTCTAGCGCAAGTGATAAAACATTTGATAATTAATATTTAAAATTTTATTATTTAAAAAATAAACGAAACGGATAATATGAATAACATGTTATTTTTCTCTAAAAAAAAAACTAATAATAGATAAAAGACAAACTATATTAATACTTCATTTATTTTACTAAAATAAAACTATTTATTCTTTCTTTGTAGCTCTAAGCACACCTTTTCCTTTAACTTAAAATACTACTATTTTTTAGCAATTGCACGTAAATATACGAATGAAAATTTGAATTTCTGATTTCATGAATTAGCGACCGAGATGGTGTCGGATCGTTGGCGCTAACCATTAATTCAAAAGCTCGAGCTGTTAGAAATACGCAACTAATTCACTTAAAGTGTACAGACATAGCGCCCACGGGTCTCGACCGGACTCAACCTATCTGGACGTTAGGTCTATTGTTGGGTCTCTTCCCGTTAGGTCTATTGTGGACCGCAGCCTCACTCAACTTATTAGTCTTCTGGGCCTATTGTCACTGGGCAAGAAGTTGGGCCTATTTTAATCCATACATAAATAGCCAACAATCCCCCCCACTCAACTTATTAGTCTTCTGGGTCTATTGTTGGATCGTTAGCGTTAACCATTAATCGCAAAAGCTCAAGCTGTTAGAAACACGTAACCAATTCACTTAAAGCGTACAGACACAGCGCCCACGGGTCTCGACCGGACTCAACCCACCTGGACGTTAGGTCTATTATTGGGTCTCTTGCCGTTAGGTTTATTGTGGACCGCAGCCCCATTCAGCTTATTGGGCTCACCCAACTCAACTTATTAGTTTTCTGGACCTATTGTTACGGAACAGAAAGTTGGACCTATTTTAACCCATACATAAATAGCCAACAAATAGTATTAGAGTTCATTTTCTCTACCACTACCTCTTCCAATAACTCTCCTACGAGTATATGCCTTATAATTCATCTGGTCTTTGTTGTACGCTGAACAAAAATTCTAAAAAAAATTTGTTCATTATTATTATTATTATTTTTGTTAGGTCCACAAACTCTACGTATGCTATCATTATTGGGGACTTACCTTTTCCTTGCACACGCATGGGTGAAACCAATTGATTTAAGAGCAGTAATGCGGTGGTCAAAGACGACCGGTCAACTTGAAAAAAGTAAATTCTCTTTGACCTCCTTTCTATTATTGGTCAAAGTTTTTTTTTTTTTTGGTTGACACAAAAGAGGCCCTCATGGGCCTAGGGCCCACCTTATTTTTGAATGTTTCTGGAAGCCTCAGTTGAAGGTCCATAAACTGCACATTGGTAATGGGCTGAGTATTGGTTTTCTCGGCCCAAAATTTCCATGTTAATGGGCCTCTTTGGGCCCATTACTGTGAACTGAATTGTAATATATACATAGTACAGGGACTATCCGTAAATTTTACCATCTTCTTTTTCGCTTTCGCTCTCTCTTTAGCGTGGAGACTCCGCGTGCGAAACGAATCTCTACTCTCCCTCCCGTTTCCTCTCTCGATAAAAGAAGGGGAGAGGAGAGAGAGAGAGAGAGAGAGAGAGAGAGAGAGAGAGAGAGAGAGAGAGAGGGTTGGGATCATCTTCTACTTCGTCGTCGTCCTCGTCTCCTCTCTCTTTGAGGAGAAGTAAAAGGAGGGATTGTTATAGATCTCTTTTGATTTGAGTTCTTAGTGTTCATCTACTAGGAAACGGGGGAGTCTAAGATGGATTCTAGGGTTTTGAACGACATCATACGGCGGCTTTTGGACGTGCGGGGGAGCCGCGCCGGGAAGCAGGTGCAGCTCTCAGAAGCCGAGATTAAGCAGCTTTGCGTCGCTTCGAGGGAGATTTTTCTAAAACAACCCAATTTACTGGAGCTCACGACGCCGATTAAGATTTGCGGTAATTTCCCTTCACCTTGTTGAATTTGAGGTGTTTTTGTGATCTGGGTATTTATCAAGTTGGGATTTTGATGTGGGATTACTATTCACCTTGTTGATTTGGTTTTGGTGTACAACTAATGAGCAGCTTGATGAAATTTTTGTTTTTTAGTATGTTTGATGCTAAATGATTAAAAGAATGAAACTTTCATGGTTGTTTATTGCTCTAAATGGTTTAACAGTTATTACTGTATATATAGTATGTGGACATAGTTTTCATGGCTACTAGTTGAAGTTTACTATGTTATTGGAAATCACTACTCATTTGGAAGTGTGATAGTTTGATATATTTTCATATTTCTTAACTTAAAGATTCCGATTAGTTTGCGATCTTATGTAGCGAACAATTTGTTGCGGTAATTGCTCTTGCGCTGCATCTGGATGCCTTTGTTTTACTGCAATATGGTAGCTCTTTGAGTCTTGAACTTATATTCGATCTTCTCATAAATATTAAGAAGCATACATATTTTGGTGTCGATTTTATATCACGGGTTAACTCAGATACTCTTATTTCCCATGATCAAGTGTTGACATATACAGTTGTACTTGGGTTCGATAGAGGCTTATAGAATGATAGTAGCGAATCTAAGCGCTTTTGCTTTGCGAGAAGAAACTGATTTTATGTTAAAGGAATTATTACAGAGGATCATGCTCTGAATTTTTTGGGAACCAATTGGTACTGTTGATATCCCTGCTGATAACGCTATTTGTGATCAAGCGTAGTATATGTTGCTTCAGTGTTTTAAGTTTTGCTAGCTTTTTGTTTCCTTTAATTTTAGCTATCTAATGGTAGATCACAAATTATGCTTTACTTCTTGCTCATAGGTGACATCCATGGCCAGTATTCTGATCTTCTGAGATTGTTTGAGATCGGTGGATTTCCACCCAAAGTTAATTACCTCTTCTTAGGCGATTATGTAGATCGAGGAAGCCAGAGTCTTGAGACCATATGCCTTCTTTTGGCATATAAAATTAAATATCCGGAGAATTTCTTTCTTTTGAGGGGAAACCATGAATGTGCGTCCATAAACAAAATCTACGGGTTTTTTGACGAGTGCAAGCGCAGATGCAATGTGAAGGTTTGGAAAGTCTTCACGGATTGCTTTAACTGCTTACCGGTGGCAGCTTTAATAGACGACCAGATTCTTTGCATGCATGGCGGCCTTTCTCCGGACTTGCACAACTTGGATCAGATTCGTAATTTGGATCGTCCCGCTGATGTGCCAGAGACAGGTTTGTTATGCGATCTTCTTTGGTCCGATCCTAGTAATGACATTCGGGGATGGGGACCGAATGATAGAGGGGTTTCATATACCTTTGGCCGCGATAAGGTGACTGAGTTCCTTGAGAATCATGATCTAGACATTATTTGCCGTGCTCATCAGGTTAGTATACGTGAAAACCTGTTCAAGGCTTAATCCTCTGACTTTTTTGTTAATTTGAGCAATTTGAGTCCCGCATAACAAATAAATACTGTTAGTTTATCGTTTGAACAAAAGCTGCTACGCCAGCATCATAATTAGAGTTTGCTGATGGGGTGGTGTTTTGAGATTGACCCTGACAGCAAACTATGTTAAAATGGCATCTTTCTTTTAAACGATAAAATAACTGAAAATTCACTAAATACCCAGAACAAACTAACTGAAATTGGGCTCAAACTTCCTGGGGCTAAATTTATAATCAACCCACCAATAATTTACTTTCTGATGCTGACGAAAATTTGATTATTAACTAGAACATTTTTTTTTTCCCTTTCTGCTGCCTAGGTGGTGGAGGATGGATATGAGTTCTTTGCCGGCAGACGGCTTGTTACTATATTCTCTGCACCCAATTACTGCGGCGAATTTGACAATGCTGGTGCAATGATGAGTGTCGACGAGACACTGATGTGCTCTTTCCAAATATTAAAGCCTGCAGGTAAGAAGACTATGTTTTTTGGCCGTTAGGAGCACAACTAGCTGGAACACCTCCACTTAGTATTAAGGTATGAAAAGTTCGTTTTGAGTTAGGCGAAATTAATTTGTCATAAAGAATCAATTAATTTTACTTTGATGTATGATCTTGTCTCCCATATTTTGCGTACTCGGTCTCTATAGCTCGAGCTGCATATGCAGTTGATGCATATTTTTATTTTTTTAACTTCATCTTGCTTAATGCTTTCCCTTGGACTCTAATTCCAGTTTCCTTATTTTCTTCATTTTAGGCTGCACTTTTAGAGTCATAATTTTGGCAATCTTCTATCATGAATTTGAAATTCTTAGCTGTTTGGCTGCTAAATAGTATACGAGTTTTGTAATCTCCGAGGATTTTCTACATAAAACTACAGTGTAATGAATTTTCAAAAACTTGAGGAATCATGAAATGTTATGATTCGAGACTTCTCGAGTAAATAGAATGAGGCACTGGAACACGAATGAGACCGCTGAAAATCTCAGACGTGTATCCATTCATTATTCCGTGTAATATCGCCCTACCTACCTCGGAAAACACGCGTATTGTTTTAAACTGATCTTTTTTTCTTTGAGCAGTTGTTCCTCGGTGCGAAAGCATGAGAAAGTTTAATCATGAAGGGGGTTCAAAAAGCTAGAGACGGTGCTACGTCAGCGAAACTAAAACTCTGTCAAATTCTGGATCCACAAACAAGACGGTTGATGTGCAAGCAGTTATCGGTCGTGTACATTAACAAGTTAATGTGTTAGCTCTGTAACTATGCATCATTTTTCTCAGTTAAACCAATCTTGTGGGAAGAGATTCTGCCATTCTTCAGATTACAAAAGCTGATGAATAAAATGGGAGATTGTTTCTTATTACTATATTCATGACCGGATTAATGGTAGATTGAGCCGAGGTAAAGAATTACTATTTCAATATTTTGAGTGTTTTTGCGTGGGCTTTAACTTTAAGGCACAGTTATGCGAACAATTACATGAATATCCTTCATTGTCCTACTTTCATTCTTTATGGAAATGGTAATGTGGGTACCATTTATATAATTTTTAACATTACAAAGTTGATTAATCAGAATAAGCCTAAAATCTAACTTGTATGTGCAATCCTTAAACGCCTGCGCAAAGACCAAACAAGGCTTCTATTTGGCTAGCAAAATGTGATTGCTTTATTGCGATTTTGAAATGTTAATGGATTATGTAACAGCTAGTAGAGAAGAGTAAGGGGAATTTTGAAATGTTAATGGATTATGTAACACCTAGTAGAGAAGAGTAAGGGGAATACAGTAGAGAGGAGAAGGAGAGAGGAGTAGCATACAGTAGAGAGGAGAAGGTGGAGGAGTAGTTTCTGGAGAAGAGGCGATCAAGGAGGAGCTAACCCAGGGTGAAGAGAGGTGGGTTGTGTTAGGGCACCGTACCGAGGTATGTGAGAAGCGACATCAGCGTCAGAAGGGCTCTGGAGGGTTCTACCGGGTCGGGCGTCGCGTAGCGGGCGAGGATCCGCCAAGAAAGGGGTAGGAGTGGAGCACTGTAGCCGAGCGCGGCCTGGCCCAGAGATCCAGGGGAGCAGGAGTTCAAGCCCCATAAAGGCCCAGATGCATATTACAACTTTTACCACTAGCCACCATTAGTAATACATAATTACTGTTTAGTCCCTTGAGCTTAGCAGTATAAATAGAGCACTGTACTACAGAGAATGGCATTATGAATGAACACTGTAATTCACTTCTCTTCTTCCTCCTTTTTCCCTCCAATTCTCTCTTTCTCTCTCTTCTCCCCAATTCTCCAAAACTCAATTCCCAATTCCTCAATTCCCAGATCCAAACTCCAGTTCTAATTTGATCATTTGGATCAAACTTGAACAACGAGCCATCATCCTCCCCGCCAACCAATCTCAGAGTAATCTCATCCCCGATCAGTAACGGATCGTCCGAATCATTCCATCAACCTCTCCGCCAAGCCGATCTCAGATCAACATCCTCATAGGTCGACTGCGGATCGTCAGGTTCGTTACAGATTATTATAAATAAAATTTCTCATTTTCAGGGAAGAATTTTTTTACTAGTGCAAATTACAGCGGCACATATCAAAGCTCGGAGACTACAATTATGTAAAGGGAAACTCTAAGTGTACACCCGTAAGGGGTGTACATCTCACACCCCCACCCATCTAAGGGTGGGGGTGTGATGAGGGGTCACTTGATCTGATCCCTAAAAAACATCGCCACTCTTAAAGGGATAGAGATGTAGGATCTACACCCCTTCGGGGTGTACATATAGCAATCCTCGTATGTAAATATACAAAATAGAAAGCACAGGGGCCAAAATTTTAAAGTCAGTTTGTGTGTACAGGGACTATTCATAGGTTTTGCTCAATGCCGTGGCGAATTCGACAATGCTGCTGCTATGATGAAAGGTACGACCGGAACTTCCCTTCCTACGAGCACGACCGCGGAAGAGGTTGACGAAGTTTTTTTCAATACCTGATAAATAAAAACACTTAAAAAAATAAAATAAAATTAAAATAGAATTTAAACAAATTCTTTTCCTTTTTTTTTCTTTTCACTTGTCTAAAAATAAAACTTCTCTCCTCCTCTCTACACCCTACTATACTATAGTATTGGTGGTGCAACGCCTCCATTTCTTTTAATTAAGGTGAGAGACTATAAAAAAACGTATCAAAAAATAAATAAATAATTAAATTTAAAAAAAATGGTAATAAATGAGAATAAATTTTAATAAATGAATTGAAAATTAATAATAAAATAATTATTGAGATTTTTTAAATTTTAAATTTTATTCCAACATAAAGTTAAATTAGAAATTGGCTGTGCATCATCTTATGATTGTCTAGTTCGCCTCATCGAATTATCGTTTTCTTTCTATTCGTGCGTTTTGTTTGTTTGATCTTGCAGTTGGGATATTTTCTGCTGAATCTAAGTGCACTTTTTGTTTGACTTTTGAAGCTGCTGTCCTGCTCCCGTGTAGTGTTCATTTTAACTCAGATTCGAACCAAACTTGATCTGATTGAATGTAATCTGACCCGATCCACCAAATAACTGGATCTAGATTCAGGGTCTGAATCTTTATACCTGAGGCATGAGGTAAGTTAGCTAGACCGAATCTGCACCAAATTCATTCTATATAATGTTTAATTATGTGTAGTTTAGTCCCGCTTTTGTTTTCGCATTTGTTTTCGCATTTGAATACAACACGACCTCTAGTTAGGGATGTCAACGAGCCGAACACGAGCGAGCTGGGTCGGCTCTTGATCGGCTCATTTAATAAACGAGCCGAACACGAGCTGGCTCGTTTAAATATTGAGCTGAAAAATTCGGCTCTTGTTCGGCTCGTTTATTAATGAGCCTGAAAAATTCGGCTCGTGTTCGGCTCATTTATTAACGAGCCGAACACGAGCTGGCTCGCGAACAATAAATTTAATTTTTATTCCTACTATTAGGCGTAAAGTTAAAAAAAATTAAAAAATTAAAATTTTAATCTAATAATTAAAATTTACAAAAAATTAATAGCCTAAAATCTAAATAGTAATATATATATATATATATATATATATATATTCGAGCCGAACATGAGCGAGCTGAAAAATTCGGTTCGTGTTCGGCTCGTTTATTAAACGAGCTGAAAAATTCTGCTCGACTCGTTTATTAAACGAGTTGAAAAATTTGACTCGTATTCGGCTCGTTAACTAAACGAGTGATTCGATCTCGAGCTCATTTTGAGCCGAACATGAGCTGACTCGCGAACAGTGAGCTGGATTGCCACCTCTATCTCTAGTACAACTTCTAATAAACAGAAAATTTTGAAGATTAACTCAGTTCCGGAGACAGCACCACTAACGATAATTGATAATCGTAATTACAGCGCAAACAAGCTTACAGCATAAAGGATCAAACAAGCTTATTGGTTAGTGTTCGAAATTTTAGATTTAAAGTATAATTATTTTTTATGTTTAGCTATGTTTATTTAATTTTTTTTAAAGTAAAATAATAAATTTCACATTTCTAAGTTATTTGCGGCTACACGTCAACGCGAGAGTAGGAGTGCGTCTTTTCGAAGTGACGCCTCTCAATATTGGATAAAAATTCAATGGGGGCGCTCTCAAACAAAACATCACATCACATATTAGTTTTATTTTTATTAAATATTTTTTTAAAAAAATAAAAATTATAATTTTTAAATAAAGATAAAAGATGAATTTGGGCTTCTTAACCATTGGAAAACTTTTTGCTATGTTTTTTTTTCCTGGGCACCTCGTTGTTTGTGCCCATCTTGGTTTGTCGGTAGCCCGGGGGTGAGAATTATTGCCTGCACCATGTGCATTGGTCAAATAGGCCTTTGAACCATTTTTGGCAAAAAATTAACTAACATAATAATAATAATAATAATAATAATAATAATAATAATAATAATATGCAGAGTTCATCCTCTTATATTTTAATATATTCATTTCCACTTATTATTACGGCATTCTAAATTTTTTATTATCTTTTCTATCAATTCATGTTTGTGAAATAATTTATATATTAATCATACAAAAAAAACTATAGGATAATTCTAAATTATTTTCTGATAAATTAATTTTTTAGATAATTAATGTGCACCACATATTCTTCATGTAATTCTAAATAAAGTCTAATTAAAAAAAAATAAAAAAAATAAGGAGTGTGGTGCACAGCTGATGTGCCGGACCGGATACAGGAAATAATATTTCAACTTGTGCTTAATAGGATTGAGGGATATTGTGGGAAGTAAAATGCCCAAATTATATGTATTTTTCGCGCACGTGGTTACTAAGTAAAAAAGAAAAAAAAAGAAAAAAGAAAAAAAAAAGAAAAAAGAAAAAAGCAAAAGCACTACTCTCAAAGCAAAGCTTGCTTCTTACTTGTTTCCTAATTCTAATGCGTTTTAGACCTTCTTTGCTTTATCCTTTTAATTTTTTAGTAATCTAGAAAATATAAATACTTGTTTTATATAGTGCCCCACTTTAATACATATATACCATGAGCATGGTAATTTAGTCTAATTTATAGAAAATAATCTTAATCGAAAAATAAAAGCTATAATGTATATATAGAATAGAATTTTAATTATAAGTATTAGTTATTATGAATTTTCAAGTATTATAACTTACTCTTCAGCATTACCTAAGCAAGATATCTACTATAACTTTTGATTTTTTTTTTTTCTCTCAATCATCACACAACAACAAACACTATATTACAATGGTGACATAAATTCTTAGTTATTTTATAAACAACTAAAAGCTAACTAAAGGAAAGTTAAGAGCCACATTTCATGAAGAGCAACATAATTATCTCTTCATAATTTAATGCCAAAAGAGGAGTCACTGATAAATCCTTGGACCTTATCCACCACATTAGTTGTGAACCATTTGTGGTGCTCTAATTTCGTAAGTGTCCTTCATTTTAGAACTATATTAGCTCGTTTAATTCTCAACATCCAAAATATTTTTTTTTTTTTTTTTTTTGAGAGAAAGGCAGCATGCTGCCGCTTCATTCATGACAAAAGTGAACTTAGCAAGTGGGCAACCGATTTCTGCAGTGGAGCAGCCTGATTCAAATAAATAAATAAATAAATAAATAAATAAATCTATGCACAGAATCTGGACTACTTCGGATTAAGAGGCTTGGTCCTATTTATATCTTTTATATATATAACTATTTTAAACTTTGGAGGTGTTGCGTTAAGCTATGTTTTCAAAAAAAAATAAAATAATAATTCACGCTTTTCAAATCGTAAATAGTGAATTCTTGAACGTGACGCCATTCCACTAATTACTTTTTTTTAGAAATAATTTAGAAAAAGTATGAATGGCATATCAATTAGGGATGTCAATGGATATGAATATGCAAAATTTTATCCGAAACTGAATTCGAACGGAAAGAATTTGCCATTAAACAAATATAGATTTGGATACGGATATAAAAAATAAAAATTCGACGGATTTGAATATGAATATAGATTTTAATTTTACCCGACCTGAACCCAATCTGATCCGAACCTGAATTGATTTTACATTATATAATATATATATATATATATATATATATATATATATATATATATATATATATATATATATATATATATATATATATATATATATATATATATAGTTGGGCTGGAATGCTATTGATAGCACCAACCCAACTTTGCAACCCATTTTGTAGCCATTGGATCGCATTGAGATCCGTGTAGGTGTAATAGCCGCTAGTTTAAAATATTTTAAGGGTCTACTTTTGGTTCGTTATTTCCGCTTTTCGTTTCGGGGGGATTGGGGGATGATCGAATAATTCCTTGTTTCCAGACAGACCCTCGGGGCCGCGGGTATTTTTAGTTAATAGGGCTCGCGAAACGGAGAGTGGCGGCGAAATCGGTTCTGAATTCCGACGCCGGAATCTCCCGGAATAAATTCCGGAAGGTAGCTAACGGCTCAGATGGTTAACGCAGGTTATTTAGACAGACCGGACTCTAGTTCGCACCTGATTTGGACCCGTTTTAACTTGAACTGGGTTCTTTCCCTTTTACCAACTTAACCGTTCCCGTTATTTTTCCCCGTCGTATAACTCCCCTTAAACAAACCGTAACTCCCATAACTACCCACCCCCTCTAACTACCCCTAACTACCCGTAACTCCAATAACTACCCACCCCCTCTAACTACCCTTAACTACCCGTAACTCCCATAACTACCCCCTCTAACTACCCTTAACTACCCGTAACTCCCATAACTACCCACTCCTACCCACTACCCGTAACTCCCATAACCACCCACTCCCTCTAACTACCCATTCCCCCATAACCACCCACTCCCTCTAACTACCCATTCCCCCATAACCACCCGTAACTCCCTTTAACTACCCACTCCCCTTAAACCACCACACTCCCCCTTAACTACCCGTATTCCCCACAATTCCCCTACGTACGAAACCCCATTTCCCCAACCCTTCTATTTCCCAACCAAATCCTTCCGCTTCCTCACCGACTGCACGGAGGACCCAAGAGGCGAGACCAAGGAAGGAGAAGGAGGCGTCCTCACATTCCTTGTAGCCGAACGCGCAGGCCCGGATCGCCTCTTCCTCCGACAACCGAGGTGAGCACGCTAGGGTTTTGCCTTCTCGCCCCGTTCTTGGTTGGAGCGGACGAGAGGGGGGGGGGGGGGGAAAGGAAAAAGAAGGGGGCATGGGCATCGCGGGAATCCGGCGCGCACGGCGGCACTGCATGCGGACTGCCGCATGCGGGCGCCGCCGCTTGCGGGCGGCACCGCATGCGGACTGCCGCATGCGGACGCCGCCGCTTGCGGGCGGCGCCGCATGCGGGCTGCCGCATGCGGGCGCCGCCGCTTGCGGGCGGCGCCGCATGCGGGCTGCCGCATGCGGGCTGCCGCTTGCGGGCGGCACCGCATGCGGGCTGCCGCATGCGCGCCGCCACTTGCGGGCGGCGCCGCATGCGGGCTGCCGCATGCGGGCGCCGCCGCTTGCGGGCTGCCGCATGCGGGCGCCCCCGCATGCGGGCACGGCCGCTTGCGGGCTGCCGCATGCGGGCGCCCCCGCATGCGGGCGCGCCGCTTGCGGGCTGCCGCATGCGGGCGCCCCCGCATGCGGGCGCGCCGCTTGCGGGCTGCCGCATGCGGGCGCCCCCGCATGCGGGCGCGCCGCTTGCGGGCGCCTCCGCATGCGGGCACGGCCGCTTGCGGGCTGCCGCATGTGGGCGCCGCCGCTTGTGCGCCGCCGCATGCGGGCGCCGCCGCATGCGGGCGCTGCCGCTTGCGGGCACCGCCGCATGCGGGCGCCGCCGCTTGCGGGCACCTCCGCATGCGGACGGCCGCACGCTGTTAGTACACCGTCCAGCCGTGCGGGGCCAGGCGCGTACCTGTGCGTATTATACGCAAGGTGAGAGGGCGCCGGGCGCTCTAATCATTAGTCTGACAAAGCCTTAAGTTGCTGACTCCTATATGACAGATTCGTGTAGGTCCGGGCGGGCACCCGAGACGCGAGAGAACCTTACATCAGTCAGGAGCGCGACAACAAGGTGGGTTTACGGTCGAGGCTGAGTATTGTGTTGGTTATCCAAAAAGGGACTTTTTATTATTAATCGGTACTAACACTGATGGTTTCTATGATGTACTACCTTACCCCGTGACATGGTGACATGGTTACTTGGTTACTTGGTTACTTGGTTACTTGGTTACTTGGTTACTTATGCTCGAGTTGCGACACGCGCACCCGCGGTTTGGCCACCGCAAAGGGTGCTCTTTTCCGGAAAGGCGGTCTTTGACCCGTGTTACCCCACGAGGTGACGTAGTGGGGGGCCCCTGACCGCAGGGGGGTCTGATAGCAGCGAGGTGCGAGCAGTGGGACTACCGGGATTGGATCCCGATGTAGTCAGGTGTGGGACTGCCGGGATTGGATCCCGATGTAGTCAGGTGTGTACCCCACGAGGTGACGTAGTGGGAGGCCCCTTATTAGTTGTGGGGCTTGAGACCGCCGGGATTGGATCCCGATGTGGTCAGGTGTGTACCCCACGAGGTGACGTAGTGGGAGGCCCCTTATTAGTTGTGGGGCTTGAGAACGCCGGGATTGGATCCCGATGCGGTCAGGTGTTACAGGTATTACCGGGGTTACAGGTGTTACAGGTGGTACAGGTGGTTGCGAGTTACCGTTACGAGTAGAGCGGTTGTTCCGGCTAGACTTACTTTTGTGGCTGGTATTACTTTACTGCTTAGTACTATTTTGATGATAGTGTCGCTGACTACCACTCTGTGACAGGTACCTCCAGGGGGTAGAGGTAGGCGACGGTGAGGCCGAGTTGGTAGCAGTCGGTCTGAGGGAGCCCTAGTATGCTGTTTTATTTACCTTCTCTGCATTTCATTCAGTATTGTAGGTTACTGTGTGGTTCTCGATACCCTTGTGGGGTCGTGTGGATGTTGAGTACTTTCTTTCTGCTTATGCACTACTGTTTCCTTTATCGTTCCCGTTTGGCCGTTTTCAAAGCAACATGACTAGAAAAGAAAAGAACTTCGAAAACTATCTTTCAAAAGCTGGGTCGTGTGGACCTGTTTTCCAAACCCGGTGGATTTATGGCATCTTTTCAAACTGTCTTCAAAACCCTGGGTCGTGTGGACCTGCTTTCAAATCTGTGAGTTTATCCTTTTAACTTGATTGGCCACGGGTATTGTTTAGTCTTCATGCACCGTACTACTTCGAACTGTTGTGATTAAATGGGAAAATGATTGTTTTTGTTCGACTATTGTAATAGCCGCGACGCCGTGCATATACAGAGGAGACTCCGCCCGATTTTCGAGTAAATCTGTATATGTGGCGGGTCTGGGCACGCGCCGGGGAAGGAAGATTTAAACAAAAAAAAAAATTGTACGCACTTTTCGCGTACTCTGAGGTATCGTTTCCGCTAAAATATAACCCCCGGGGCGTGACAGTAGGCTCTTTAATGAAAAAAAAGAGAAAAGAAAAAGTAAAAAGTAAAAAATTTTTCTTTTTAATTAAAGGGCTTGCACGAACCTCAATGCAATCCAATGGCTACAAAATGGGTGGCAAAGTTGGGTTGGTGCTATCAATAGCATTCCAGCCCAACTCTATATATATATATATATATATATATATATATATATATATATATATATATATATTTAATATTATATTTAAATTTATATTTTAAAAAATTAGATTTAATATAATATGTTTTGAAATATTATAAAGAGGAAAAGAGAAATAATTATTTCGAATTTAAATTTTCGGATTTGGATTTGGGTTTTGAATTTTTGGTCGGTTTCGAATTTGGACATGAATTTTTAAGATTCGTCGGATTCGAATTTTGGATTTGGTAGTCGGGTTCTAATTCGATTTTTTAAAAATTCGTCTCGAATCCAACTGGTTAACACTCCTAATAGAATAGAGTAATGTTATTCGTACATCCGATTTGGAGTGTATGATATATATCTATTTATTTAGAAATGGAAATTTCTTCACTGATTATTTCAAAGTGAACAGTAAAATTTCATACCATTTCAGAATGGATAAGATGTAAGATGTACATCCAATTTCAAATATACAAAAAGTATTTTTGAAAAGATATAAGATTTAAAGCGGTTCATGAGTGATGTGGTGGACCATGTCTAGGCAACAATTTCTCCTAAAAAAGAAAAAAATTAAGGCTAAATTACAGAAAACCCCTCTGTAATATCCCTTTTTTTTACTTTATCCTCCTGTCTTTTAAATGTCTACATTTTGCCCCCTCATAATTATCGAATTGTATTTAGGGGGCAACGGTGTTAACGGATGAGGTAAATTGACGAAAATGCCCTTATCTTATATTGGAGAGAATGAGTTTTAGCTTATTTCCCGCCATTTTTAAAAAGTATTTTGGGTATATCTAATAATATTTTTTAAAAAATTGACGGTTCAATCACGGAATGGTGACGGCGGGAGTAGATGCATATTTCGGTAATTACGAGGAGGCAAAATATAGGCTTTTAAAAGACAGGGAGTAAAGTAAAAAAACGAAATATTATAGAAAAAATTTATATAATTTAACAAAAAATTAAAGAAGAAAAATCTTTCCGTGCATTAATAGCCTTTGCATACAATCCCCACATTGGAGGGCCCAAAATTAAAGTGAGAACCACCTAGGTCACTACGAAACTACCTTTCCATTCATTTACACCTTTCTCCATGTGCTTTGCTCCATTTGTACCTTATTTCCTTGTTGATCTATGGTGGAGTTGTTATGTATTAGGAAAATTTTATTCTTCTTTCTCCTAGGTATTTTTTATTTTTTTTTTAAAAAAAATATCAATTTATGCAAATTAGTAGAGAGAGGTTAATATAAAAATGCGAAAACTAAGTATAAAGATTAAGCGAGATTTAACATTATTCGAAAACGGTGAAAATTAAGTTATAAGACTTTAAGTTTGTTTTAAGAGCTTTTTGTAACGACAAGAACACGACAAGGATGATAAATTATAAAATATTTACGAGAAAAATAAAAAATAAATTTGATTTACGAGTATTAGTATTAATGTGATATAATTTTATATCGGATGTAAATAGAGTTGTGATTAGATATATAAAATATATGGACATTTATAATAATAATTAGACTTAAATATTTTAAATTTTGATTTGAATCTAGCAAATTATTTTTACTAATAGATTTGATTGGTACAAGATAATCACTAGGGGTGTCAAAGAGCCGAACACGAACGAGCTAGGGTCGGCTCGTGTTCGACTCGTTTAATAAACTAGCCGAACACGAGCTGACTCGTTTAAATATCGAGCTGAAAAATTCGGCTCGTGTTCGGCTCGTTTATTAACGAGCCGAACACGAGCTGGCTCGCGAACAACAAGTTTGATTTTTATTCCTACTATTAGATGGATAGTTGAAAAAAAATTAAAAAATTAAAATTTTAATCTAATAATTAAAATTTACAAAAAATTGATAGCTTTAAATTTAAATAGTAATATATATATATATATATTCGAGTTGTTATCGAGCCGAACACGAGCGAGCTGACCTCAGCTCGTGTTCGGCTCGTTTATTAAACGAGCTGAAAAATTCAACTTGTTTACTAAACGAGCGATTCGATCTCAAGCTTATTTCGAACCGAACACGAATCGGCTCGCGAACAGCGAGCTGAATTACTACCCTAATAATCACCCGACCAAGCAAGAGATAAACAAGGGAATAAACCCGACCTATACAAAGCACAGTAATTCACCAACCATTCAAAAAATAAAATAAATAAATAAATAAAGTTGTGTTTTAATTTTACAGATGCATGTGGGGCCCTATTCCGCCTGAACGGTCCTCGTTGACGATTTGACTGTCCCCAACGAGCTTTTTTGGGATAAAGGAATATTCCCTCACGAAGATCCCGCGCTTGTTTCCCGCCATCCCCGCGCCTTCATAAATGCCATCCCCATCCCCATACCTCTCGTCCTCTCTCTCTCTCTCTCTCTCTCTCTCTCTCTCTCTCTCTCTCTACCTTTCTCTCTCTAAATCTCTCTCTCTTTCTTTTTGTAATTTGGTTTCCCACATAGCATCAATAGCCGAAGAAGAAGGTAAGCCAATTAATTTGATTAATTAGTTTAATTACATTTATTATGTGCTTTTGCACCATTTTTTTACATTAATCATATTTTTAGTATTTTATAAGAAATAAACATTAATTCATGATTAATTAATTTCCTTTGTTTTTAATTTAATGTATTTATTTGTTAACTTATGCTTGATAATTAATGCTATAAAGTGCACGTTTGTCGTTTTCTGAATGGCCACATAAACTTGACCTCCTCTGTCTAATTCATTGTTTTAATATTGTAAATTAAATTTAAAAAATGACCAAATCGAATGTCCTTGAAAACAACAAACTCGCCGAATCAAATGCCTGATGAAAACAACTAACTCCTATAAATATAAATTTTTTACTTATTTAACAGTTTAAAAAAAATTAAATTAATTAAATTTTAATTAAAAAAATTTAAAACTATTTAAAATAATATTTATACTTTCAATTTTAATTATAAGACATATATCATAATTTTTTTAAACAAATATTTATTTTTAATTATTTATTTTAATATTTACTTTAAAATAATAATATATTAAAAAAATATAATAATTTAATATTTAAATAATTTAAATAGTCTAAATCATGTCTAATAATATAATCATTTATTTAAAAATTTTATCATAAAAAATGAATGAATGCTCGTAGTATTTCAGTGCGCGCGCGTTAAATATGAAATGTGATATTAATTGTGTTTTTTATATGTTGTTAGGAAAGAAGAAGAGAAAGTGAGAGAGGAGAGCAAGCGAGAGAGAGAGAGAGAGAGAGAGAGATAGAGGGAGAGGAACAACAACAATAAAAAGAAGAAGAAGAAGAAGAAGAAGAAGAAGAAGAAGATGGCGGGAGAGCAGCAGCTGCAGGTGTTGAACGCGCTGGACATGGCGAAGACGCAGTGGTACCACTTCACGGCGATCGTGGTCGCCGGCATGGGCTTCTTCACCGACGCCTACGACCTCTTCTGCATCTCGCTTGTCACGAAGCTCCTCGGCCGCATCTACTACACCGTCCCGGGCTCCCCGACCCCAGGCTCGCTGCCCCCGAACATCTCCGCGGCCGTCAACGGCGTCGCCTTCATCGGCACCCTCTCGGGCCAGCTCTTCTTCGGCTGGCTCGGCGACAAGATGGGCCGCAAGCGCGTCTACGGCATGACCCTCATGCTCATGGTCCTCTGCTCCGTCGCCTCCGCCCTCTCGTTCGGCCACACCCCCTCCTCCGTCCTCGCCACCCTCTGCTTCTTCCGTTTCTGGCTCGGCTTCGGCATCGGCGGCGACTACCCCCTCTCCGCCACCATCATGTCCGAGTACGCCAATAAGAAAACGCGCGGCACCTTCATCGCCGCCGTCTTCGCCATGCAGGGTTTCGGCATCCTCGCAGGTAGCTAGCTAGTTAGGGATATCCCCATTGGCAATTAAGCAACTCGACGATCGTCTTATCAAGTCGTGTCGTGCCGTACCGTGCCGTGTCGTGACTGAAATTGCCTTTTTGTATTTGTACGTGTATATTTATGCCCGCAGGCGGGTTTGTAGCGATAGTGGTGTCCAGCGCGTTTAAGAGCCGGTTCCCAGCCCCAGCCTATGAGGACGACCCGGCGGGGTCGGTAGTACCGGCGGCGGACTTTGTGTGGCGGATCATCCTCATGTTCGGGGCGATACCCGCAGGGATGACCTACTACTGGCGGACGAAGATGCCGGAGACGGCCCGCTACACCGCGCTCGTCGCCAAGAACGCGAAGCAGGCGGCCGCCGACATGTCGAAGGTCCTCCAAATGGAGATCACCGAGGAGCAGGCCAAGTTCCAATCCGTTGCCGCCGCGGCCGAGGCCAAGCCCTTCGGCCTCTTCTCGAAGGAGTTCGTCCACCGCCACGGCCTCCACCTCCTCGGCACCGCCACCACGTGGCTCCTCCTCGACATCGCCTTCTACTCACAGAACCTCTTCCAGAAGGACATCTTCAGCGCCATCGGGTGGATCCCCAAGGCCGCGAAGATGAACGCGCTCGAGGAGCTCTACCGGATCGCCCGCGCCCAGTCGCTGATCGCCCTCTGCGGCACCGTCCCGGGCTACTGGTTCACCGTCGCCCTCATCGACATCATCGGCCGCTTCGCAATCCAGCTCCTCGGCTTCTTCATGATGACCGTCTTCATGCTCGGCCTCGCCATCCCCTACCACCACTGGACCACCCCGGGAAACCATATCGGGTGCGTACCTAAGCTCACTCTGATATCATATAGAAAAGATTTAAGCGAGCGATCATTCCAGCTGAATAATATTTGCATTGGAGTGCAGGTTCGTGATCATGTACGGATTCACGTTCTTCTTCGCCAACTTCGGGCCGAACAGCACGACGTTCATCGTGCCGGCGGAGATATTCCCTGCGAGGCTGCGGTCGACATGCCACGGGATCTCGGCGGCGTCCGGGAAGCTCGGGGCGATCATCGGGTCGTTCGGGTTCCTGTACCTGGCGCAGAATCCGGACCCGGCGAAGGCGGACCACGGATACCCGCCTGGGATCGGAGTGCGGAACTCGCTGTTCCTGCTCGCCGGGTGCAACTTTCTGGGCCTGCTGTTCACCTTCCTCGTGCCGGAGTCGAAGGGGAAGTCGCTCGAGGAGATGTCGGGCGAGAACGAGGACCGCGACGCCGCCTCAGAGCCCGCGCCTGCGGGACACAACCGTGTATAAGTGGCTACATTTTATATATCTACTGCAATCAAGTACTATATATATATATATATGATCTCAGTTTTAATCGCTCGCTCTGTTGTTTCTATAATAGTTGTTTAGATTGGGATCACGGCACTAAATGCAATTAATGACATGTTTTTGTGTTCCTCTAAGAGAGGCGAATGTTTCAAGTGGCTATCAGTGTAATTTGTGTACTCAATTCTCACATGATAGTTTACTCATGCTGCGTTTTGTAAGGATACAAATTAGAATTATTATTTCATATAAAAAAAAAATTAATTATTTTAAAAATAAAAAAAATAAAATTAATTTTATATTTGAATAAAAATTAAGTTATTTCTGTGAATAAAAAAAATAATATTTGAATAGTTAGATTAAAAAAAATAAAAATAATTATAATTTTAAAATATTAATATTTTATCTAATTAATTAATATAAAAATATAAATTAAATAATAATTTAATGTATTTAATTATGCTAAATAATTATAAATATTAATTAATAAAATAATTAATAATAATAAATATTATTATTAAATAATTTAATAAATTAAATAGTTAATTATATAATAGTTAAATAATTAGTTAATAAAATAAATAAATTAATCAAAATATTAAATTAATTTAAAAATTAATATAATAATAAAAATTATATTTATTTTAATTAAACTTATTTTCAAATAGGAATAAATTTGTTTCAGAAAAAAAATTGGAGCTGTAGTTCCAACCTTATACAAATTTATTACAAAAAGATGAAACTATTGTTTCAATCCAAACCAAATATGTTTGAAGAATAAGACTGAAACAATGTCTTATTCAATGTCTGGTTTGAGGCCTTGTTTTCCAACCAAACATCAATAACTAAGCTAGTGATGACTTTTTTGTTTTTAATCTATTATTCTTCTTACTATTAGGCCTGTATTGTTTGGTTCAGATATAAGTTAGAACTTCTTATTTCAGGAATAGATATAAGTTCAGAAATAAGCAGAAATAAGATTAATTTTACGTTTCGATGAAAATTGAGTTATTCTTGGAAATAAGAAAAATAGTATTTGAATAGCTAGATTGAATAGTGAGAATAAAAATAATTATAATTTTAAGATAATAATATTTTATCTAATTAATTAATATACAAATATTAAATAAATAATAATTTAATTTATTTAATTAATTATTGATAGATAATTCTAAATATTAATTGATAAAATAATTAAGAGCATTGTTAATAAATATTTTTATTGACTACAAATAATTTAATTAATTAATTAATTAATTATCTAATAGCTAAATAATTAGTTAATAAAATAATTAGATTAGTAAAAATATTAAATTAATTAAAAAGTTAATATAATAATTAAGATTATATTTATTTTAATTAAGCTTATTCTGAAGTAGGAAGAAGTTTGTTCTATAAAACAGCTTATTTCAAAAAGACGAGAACGAGTTTGGAGAATAAAACTGGAATAAAACCTTATTCCCGATCCAATAGCTGCTATATAGTACATGTTAAGGTAAATTAAATGAGCCGCTGTTATACTCGACTTACTATATATGTTAACAAATATCCTGTATACAATGTTTACATATAGGATAAAAATAAAGTTAAAAAAATGAAAACACCAACCCTGCTAATGAAAGCTGATATAAATGATATTAGCAGCTCTGATTTTGCGAGAAATAGAACAAATACATGTTGAATTATCTATTCTACCCCTAAAACAGTCAAAAAAAAAAAAAAAAAGAAATTCATGCCGAACATAAGTAATTCCAGAATAACTTATTATAGCATCTAAATAGGTTCTAGAACTTCATCTTTTACTTTTTCTGCTTAATTGCTAGTCAAAGTTGTATAAAATATTATACTATCAACAGTGTTTATGTTGATGATTGGCACCAATTAATACTAGATTTTTTGTTGGAAAGTGATTAGTGATAGCAATCATCATGTGGAATTTGGAATAAAACTGAAAGCTGATATGATGACAGTTCCACCAGCTCAAGTTAGGGAGCAGTTATTTCTCATGTTGACATAGAATGATATACTCAGGTGAAGCTGCCACATATATACAGTGGTAGTAAATGTTGTCCCTGAGATCTTTAATTTGTTTCTATTCTTATATAATAAAAGCTAGAAACAGATTAAATTTGTTGAATCTAATCAAATTCTCTGTAAATAATGATAAAACTTGATAAAAAAATGCACAAAGCAACCAGCACTTTTGACTATTCTTCTTACGCGAAACCTTTTCGGTTTCAGAACTCGGAGTAATCTTTTCACGCACCTTGTAAACCATGCAGTACCATGCCTTCCTCCGCCATGTTAGCGACTATGTGAATATAGAGTTACTACTGCTAGAATTGATTGGTCGGCCCAGCGATCAGATGCTATCTCGAGTGACAATGATCGTCTGATAGCCAATAGCTATGATCATAGTATAGCTCGAATAATCGTGTGGTGCAGATCAACCAACGATGATCTTCGTCTTCTTCACAAAAGAGAAGCCAAGCTTTTCTCTTTTTCCCTAAATGCTTTTTGAGGAGAAAAGTGGAAGGAAAGAGAGCCCTTGGTTGATGAGGTCTAATGCCTGGAGCTTCTGGAATATGCCATCATAAATTTGCAAAAGGGAATGGCCTGTTCAAAAGAGCAATGATGAGATCCATTTGTCCACTTTGTTTTCTTTCTCATTTGCCAAAATTTTGAACTTCTCTATTATCAAAAGCTCTATTTGGGTACTAGTTCAACTATATGATTAAATGAAACGGTAGCATATTATTTTCGTCTCAAAAAAAAAAAAAAAAAAACCTCTATTTGGGCTGAAAAGGCCCACTAAGACTCCTGGGCCAAGTAGGGGTTCATTTTGGAAAAATAGGCCCGCCAATCCGAAATGTAAAACTCTCTCCAATTGGCTACTGCACTAACTTTTAAGCTATGAAAGACCAAAAAAAATTGCGTGTGTTTTCTAGATTTTCTTCTCTTCTTCAATGCTATAAAATGTTGAAGCGAAACGCCACCTGAGAAGCAAGTATTTTACTACCATATTCTAATATTGAAAAGAGAGAAGCTTCCAAGTTCTTTTGAATTTTCCAAAATTTCCGTAACATGAAAGCATATACTGCAATTTCATTCTAGGCCCCAGTCTACTTAGTTCCACGAGATTCTCTGTATAATTTCCCGCACCAGTCATTTAGTTACATAGATATTGATAGGTTGAATCATTCTCTATTGTATCTGTGCACGTGACATGATTCAACTGTTCTCCAATACACAACTTTGCTCATTCACTGCCCTCAGGGATAAAACCCTACTGCATGGGGGTGAGGAATAAGGCTTAACGGGTTATCCCAGGATAACCCGTTAAGCCAGGGATAAAAAAAAAATTTATCCCATGCCATTTTGTAACACTGTTTGGCAGGAATTGGAGGATAAAGAAAGTTATTCCCCCTTTATCACCCACCCAAACGGAGCCTAAGAGGTTAAACCTATGATGGGTAAAATACTAGCTCGCAAGGTCATGCAATACTTGGCTTACAAGTGGCACAATTAGCTATTTGTTTGAACTTTAATGAAGCTTTAAAATACTCAAACAGTGGATAAATTCGTTCTATTGTTCTCTGTGTTGACATAGGTGGAGTAGAATAGGAACCATTCTTTACCTAATAATAACTACCTATTCTCTCTCTCTCTTCTATTCTATTCTTGTTTTCTTTATGACCTAATGATATTGCAGTTTCCAAATGATCTCATCCTCGAATTAAAATTATGTGGGTTAACTCAGTGGAAACTTATCCACAGAGTTAACCCACATAATTTGACTTTCCAAGTATAATAAATATTATTGAATGAGAATCTTCAAGGAGTTCATGAGACTTTAATAAATACATAGCTAAAGCATCTTCATTTCTTATTTTATAGCTCTAATTGGCTTGTTCAATGTGCACAAACAATATAATGCATCATGGATTGACTTTATTCAACTGTGCCTAATTTCCTATCACATAAAGTTTCCAGATTCTCCCCCAGAAAACCATATTCCATTTCTCTTATTCCATTCCCCAGTTCACAAAGATGCCTAGATTAAGTTCAGTTGACACCCCAAGTAATCAAGAATAGAAAAAGGCAACTTTAATACAGCTATAGTTTGGGTTTATGGTCAAGTTTAGATCAACGCCGGAACCAAACAATATCATAACCTAATTTAAACCTAATTTAAACCTAATTTCCAATAGGAAAAGCGACTTCAAAACATCTAAATAGCACTAACAAAATCACAGAACGAAATTTTTCTCTCTTTTTTGTTTCGTAATTGTTATGACAACATCAAGATCACCCCCTCACACATCTCGTTTTCTTGGCTGTGATTTAAAATTTTCCAACATCAATCATCAAATTTTATAATCGTAAAAATACAAAAAACCCCAAAACCCCTCCCCCACCCCCTAAAAAAAAAAAAAAAAAATGGCGAAGCCACTATTGTTCCACTCCCGTCGATGGATGTTTCGGCCGATTAGATGAAATTTCTCCCACGCTCTTTTTCACTCCTGTCCCTGTCAATATCCAAACCGTGTATTTGGGTTAATTGATTGCTCCGCAATTTTTTCTAAATTCTCACTTCAATCCTTTTCCTTACTCTTTACTCTTCAATTATGTTTATGTTTGTTTCTAAGAGTTATAACTCTGTCTCTCTTTAATATCCATCCAAAATTGTACTGAAATCATTTGATTGCACATAAATTTGATCAAAATGAGTATCATTTGAGCAAAGGAAGCGTGCGTACCTTTGTTGTTGGTATCAACGGGGAGCAATGGAGATGGAGAAATCGGTGGGAACTCTAACGGTTTCCTCCCAGGCCTTGGACTCGAGGTAGAGCCTGGACACTTTTCCGGCGACCCAAGCGATCTCCGGCCTCGCAGTTGCCTCCGACTCGACGCAGCGCAGAGCAACGCCGACCAGCTTCTCTGCGACGTCGACCGGGTACGAGTCCCGCAGCCTCCGGTCGACCCACCTCCTCACCCCCTCGCCGCTCTCGGCCGCCAATGCAGTGTCGATCAGCGACTGCCGCTCCAATTCCCCCCTGCGGCGATCGTATCGGTACTTCAATGGCTCCTCGCCGGAGACGAGCTCCAGGAGCACGACGCCGAGGGCGTAGATGTCGGATTGCGGGGAGAGCCTCCCCCCGGCGATCACCTCGGGCGCCATGTAGCCCCTCGTCCCCTCGATGCGCCTGCCGCCGCTGCCCGATCGATGGAGAATTCGATCGGAGGAGGAGGAGGAGGAGGAGGAGGAGGAGCGATCGACGTTGGAGGAGGAGGGATCGACGTCGCCGGCGAGATCGGCGGCGCCGAAGTGGCAGATTTTGGCGCGGAAGCCGGGCTCGGTGACGATGATGGCGGAGCTCTTGATGCGGTTGTGGACGGTGGCGGCGGAGTGGAGGTGGATGTACTCGACCCCCTGGGCGAGGTCGGCGGCGATCTGGATGCGGGAGATCCAGGAGGAGAGGGGGGTGAAGTTGGGGTTCCGAGGGTTTCGGAGGCAGTCACGGAGGGAGGCGCCGGGGACGAACTCGTAGGCGATGAAGACATGGTCGCCGCCGAGGGAAGCGCCGAGGAGGCGGGCGAGGCTGGAGTGGTGGCTCTTCCCGAGGGCGGCGAGGCGCGCGGCGAGCGCCGCGAGGTCGGAGCCGCGGCGGAGGGCGCGCTGGAACACCGCGGCGTCCTTGCCGCGGAGGGAGCAGCGCCAGGACGCCGAGCGCGGGGAGAGGCGCTTCGAGAGGAAGTTGTTGGTGGCGGCGGCGACGTCGGAGAAGGGGTAGAGCACGGCGAGCTCCGGGAGGGAGTCACGGAGCGCGGCGAGGCTCGACGAGGTGCCGGAGGAGTAGATGGAAGACGACGAGGTCGAGCTGGTGGTGCCGGTGCGCCGACTGCTAATGCCGGCGGCGGCGGCGGCGGCGGCGGCGACGCCCGAGGAGGAGGTCGTCGTGGTCGAGCGTGAGGAGCGCTGGTGCCGGGACTTGGGTGTGGACGCCATGGCCGCGGATTTGGTCTTGCACATGAGATGAAGGTTCGGAGGAACAGAGGTGGTGGAGAGCACTCGAGACCATTAGGTGCGGTAATTAGGGTTAGGTTTAGGGTTAGGGTTTCCGCTACGAAGACGAAGAGAAGAAAGGAAACGGAGAGCGAAAGGCCCCGGGTTCGGAAGTTCGAGAGCGAGAGATAAGAGATAAGATTACTCGCGGGAGCAGTACGGGGAGTTGCCCACGGAGCACGTTTCCGCGCGTATTATAAAGGTGAAGTTACCAAAATGCCCTCTTTCCATTTAATATCTGCTTTAATAATATTGTTTTTTTTTTTTAGTCCTATCTCAATAATTCACTTCAAAAGTTTATATAAATAATTCGTCAACTTACAGTAGTTAGTAGTTACGTGTTGGTAGTTACGTGTGCCCAAATTTCAATACGTATAGCTCTAACCCAAAATAATAATAATAATAATAATAATAAGCATTTTCTCAATCCAACAATTATAAAAATAATTTTTAAAATTTTAGTACTAAAAAATACTTAATAAATTTTTAGATTACAGCGAATCAGGGAATAGTACACTAAGCATTTGAAATATCTGACTCAAAAAATATATAAAATTATACTAAATTGATTAATGCTATATCAAATAGAAAAAATAAAATAAAAATTATCAACAATCAAATATTTTTAAAATAATATAAATTTCAAAGTAGTTTCACTTATTTTTTACCAAATCAAAATCAATGTAAAATTCGAATTAAGGGGTTCAAGATTTTTAATTTGTTGATTATAATAAAAAACTTTTTCTTGTGGTAGGAGTTAATATAAAAAAATTTTAAATAAGAGGTGCATTCACAATTAACTAAAAATTTTATATTAGAAAAATAGATTGTACTTTATCTACAAGTATTTTTAATTTACGTCAACAAATATACTAGCTATAATTTAACTAAATAATTTTAAAATTAAATTTGATGAATAAGATTTAAAAAGCAATAATTAAAAAGTAGAAAAAATTTTTACAAATTTTTCTCGCACAAGGATGCGAAGTGCAAAATTGCCACCCCAACGAAGTGGGACCCACCACTGCAAGGGAGTGTGCATATGTGGGGCGTGCGCGTTAGCACGTGCGGGGCTAATTAATTTTGGCGCGTCCCACGATCCCACCTCATTGGTTATAATATTAAAAATATTTAAAAACTCATAATTAATGACGAAACAATGATGGCATGTTGGAGCAAACATTTAGCCAATTATTATTATCATTATTTTAATTAAGATGAAAAGAACTATTAACATCCCAAAATATATTTGCGTTTCTTATGTATTTGAAAAAACATTGAATTGTTTCTGAAAATAAAAAAAATATTTAAATAATTAGATTGAAATATTTAAAATAAAAATAATTATAATTTTAAAATAATAATATTTTATCTAATTAATTAATATAAAAATATTAATTAAATAATAAATAATAATATTTTATCTAATTAATTAATATACAAATATTAATTAAATAATATTTTATTTTAATTTATTAATTATTGATAGATAATTATAAATATTAATTAATTAATTAATTAATTAATTCACAATAATAATTTAATTAATTATTGCTAGATAATCCTAAATATTAATTGATAAAATAATTAATAATTATTATTATTATTAATAAATAATTTAATTATCTATAAATACTTTAATAAATTAATAAATTAATTAGTTAATTATCTAATAATAAAATAATTAATTAGTTAAAATATTAAATTAATTAAATAGTTAATACAATAATTAAAATTATATTTACTGTAATTAAGTTATTCTTAAATGGAAACAAGCATGGTTCAGAAAAAAAAAAATAGAATAGTAGTTCGAACCTTATACCAATTTATTTCAGAGAGACGATAACTACTGTTCTCGTACAAACCAAATACGTTTGGATCGGTTTGGCTTGGGATTAAAGGAGGATATCCCTTTAATCCTGAAACGTGCTTTGAAGAGTCCCCCCTTAATTGGGACAAGGTTGGGTTTTCCAAACTTATCCCCACCTGCTTTTTTTTTAAAAAAAAAATTTAAAATTTAAATTTTAAAATATTTAAATTTATAAATTTATAAATTTTATTTTTTTTTAAAAAAATTAATATTTTTTTATATACAATAAAATATACATTTTAATAAATATTTTAAATTAAATATTTAAAATCATACAAGTAAAATTTTTATTTGTTTTAAAAAATTATTATAATTAAGGACAATTTCGTTATCTCATATAATTACTACTCTCTATTTCTCTTATTCTCTATTATCATACTAAATACATTTTTACAATAGTTCCAGCTAGTTCCCACACTTATATTTATTTCCAAAATAATTAATTCTTTTTTATTTCATAACCAAACGAAGCCCAAGATGAGCAAAACTGAAACAAGATCTTATTCCATTTCTTGTTCCCATGCCAAACGATGCTGTCTGTGATATAAGTGGTCAATAATTAATAATAAATCAGCAACTTAAATTGAATTAAATTTAATCATATACTGAATAAGTTTATTTATTGATAATAAAATTTGATCACTTAAGAAGAGTAAGTTTGACTCTTATAAACCCGACTTTGTGGCTAATCTACCTGAGGCGATTCCTCACACACTGATGCAATTGTATTATAATTCGATAGATTTGTACTAATTACGAGTTGATAAAACTCTGTAGTATTTAAATATATTGTATTTTCTGATATGTTGGGCTTGGTTTTTCTTTGATGGGTCAAGTTGATAAAGCAGATTGCTATTACGAATATTCCTTCATGGACAGCCAGACAGGTCACATCTGATTTTAAACATTTTTAAGTGGGGTGAAGATGACAAATAAAGTTGAAAATGAATTAAGATTTTTTTATTTTTTTATTTTTTTTTATTTTTTTTTTTTTGAGAGAAGAATAACACGTTATCATTGAATTTAGCAATATGAATGAGACAGTAAAGCCTCTCAAGAATGGCAGAAAAAAAAATACTAATAATAATAATAATAATAATAATAATAAGGCTAAATTACAGAAAATTTTTATGTAATATTTCGTTTTTTTACTTTGCCCTCCTGTTTTTTAAAAGTCTACATTAATTGCCGAAATATGCATTTACTTCCGCCGTCACCATTCCGTGAGTGAGCCGTCAGTTTTTTAAAGATATTATTGGATATACCCAAAATACCTTCAAGAATGGCGGGAAATAAGTCTAAACCCCTTTCTCTTCCCTCCATTATCTTTTTCCTCTAATATAAGGTAAGGGCATTTTCGTCAATTTACCTCATCCGTTAACGCCGTTGCCCCCTAAAAATAATTCGGTAATTACGATGGGGCAAAATATAGGCTTTTAAAAGACATGGAGACAAAGTAAAAAAATAGAATATTATAGCAAAATTTTCTATAATTTAGCCTAATAATAATAATAATAATAATAATAAATAAATAAATATATATATATATATATATATATATATATATATATATATATATATATATATATATATATTACCAACAGTCCAAATCGTCAACCCAACTTATTTCTAACGGAGCTGATAGAGAACAGGAGATCAGTTTATGGGATCATAATGTTTTTAAGTATAATGTGAGGTCTCGGAATCCCCCGCGCAGGGTTGCTGGTTGTTGGGCAGCTTTCGGTCGCCGTTGGGGGTGTTGGTGCGCGTGTTGGGGGCCCAGAAATGGATTTGTGATGCAATTTGGGATTTGCTTGCATCACTGCAGGCCTGTGTGGGTTGCGCGCATTTTGGACACAAGTGGTGGGCTTCGGGCTTAAATTGAGACCCCGTGGGATGTTGGAGGACCCGTCGGGTGTTTAGAAGTGATTTCGCGCGAATCTGATGTCAAAATTAGACTCCGGGTGAAGTCCGGATAAAAGTTTACCTCTCCGGTCGCCTTCGGGAATTTTTAGAGTTGGAATTGGGCAAATCGGACTTTAAAAATGGACCCGGCGCGAAAATCGGATCGAGTGGGCATTCGGCAAATTTTCGGGTGAGAATTTGGAGATTTGGATATCGTTTTTGGATTCAGCGCGCGAAATCGCTAAGAGTTGACTATTTATTTGTTGGATTTGGAGCCCGGATGAAGTGCGCGTTTTTCGAGGCAAAACGACACGTTTACCGAGGCGTGGCGCGGCACGGAACGCGAGAAGCGGCGCGTTTCCCGAGGGTGTACGGGCGGCGTGCGCGCCTGGCGAGCGTCAGCGCGGGACGCGCGGGGGCCGCCACGTGGCGGGCCCCCGTTGGCGCCCGCGCGCCCGTGTAACGGGCGCGTGTCCCGCGCCTGGGGTGGCACGGTGCAACGCGCCCGTGTGGCGGGCGCGTTGCCGTGCGCCACGTGGCGCGTGGGCGCGCGCGCGGACCGGGTGCGCGCGCCCATGCGCTGTGGACCGGCTGTTGGGGCTCCCCATTGGTCCGAGCCGTGGACCGGGGCCGTAGACCGGCCCCGTGGACCACCTTCTCTCTCCCTCCTTTTTCTTCTTCTTCTTCCTCCCCGCACCGCCATTTCTCCCTTTCTTTCTTTCTTCTGCACCCGAGAGCGAGAGGGAGTGAGGGAGGGGGGTTGCGTGAGGTGCGGCGGCGCGTCGTCGACCTCGTTTTGCGTGCGAGGTCGCCCGGCGGAGCGTTTCGGCGACGGCGGCGCCAACGGGTAGGTCCCGTGCGTTGGTTTTTCTGTATTTTTGTACAGTTTTTGGAGCGTTCTTTTAGACTGTAACTGACCCTCTTGCTCCTTTCTGTGTTGGGCACCGTGCACCGTTTTGCGTGCGGACTCCGGCACCGTGCACCGTTTTGCGTGCGGACTCCGTTTTGCGTGCGGATCCTGGCACCGTGCACCGTTTTGCGTGCGGACTCCGGCACCGTGCACCGTTTTGCGTGCGGACTCTGTTTTGCGTGCGGATCCTGGCACCGTGCACCGTTTTGCGTGCGGACTCCGTTTTGCGTGCAGATCCTGGCACCGTGCACCGTTTTGCGTGCGGACTCCGGCACCGTGCACCGTTTTGCGTGCGGACCCCGTTTGGCGTGCAGATTCCGGCACCGTGCACCGTTTTGCGTGCGGACTTCGTTTGGCATGCGGATTCCGGCACCGTGCATCGTTTTGCGTGCGAACTCCGTGGAGGCCAATTGCAAGTGTGTACGAGCAATTGGTGGCAAATCGAGGTGGGTGGCCTTATCTCCATGTTTTATGGAATGTACATTAATTCTATTGATGTAGGACTATGCATGATAGTTTATTTCCTTGTGTAGCATGCTAGATTGTTGGAATGGCTATCCCTTTATTATCTGTTAATGTAGTTATCTTGGAACTTGACCTAGCACCCCCGTCATATGTTGTATGTGTAACCAGACTAGTAGAAAACCCTCACTTGGGCTAGGGTTATTTATGCTTAGACATCCACACCGTACCTTCATCCCTGGACATAGTGTTTTCTCGCCCGGGTAGTGGGCCGAGAGGTCGGGACCTGCTTTTAGTGTGGGATGCTTTTACACTCTTGCCTGGGAGCAGAGTGGAGTCTGGTAGTTGTACTGGGTTGCTTATCTGTGCCGGGAGCCGTTTGGGTAAACGGTGGTCCCGGGAGGTCTTGTTTCCCTGTTGTGCCGTCGCGGAGGGAGCCGTTGCGCAGACGGCAGTCCCGGGCCGTCGAGTATCTTCCGGTCCGTCTTGTTGGGAACCGTTGGGGTTGACGGTGGTCCCAGGTCGTTGAGTGTTGTCCGACCTGTTTTGTTACCCTGAGTTGTGGGTCGCTCCTGGCTGTGGAGTATCTCCGGCCAGTGAGCCTTGTGCTGCGAGCCGTTGGGGAGGCTAGTGTCTCGTGTTTCGAGTTAGCCGAGCAGCTGAGTCGTCGAGAGTGCTCCGACTGTTGTGTGAGGTATTTTGGGGATCTTGAGCCCTACCGTTCTGAGAGTGAGCGTGGATTTTGACTAGCCTGCATATGCCAATGTTTGATACTCTATACCGCGCCGTTCTACTCAGTGGGAGTCGCGTCCTGAGATGCCGCTGCGGATACGATGGTTGGCCTGTTGAGGCAGTTTTCCGCAGTTGAGGCAACGATGGGCCTGTTGAGGCAGTTTTGCGCGAGGGATGAGTTAGTAGGACAGGACGCCCCACGTAAATCCCGTCCTCATGTGGATGTGTGGTAGTGGGCAGGAGCGTTCCTAGTCGACGGGCGCAGGCTTGACTGGACCTTTGAGGTAGTCAGTTCGTTTGGGTCGATTGAGCACCTTGGGTGCGAGTGGTCTCATTTGCTTTCATCTGTTCCACTTTTTGGAGTATCTAGATAGAGGCATGGTAGCTGTAGAGTAGCTCCAGCTTTTCTTGTTCAGTTTTCATTGCATTGTTATCTTTGGCCTCTAGTAGACTTGGTGGGCAGACCGTTGGGCTTGTTGACGGCACCCACTGAGAACTACTGTGGGAAGTAGTTCTCACACCCGTCGTGGTGTCTTTTTCCCCAGGAACTTCTTCTCCTGTTCCTGTTGCTCCAGTTGCTGATCCTTCTGACCGAGGCGAGGGAGTCGCGAGCTAGTTTCCTACCCGTCATTGGAGTGTAGCAGTACCCCTTCAGAGGAGAGCTTCAGTAGATTAGTTTTCTTCTTTTTACAGTTTGAGAGACTGATGTAGTGAGGATATTTGTATCGAGAGTTTGTACACTGATGTATTTTTGGAGATACCTCCCCTTTTGAGTTTTGTATCAGAGGACTTTGTATACGATCGTATTTGGGAGATGGGTATTGTATTATTTTCAGTTGTACAGGGTTTGGTTTTCAGCTCTTTTAGTGGTTTACTTTCAGCTCTGATATCTGTATACTGTAGTTGATTCTTCCTGCAGGATAGACGCTTCGTCTGTACGGCAGTTTCCGTACAGATGGCGGATCTGTTAGTGAGCCCGGGTCGCAGTTTCGACCCCGGGGCGTGACAGATTAGAGTGGTATCAGAGCCTAGGTTGTAGGTCGTGGTGGACTTAGAAACCCTAGGCTTGTGGTTGGATATTAGGATGACTACGTGAGAGTCGTGACTTTTAGCGAGAGTCCTGATTGACTTTTTACCTCTCCCAAGAGACGGGATGAGAGTTTGGCATGTTTATTCTCCTAATCGATTATGTTGGTTGCAGACAACATAATGCTATGGAATGGATGACATGTCTTAGACTTTCGCTGGATTGGGTCGTATGGTTGTTGTGTCCTGACGTTTGTAGTTGTGCAGTGGGTTGCGATACCCCTGAGACGTCGTGTTGTGAAAAGGACACGCATTTTCCCTGGCTGAGTTACCAGGAGAGTGTTTTCCCTGGCTGAGTTACCAGGAGGGCATTTTCCCTGGCCGAGTCACCAGGAGGGCATTTTCCCTGGCTGAGTTACCAGGAGAGCGTTTTCCCTGGCTGAGTTACCAGGAGGGCATTTTTCCTGGCCGAGTCACCAGGAGGGCATTTTCCCTGGCTGAGTTACCAGGAGAACGTTTTCCCTGGCTGAGTTACCAGGAGAGCATTTTCCCTGGCCGAGTCACCAGGAGGGCATTTTCCCTGGCTGAGTTACCAGGAGAGCGTTTTCCCTGGCTGAGTTACAAGGAGAGCATTTTCCCTGGCTGAGTTACCAGGAGGGCATTTTCCCTGGCTGAGTTACCAGGAGGGCATTTTCCCTGGCCGAGTCACCAGGAGGGCATTTTCCCTGACTGAGTTACCAGGAGAGCGTTTTCCCTGGCTGAGTTACCAGGAGAGCATTTTCCCTGGCTGAGTCACCAGGAGGGCGTTTTCCCTGGCTGAGTTACCAGGAGAGCGTTTTCCCTGGCTGAGTTACCAGGAGGGCATTTTCCCTGGCTGAGTTACCAGGAGGGCATTTTCCCTGGCTGAGTCACCAGGAGGGCATTTTCCCTGGCTGAGTTACCAGGAGAGCATTTTTCCCTGGCTGAGTTACCAGGAGGGCATTTTCCCTGGCTGAGTTACCAGGAGGGCATTTTCCCTGGCTGAGTCACCAGGAGGGCATTTTCCCTGGCTGAGTTACCAGGAGAGCGTTTTCCCTGGCTGAGTTACCAGGAGAGCGTTTTCCCTGGCTGAGTTACCAGGCGGGCATTTCCGCTGGCCGAGTTACCAGATGGATAATTATCACTGGCCGAGTTACCAGATGGATAATTATCACTGGCCGAGTTACCAGATGGATAATTATCACTGGCCGAGTTACCAGATGGATAATTATCGCTGGCCGAGTTACCAGATGGATAATTATCACTGGCCGAGTTACCAGATGGATAATTATCGCTGGCCGAGTTACCAGATGGATAATTATCGCTGGCCGAGTTACCAGATGGATAATTATCGCTGGCCGAGTTACCAGATGGATAATTATCGCTGGCCGAGTTACCAGATGGATAATTATCACTGGCCGAGTTACCAGATGGATAATTATCACTGGCCGAGTTACCAGATGGATAATTATCGCTGGCCGAGTTACCAGATGGATAATTATCACTGGCCGAGTTACCAGATGGATAATTATCACTGGCCGAGTTACCGGATGATAATTATCACTGGCCGAGTTACCAGATGGGTAATTATCACTGGCCGAGTTACCAGATGGGTAATTATCACTGGCCGAGTTACCAGATGGATAATTATCACTGGCCGAGTTACCAGATGGATAATTATCACTGGCCGAGTTACCAGATGATAATTATCACTGGCTGAGTTACCAGATGGATACTTTCCCCTGGCCGAGCTACCAGAGGCGATGCCGCCCAGTGAGGGGCGATGCCGCCCAGCGAGAGGCGAGGCCGCCCAGTGAGGGGCGATGCCGCCCAGTGAGTGGCGATGCCGCCCAATGAGTGGCGAAGGTTCGGCCTGTTGAGGCGATTTTCACCTCCGGCCGAGTTACCAGGTGGTTATTTTGGTGAGATTGAGATGACCCGACAGGACGCCGAGATTTGATGGCGTCGAGTTCGTCCTGATGGACTACCGGGAGCGTCTCCAGCCGTGAGCTGCTTGTTGACATAGTTTCCCGCTTTGAACGAGAGGGACCGAATCCCTGAACGGTAAAGGAGCGAAAACTTCGATAGACTGAGCCTAGGGTCTGTTCTTGTTTGGTTGGGGTTCTAGGCACCGGTCTATCAGAATTTTTGGATCCTTGCCGCGTCAGTCGGTTCTTCTCGCCTATGAGTGGGGTGTTGCTGTGAGTTGAGTCGTTGAGGGTTCTCCGACATAGCTGTGAGAGTGCTAGGGCATTTGCATTGATGTATGGGCTAGAGATAGGACCTTTAGCTTGTGCTCGTGAGGTTCAGATACCTGATCACGTGTTGCACATAGATGGGAGTTATTGGTCCTGCCCAGTGCAGTTGGGGCCCTGGTTTTTGCCTGTTGATCTTTTGGCCCTTCCTCAGCTCCGGGTTTTCGAGGTAGTGTTGGGTATAGGGCTGTGAAGATCTGAGGCCTTGATGCTTTAGATACCACGCCGTTGATACACGGTGGTGATGCCACGCCGTTGATACACGGTGGTGATGCCACGCCGTTGATACACGGTGGTGATGCCACGCCGTTGATACACGGCAGTGATGCCACACCGTTGATACACGGTGGTGATGCCACGCCGTTGGCGCACGGCAGTGAGGCCACGCCGTTGGTACACGGCAGTAATGCCACGCCGTGGGTGCACGGCAGTGATGCCACGTTGTAGGTACACAACGGTGAGAGGCTTTTGGATGTTTCGGACTTTTGACCGCGAGTTGGGCATCAGCTTTATGATCGCCTTGTGAGCCAGTTTTCAGTCACGTTCACCGACGGTTTGGTCCCCGTCAGGGTGTTCTTTATGAGTTGAGGGATCGACTTCGACCCGTGGGTCCGTTGGGGTTATGATAGCATGTTGAGCGACCAACTGTGGCACGAGATTGTGTCTCTTGAGGATCCCTTTTGAGGGTAGCCGGCAGTTGAGTAGTCCACTCGGGTGGTTTTGGATCGGGAAGTGACCGAGTAAAGACCCCAACTTATTGGATTTCCCTTCCTTATTGGACGAGTCCGCGGGTATGCTTCGGGTCGTCTTGTTGAGGGTAGCACCATGTTGTTGTTTGGTGCGTATTACACTTGTGGTTATTTCAGTTTTCCCCCAGCCTTTTTGTGGAGCCCTTGGTTTTTCACGTCTCAGCTCAGTAGTGATGTGATTTTTTTTCCTCGCCCGTGATTTACTTGCCCCTTTGAGATCCGTGATTACTGGAGTACGAGGGACGCCCGTTGCAATTTCTGGCTCGAGAGATGAGAGAATTGCACATCGGGTAATACCGTACTTGTTGTTGTTGTTGCGGAGTAATCACGAGGAGCGAGTGGGGGAGCTGGAGGCGTATTGTTAGATACCTAACCGTGGTATTCTTGACTCCTGATGGGCTTGATCTAGTTTCGAGGACGAAACTTTCTTTTAGTGGGGGAGGATGTGAGGTCCCGGAATCCCCCGCGCAGGGTTGCTGGTTGTTGGGCAGCTTTCGGTCGCCGTTGGGGGTGTTGGTGCGCGTGTTGGGGGCCCAGAAATGGATTTGTGATGCAATTTGGGATTTTCTTGCATCACTGCAGGCCTGTGTGGGTTGCGCGCATTTGGACACAAGTGGTGGGCTTCGGGCTTAAATTGAGACCCCGTGGGATGTTGGAGGACCCGTCGGGTGTTTAGAAGTGATTTCGCGCGAATCTGATGTCAAAATTAGACTCCGGGTGAAGTCCGGATAAAAGTTTACCTCTCCGGTCGCCTTCGGGAATTTTTAGAGTTGGAATTGGGCAAATCGGACTTTAAAAATGGACCCGGCGCGAAAATCGGATCGAGTGGGCATTCGGCAAATTTTCGGGTGAGAATTTGGAGATTTGGATATCGTTTTTGGATTCAGCGCGCGAAATCGCTAAGAGTTGACTATTTATTTGTTGGATTTGGAGCCCGGATGAAGTGCGCGTTTTTCGAGGCAAAACGACACGTTTACCGAGGCGTGGCGCGGCACGGAACGCGAGAAGCGGCGCGTTTCCCGAGGGTGTACGGGCGGCGTGCGCGCCTGGCGAGCGTCAGCGCGGGACGCGCGGGGGGCCGCCACGTGGCGGGCCCCCGTTGGCGCCCGCGCGGGCGCGGGGGCACGCGCGCCCGTGTAACGGGCGCGTGTCCCGCGCCTGGGGTGGCACGGTGCAACGCGCCCGTGTGGCGGGCGCGTTGCCGTGCGCCACGTGGCGCGTGGGCGCGCGCGCGGACCGGGTGCGCGCGCCCATGCGCTGTGGACCGGCTGTTGGGGCTCCCCATTGGTCCGAGCCGTGGACCGGGGCCGTAGACCGGCCCCGTGGACCACCTTCTCTCTCCCTCCTTTTTCTTCTTCTTCTTCCTCCCCGCACCGCCATTTCTCCCTTTCTTTCTTTCTTCTGCACCCGAGAGCGAGAGGGAGTGAGGGAGGGGGGTTGCGTGAGGTGCGGCGGCGCGTCGTCGACCTCGTTTTGCGTGCGAGGTCGCCCGGCGGAGCGTTTCGGCGACGGCGGCGCCAACGGGTAGGTCCCGTGCGTTGGTTTTTCTGTATTTTTGTACAGTTTTTGGAGCGTTCTTTTAGACTGTAACTGACCCTCTTGCTCCTTTCTGTGTTGGGCACCGTGCACCGTTTTGCGTGCGGACTCCGGCACCGTGCACCGTTTTGCGTGCGGACTCCGTTTTGCGTGCGGATCCTGGCACCGTGCACCGTTTTGCGTGCGGACTCCGGCACCGTGCACCGTTTTGCGTGCGGACTCTGTTTTGCGTGCGGATCCTGGCACCGTGCACCGTTTTGCGTGCGGACTCCGTTTTGCGTGCAGATCCTGGCACCGTGCACCGTTTTGCGTGCGGACTCCGGCACCGTGCACCGTTTTGCGTGCGGACCCCGTTTGGCGTGCAGATTCCGGCACCGTGCACCGTTTTGCGTGCGGACTTCGTTTGGCATGCGGATTCCGGCACCGTGCATCGTTTTGCGTGCGAACTCCGTGGAGGCCAATTGCAAGTGTGTACGAGCAATTGGTGGCAAATCGAGGTGGGTGGCCTTATCTCCATGTTTTATGGAATGTACATTAATTCTATTGATGTAGGACTATGCATGATAGTTTATTTCCTTGTGTAGCATGCTAGATTGTTGGAATGGCTATCCCTTTATTATCTGTTAATGTAGTTATCTTGGAACTTGACCTAGCACCCCCGTCATATGTTGTATGTGTAACCAGACTAGTAGAAAACCCTCACTTGGGCTAGGGTTATTTATGCTTAGACATCCACACCGTACCTTCATCCCTGGACATAGTGTTTTCTCGCCCGGGTAGTGGGCCGAGAGGTCGGGACCTGCTTTTAGTGTGGGATGCTTTTATTCTCTTGCCTGGGAGCAGAGTGGAGTCTGGTAGTTGTACTGGGTTGCTTATCTGTGCCGGGAGCCGTTTGGGTAAACGGTGGTCCCGGGAGGTCTTGTTTCCCTGTTGTGCCGTCGCGGAGGGAGCCGTTGCGCAGACGGCAGTCCCGGGCCGTCGAGTATCTTCCGGTCCGTCTTGTTGGGAACCGTTGGGGTTGACGGTGGTCCCAGGTCGTTGAGTGTTGTCCGACCTGTTTTGTTACCCTGAGTTGTGGGTCGCTCCTGGCTGTGGAGTATCTCCGGCCAGTGAGCCTTGTGCTGCGAGCCGTTGGGGAGGCTAGTGTCTCGTGTTTCGAGTTAGCCGAGCAGCTGAGTCGTCGAGAGTGCTCCGACTGTTGTGTGAGGTATTTTGGGGATCTTGAGCCCTACCGTTCTGAGAGTGAGCGTGGATTTTGACTAGCCTGCATATGCCAATGTTTGATACTCTATACCGCGCCGTTCTACTCAGTGGGAGTCGCGTCCTGAGATGCCGCTGCGGATACGATGGTTGGCCTGTTGAGGCAGTTTTCCGCAGTTGAGGCAACGATGGGCCTGTTGAGGCAGTTTTGCGCGAGGGATGAGTTAGTAGGACAGGACGCCCCACGTAAATCCCGTCCTCATGTGGATGTGTGGTAGTGGGCAGGAGCGTTCCTAGTCGACGGGCGCAGGCTTGACTGGACCTTTGAGGTAGTCAGTTCGTTTGGGTCGATTGAGCACCTTGGGTGCGAGTGGTCTCATTTGCTTTCATCTGTTCCACTTTTTGGAGTATCTAGATAGAGGCATGGTAGCTGTAGAGTAGCTCCAGCTTTTCTTGTTCAGTTTTCATTGCATTGTTATCTTTGGCCTCTAGTAGACTTGGTGGGCAGACCGTTGGGCTTGTTGACGGCACCCACTGAGAACTACTGTGGGAAGTAGTTCTCACACCCGTCGTGGTGTCTTTTTCCCCAGGAACTTCTTCTCCTGTTCCTGTTGCTCCAGTTGCTGATCCTTCTGACCGAGGCGAGGGAGTCGCGAGCTAGTTTCCTACCCGTCATTGGAGTGTAGCAGTACCCCTTCAGAGGAGAGCTTCAGTAGATTAGTTTTCTTCTTTTTACAGTTTGAGAGACTGATGTAGTGAGGATATTTGTATCGAGAGTTTGTACACTGATGTATTTTTGGAGATACCTCCCCTTTTGAGTTTTGTATCAGAGGACTTTGTATACGATCGTATTTGGGAGATGGGTATTGTATTATTTTCAGTTGTACAGGGTTTGGTTTTCAGCTCTTTTAGTGGTTTACTTTCAGCTCTGATATCTGTATACTGTAGTTGATTCTTCCTGCAGGATAGACGCTTCGTCTGTACGGCAGTTTCCGTACAGATGGCGGATCTGTTAGTGAGCCCGGGTCGCAGTTTCGACCCCGGGGCGTGACATATAATATAGAAAGTGTAGTTATAAACAAATATATTATATTAAATTATTTAGATCGAAATGGTGCAAATAGAGGTCTAAATTTCATATTGATAGATGAATAGCATTTTAATAATAATAATAATAATAATAATAATGAAGTAGCAGGATATACATATTTTGATGTGTAAGGGGCACATTAATTTTAGGTTGAGTAACGAGCCCATAGCTCGTGGTTGTGGTTGTTGTTTTTTTTTTTTTTTTTTTTTTTTTTTTTTTTTTCTTTCTTTTTCTTTCTTTTTCTGTGAGGCCTGGTTGTCTCGATTTTTGTAACTAAATTCATCCTTGTAATGAATGAATCGGCAGCATGCTGCCTTGCCCTCAAAAAAAAAAAAAAAAAAAATTAGGTTGAGTAATAAAAATTGAATGTTTTTGCTGTTTAGATTCGATAAGAATGATTGGGAGATATGCAACATTGAGAAGTATCTAAAAATATCCTATTTAAAATATCTAAAAATATACTTTAATAAAAGGCTAAATTATAGAAAAATTTTTTGTAATATCCCGCTTTTTCACTTTGCTTCCTGTCTTTTAAAAGCCTATATTTTGCCCCCTCTTAATTACCGAAATATGCATTTACCCCCGCCGTCACGATTCCGTGAGTGAACCATCAGTTTTTTTAAAAATATTATTGGATATACTCAAAATACCCTTCAAAAATGACGGGAAATAAGTCTAAACCTCTTTCTCTTTCCTTCATTACCTTTTTCCTCCAATATAAGGTAAGGACATTTTCGTCAATTTACCTCATTCGTTAACACCGTTGCCCCCTAAAGACAATTCGGTAATTATCAGGAGGCAAAATATAGGCTTTTAAAAGATAGAGGGGCAAAGTGAAAAAACGGGATATTACAAAAGAGTTTTCTGTAATTTAGTCTTAATAAAATACAGTATTTTTTTTTTTTTTTTTTTTTTTTTAAGAAAAAGGCACCCTTGATATAAGTGGTCTTCAGTAAATTTTTTTGGATAATTCATTTGTAGGGACATTGTTCAGACAATGATTATGACATAGAGCACAAATGTTTTCTTTCTCGAAAAAAATCACCCAATGTAATGCAATACCATTTATATTATGGAATATTTAAAATATAAGATTAAATATAATTGAGTAGTTTGAATTTATATTCAACTATGTTACGTGCGGAACAAAACACATTACTCCAGGGGTGTACTACATTGTTATATATATATATATATATTTATATATATATATATATATATTTTCTAGATGATTAAATAGTTTTTTTTTTTGAAAAAAAAAAAAGAGAAAGAAGATGAGCTTTGACTGGTATAAGCAGAGATAAACTGGTTTTCAATGGCTTTAAATAGATAAAAAATTCCTAAGTAGTTCATTGTTCAGAGAGAATTTGTTAGATGATGGTGACATGAGTAGAAGAAAATAAAAAATGCGAAAGCAACATAAATTAATAGTTTAGTTCATATATATTTGTTTTTAATAGAATGGGACCAGTATCTATTAGTTGATCAGGGTCAAAAGTTTGAATTAGGGCTTGGGTTTATTGTGAATTTGCCATGTGAATGTGTCTCAAATGGGGACATTATATAATAAAAATTTTCTGATGGAGAAATTTGAGACGGTGCGGCTGAGTAGAGCGGTTTAAAAAATTCCTAATCGCCTTATAATGATTTAAATGATTTATTTCACTCTATTATAAGATGTAATGCTATTTTATAAAATTATATTTGAATAATACTGATAGAAGAAGCAATCTAACAAAATAGTGCCAGTAACTTTTACCAGTAACGTTGCAGGAGGGCTTGCTGTCAAACAAACTGGAGGTCCGCAACGGTATAACCGTCGACAGGCTCTGGGATGCGAAAGGCCTCAAGAAGGGTGCACTGGAAAAAAGGATGCTAACCACCATCACGACCACCTGGTGAAACATTTGGTTGGAAAGAAACAGAATGTCTTTCGATAATAAAAAACGTTGCCTCGGTGCTTTACTAGCGGAAATTAGGCTTTGCCGATCGAACTGGACCAGATTCTGTTGCCTAGGTTTTTTTTTTTTTTTTTTTTTTTTTTTTTTTTTTGGGGGGGGGGGGGGGGGGGGGGGGTCCGGCTGCTTCACTGCAGAAACCGGCTGCCCAGTTGCTAAGTTCATTTTCGTTATGAATAAAGCGGCAACATACTACCTTTTTCTCAAAAAAACTTTTTGATAGCAGAATCGACAGTCTCTAGCGCAAGTGGCAAATGATTTGGTGATTGATATTCGAAGTTAGTTCGAAGTTTAATTGCTATATATTTTCAGCTAAGTTTATTTCAAAAATAAACGAAACGGATAGTATACTTTTTTTTTTTTATTTTTTTTTAAAAAAAAAAAAAAAAAAAAACTTTGATAGCAGAGTTTCTACTTCCTAATATTTTATGTTAATTTTCTACTAAAGTAGAAACTTCACATGTTTGTAGCTTACCCTTGGATGATGATGATAATAATAATAATAATAATAAAAGCATGGCCAAAGGCCCAAAACAATGCCAGCTACAAGAAAGAAGTTTCAAAGAGAAACTTCAAATTTGGAGCAATCAGGATTAGAAGAAGCTTATTTTAACTTTTCATTCTGAGTGATGAGTTCTAATTTTTTTGTATGTTAAATCAAAAGCCAATTAGGAGTTTGCAAGAAAGACTCCCAGAGAGTCTTATATTCCTAAGCTATTTTATACAATTCAAGTCTACTAATGTAAACAAGACCCACCAAAGAAAGAATGCTAAGATAAAGACATAGGAGGTTGAGGAGACAAGTGACACTTCCAAGGGTACAAGATTTAAACAATCCTATCAACAAAAGATTTTTAAAATCCAATATTACCTCATGTGTACAAAAAGAATTGTGTGACTACAAATGAATATATCCCTCTGTTCTTCAGTTCTTTTGGAATGTTACCATACAAAAGAATGCTATACACCGAAAAACTACACCATAAACAAAAAGTATAAATATACAAAGGCCCCAATCTTTTATGTCATATCCACTTCTAACAAGTGAACCACATCTAGTTATAAGCCATACTCCAGAATACCTGCAGTATGAAAATAGATTTATATTTCCGTAGCATTTTAGACCTATCAAATACATAAAAAAGATACAGCAATATGACGAATTTGGGTATTTAAGTTATACCTCTCAGCATTTGCGATAACGAATGCTTCTAATGCCCATTTTGTGTAGCATAAATTAGCCAAGAATTTCGAGCTTTTCTGCTGAGTTGCTATGAGTGTTAAGACGACAGGAAGTAGCGCGGACCACTGCACGGTCAACAGTAGCAGCACACGTTAGAATTCAAATAAAAAAAGAAAAAAAAAAAGAAAAAGGATGATCAAATATACTAGGTATATATATTAGGCAATCACGAATAGACACCCCGACTAACTGAATATAGGTCATTTGGAAAGAGGTCCCAGGAATTTAGTCCTTCGGATTCGGACTAGAACTCCTCAACCAACGCGTTGTTTAATCTCAGAAAATTCCTCCAGAGCTCGACGATCTCGGTAACTTTGCTGACAGAATATTCTATCACTAACTAGAGTATTCTATAACATTTTGTGGCGGAAATAATTAAGTTCTGAGTCTTTCTGACGGACGTAAGGGATATTTATGAAATCAAACAACATGCTAGTTGATGGTTTTGATTCCAAAAGACTCAAAAAGTTCAGGGACCAGTTTCCAGATAACCGTAAGTTGGGGGTGTCCATTCATTTTTCCCTATTTATTAAGAACAGAAAGCGTGGATTTCTGAATAGGTACCAGTTGGGCTGAACCCGGTTGGAAGAAGATGGCAAAGGTATAACCAATTCCAGTCACACAGTAAACTAGTGCGACGAGAATAACGTAGTTGTCCAGAATAGAAGACCTAGGGTTGTTGAAGAAATAGAACATAGAAAGGTAAACTATTGGCTTGATTATTGTATTGAAAAGATCAATGGTATCTTTTGAGAGAAAATACGCCAGTGAGCTCGTGCCGGAGGCTCTCTCCCTCCAGTAATGCAACTTCTCTAGTGAAAATGATCTCAAAGCTCCAATTTTGCACAAAAGAGCTGCAAATCAATATAGTTTCAATCAAGCAAAACACAAAGGGCACAAGGAACATTTTCAAAATTTCAAGTGATCTATCTACCTTGAATGAAACAAGAGTTTCCGGAGAAGATTAACCATGAAAATAAAAATATCCAAATGACATGCTAGAATGAGATAAGATTGCAGACTTACAAACTGCAATGACAGTGTATGTGTAGCCGAGTGCGCCGAATGTTTCATCACTCACTTTAGCTAGTGTACCTAAACAGACTCCAGCGAGACACAAGATTAAGTAGTCGACACCTTGTATTCTGGCTTCCCGAAGTCGCTGCTTGCCAACCCTGTACAATTGTATAATGAGCTTTCATAAGAAACTACCAGGCCCAGCCTCACGAAACAATGTGAGAATTAAACAGGTTCCAAATAGCTTGAGGTGTAGATAACTTTCACTTAAACAATAATTTTACATGTGTAACCCTGTAGAATTATCTATTGAAACACGCGCAAATATATACCTATGAACTCTGAATATAGACACAGTATCCTCACAAAAAAGCCAAGGAGCTTATATCAGAATTCAGCTTTTAGGGGTGTATATATGCATTGCAGGGATTTATGGCAATGTCTCAAGATGATAAATGAAGTTGAGAACATCTCGGCATGAAATTTTACCTCCCAAGGAAGTACTTGTACTGTCTAAGAACGCCAGGAGTGTGGCGGTTAGACAAATCTTTGGAATTTGAGAAATTATACTCATATTCATCCTTCTTTTGTCCTACAATATCCCTAACATTATCCCAGACTTCTCCGGCGATAGATTGCCTATCAGATTGGGTGGTCCCAGAAAAATTCTGCTCACTTCCCCTTACGGATGAGTCAGCATCAGAAGCCACCTGTAACATATCTCGAGGAACATCATAACCATTGTGTAGCATCCATCTAAGAGGCAACTCTTTACAATTTATGCCTGTACTTGTGTTTGGCTTTACAATGCCCTCTAAAATGTCGATGAAATAGTCGGGAGGGTTCACACGCTCAGGAACATTAATGCCCAGTCCTGCAAAGTACTCCTCAACTTTCTTTACTGATCCGTGATATACAGTCAGACCTCCTTTTGCGAGAAGTATCAAATCATCGAACATCTTGAATAAGGCATAGCTGGAAGAAAGCAAAATTATCATCAGCATAAATTGGTCATTTTTCATGAAATACTTGATTTTTTTTTTTCCGACGGTTAGTGATAGAATTGAAATGCATGAGAAAGTTCAGGAACTAAGTGACAGTTTTGGGATAGTACGGGGACTAAGTGACAGTTTTGGGATAGTACGGGGACTATCTGTACATTTTACTCAATGTCAAAATGTCTAACACTTGGAAACAGCTGAAATTGAAAACAACCTTGGCTGGTGAACCACCATGCAGATGTTCACTCCTTCGAGAGCTTCACGACGAAGGGCGCGAAGAAGTAGCTGGGACGAAGAACTATCTAAACCGGATGTAGGTTCATCCAATATCAATAATGATGGCTCCATAACCATCTCCAGGCCAACATTTACTCGTTTCCTCTGACCGCCAGAGATCCCACGCTTCTCCACCGTCCCAACCAAGGAATCTCGAACTGCTTGTAACCCTAAGGACTCGATTACTCTTTCCACAACTAGTACTTTATCAGCTTTGGATATGTCCGCTGAAAGCCTATAAAATAAAGGGTGGAATTACCACAAATTAAGAGTAGGAATTACTTGAAAGAAAATTTATGTCAAAATGAACAGATAATGATTTTATATAATACGATCATATTGTGGGACAAATCATGTCAAAACTGCCCAGATAAAAACACTAATCATATGGAAGTATTTTGTAATACCCGACACTAGTGACATTAGGAACATTGCATGAGTGCGATAATACAAACATGACAGAGAAAAAGACTAAAGCACACAACAACATTTATCACCGGTCGGAAAAATCAAGTTTTGCGGCCAAGATATTATCCATGTGTTATCAAGAAAGTTATTGCTCATTTGTTGATTTATCACCAGGGACATTTGTCAGCAAGAAATACAAGTATAAACAATGTATTGAAAATTTAACTAAAGGACGAGCACAACAAAAAGAAGTGCTACATATGATGTTGACCTGAAGTGAGCAAGAAAACATGCATATATTTAATTTTTTATCTCCATACCTGCACCTAGCACTGAACCAGAGATTTTCTTCAACCGTCAGGTTCCCATGAACAATATCATCTTGCGGGACAAAGCCAATTATCTTCTTATATGCGCGTATAGGCTCTATTTTCCCGTTTATAAGTACTAGTCCGGACACAGTACACCCAGTTGCCTTTCCAGCTAAAGCACTTAAGAATGTGGTCTTTCCAGCCCCAGATGGACCCATGACTGCAGCTACACGCCCAGGCATGAGCTTTCCTGTTACACACCTCAGAAGCTGTTTCTTACTCCCTTTAAGAGTAAGGGTTAGGTCTTTGAAAGCCACCTCAATTACAGGCCTCGTCCTAATCTCATTGTCAGTGGCCATAGAGATCACTCCCGAGAAGGTCAAGTTCTTATTTTGCTGTTGCATTGCCTTTTCCCTCTCGATCTGACCATAAGCGTACTTGAAAATTTGGCTTCGTGTATGCATTTGCTTACCTTTAGGCATGTTCTTTCTTAAGTTATTATCGCCTATCTCCAAATTGAAACCTTCATCATTATCAGGATTGTCTTCAAGCGAGCGCATCATTTTAGTAAGGTTACTAGGTTCCTTTTTCTTTCCCATGAACCCACCCGATGTTTTCTGTGATGTCGCTTCACCTGATCCACCTCGATCTGATTGCATAACAGACTTTTTCCGAGAGAATGTGCGAGATAATTGGGTCTGTAGTCCAATTGCGTGTTTCTTGGCAACATCTTTAGCTGATTTCCACCTTTCACGGGCTTGAACAGTTTCCCTAGCATGTCTCGCAGCGGCCTCTCTAGATTTGGCTTGTTTTCTTTCACGATTGGTGAGAATTTGACCCGAGAAGTTATATATAATTAAAAGCACTAAACTCAGCGCAACCTACAGTTTTGAAAGGAAAGAGGTTAGGTACTTTCAGCTCGATTCAAAACCACATGCATAGGAAAACAAACTTGTATAAGTTTTGGACAATAACAAGGAATTCTGCCGGCTTCTGGCCATTTTTTTTATGAATTTAACAGATGAAATAATCACAACGGTCTTTTACAAATAAGATAGCAAAGCTACAATTTAAATGTACTGCTACATATCATTTCATAATGATGTAACTACATATCGTTTCATAATGATGTACCTATAAATATAATATAACCATGAAATTCAAGAAAACGGTAGCCCAAAAGTTCTGCCTTTGAGGTATAGGAAAGGTCAACTGCACAAGGGCGGCGATAAGTTGGGCTGGGTCCGGCAGTTGGTTCAAAGTGGGTTAGTATTCGAATTTGGCATGCGCAATGTCTTCTAGTTGAAGATTAGAAGAAAAGAGTGAGTGAAAGAAGAGTTACCATCAATAAGGCGCCAAATATCGTAATATCCTGATTTGCAGAGTTTGGCTGACAAGAACTCTTCTTAAAGCACCCTGTAAGTGCATTATGACTTTAATCAGAAATCTGCACTTATTCTCAAATAAATCAAACAGAAATTAATCCAACAAAAATTCCTTGAAACAAAACACAGAGTAACTGGCAGCACAATATAGAGAGCTAACTTCGAAAGAGCTGTCAAATAATGCTTTTCTTTTTCTTTTTCCTTTTTTGATGTGAATGTAGTATAGGATGATTCCCTACACCAAGTCAAAATTGACTTTGCAAGTCTTCCAGTATCTCTGTGTCAATGTTTTACAGTTTACCCAATGTTTAATACTAGTCAGAAGAGCAATATAGATAAGAATTATGAAATAGGGACAAGGGGTATTGCAAATCATTGATGGACCTTGATAGCCTTGAGAAAATCAAGAGAAAATCCAGGCTACTGGAGCATGCAAAAAAATACGACGGAAGAATAATTAAATGTTTTTTTGTAATCTTTTTCATTTGATATAAATTTGAAAATACAGGATAGGTACAATCGAAACCACTTGCTACTCAAGTTAACCACTATATTTCCAAGGGAATCAAATTGAGATTACCCAGAAATGTGTAAAATAAAAGATAAAACTAGAAGACATGAGGAAAATTGAGATGAAATCCCTTAACATTCACACAAAAAAATGAACAAATGTCCGCAAATGTAAAGAAAAAAAAACTTACTTATTTCAGAAGTAGATCCCTTTCTGCAATAATGCCTGTGAAATGAAACATGACAGTTCTCAGAACAGAAGAAAAACAAAATGAAAAATAATAATAATAAATAAAAATTAAAAGAGGTTCATGACGTCAAAATAAAACTTGAAACTGTGAGGCAGTGGTTAGATGATTTTGTAAACTATGTAGGCATGAGCTTAGTTCAAATAGGAAATGCAATTGTAACAGCAGAAGAGATTTATATACCAGAAAACAATAGAAAGATAGGATTAGGAAACAATACCCACTACTGCAAGAAATTTTCTTTATGGTGCTCGGGCAGTAATATCCTGCAGGACAGAATATTTCACCGCTACTGCCAACATCTGCCCATGTATCTGCACCACCACAACTATGATTTGGCTGTCCTGGAGGTAATTGGTAATTGTACCTGAACATTAAAAGAAAATAAAATATAAAAAGAGAATCAATACTAAGAAATGGTATACGCCAAACGTTACAAAGCCAATAACTACAAATATGGAAATGAATAAGAAGATCAACTTACGGATCACAAACACTAGTAGTTTTGTTTAATTTTGCAAGCGGGCAGTATGCTCCTAATGGACAAGCTTCAAACCACAGAGACAACAAAGTTAGAATTCTTTCTCTCAGACTGATAATTAATAGCTAAAAGGTGATAATTGGAAGAAAACTGTAGTGTTTTAGAACAGATCAAATTTAATGGTTTCTTAAGATACTCATGAACTACAGTAAAAGAGAAAGAGTGGCACGAGAACTTACGAATCATGCAGGTGCTACCATGAGGACAGAAGAATCCTGGACAACAAGGGCGGCAATCAAGAGTTCTATAAGGTATGGTCTTGGAATCTTGCAGATTAATTTTCTGATTTTTTCCTGCACTACAAGCCCAACCCGGCTCACAACCAGAAACCCACGAGGTCAAATTGCAGTTTTTGTTAGGTCTAAGGTAATTCTTCGTTCCGCCATTATCAACGAAACTGCTGAAGTAGAACTTCATTTCTGCGGCTGTGCATACTCGTTGCGGAAGGTCTCCTGTGAATCATTCAAGTGAAAAATGAGAGACCCCATTTGCATGCACTTCTTAGCCACCTCACAACCGTTTATCACATCCATTTAGCTAAGAACCTATACAATATAACATACTTTACAGTTCTTTTAATATTGTTGACAATGTTATCGACGCCAACTAGTTTCCTCCTACTCGTACTTGTTCACTTTTCTGGTACAAATTCGGAGAAAAATGTTGGAGTTTGTTTACCTAAATTCAGATTTAATTGATTACAATTTTGAGATAATAGCTACTGGTAAACGGTAACCTTCCATGCACTGATTAAATTGTTAGAAATGTAGATTAAGCAAAAGGTTAAATCCTGCGTACCATTAGTTTCCTTCATGCAATTCGTAAGGAAAGTCGTATCCATCGAGAAATTGAACGCCTCATTCCAATCCTTATCCCTGTAAGCAGCAGCACCACCACCAACAACATCAAAACCCTAACTTTACAGGGCCCGATCTACACTACACAACACAATATACAGAACAATCAGCTCGGAAGAGCACTTACGTGTTCTTAATGCAGTAGCCGAGGTTCTGGCCGATTTCAGCCTTAAAGCTCCCCGTGAGGCTCATGAGCCGGTCATTGACGACCCCGGAGAACAGCGGGTTCGTCCCTGCGCCGCCGCCCCGAGCCCCACCCCCACCATCGTCGTCGTCGTCGTCATCGTCCTGGCACCTTCCGAGGGGGAATCGGGTCGAAACAAGCACCAGAGCGACGAGGACGGCGAGGCCGAGGCGCTTCGATTCGCCGAGGGACCTCATGGATGGGATTTTGGGGCACTCAATCGTGTTTTCTAGGTCTTCGGGAGCGCATTGCGCAAGGAAATTGCGCAGGGGAATTGCGCAGGGAAATTGCGCAGGGGAATTGGGGGGATCGCGCGGGGGAGGAGGAGCTAGGGTTTGGTGGGGAAGTGGAGAGCGAGGAGGGTTGGAGAGGGAGAGAGGGGGAAGGAGCGGAGTGGAGCGCATCGCGGCGATAATAGAGGGGGGTGGCGGGAAATTTGGGCGGGAGTGGGAGCGTTATTTGTTTCGGTGCATCGCGGCGTAGGAGATCATAAACCGTTCCTAACGGTCGTTGAATTATTGCTTGGACCTGATCCACCAAATCATTCGTAGACCCTACCACCATTTTTCTTTTTTTAAAGCATATAAAAATGTTCACGAGTAATATTTTTGGAGCATGCCCGAGGTTTCGAATTTAAGTGATAAAGAATTTTGTGGTTGATATTCGAGATTTAAATTCAAAACCTAATTGCTTCATAAGCTAAATTTCTTTCAAAATAAACAAAACGAATAATTACTATCTTTCTCTCAAAAAAAATAAATAAATAAATAAATAAATTCAATGTAATTAGACATGGAGGGAGAGGTACGTGTAAAATTAGTTTTTTTTTAAAAAAAATATTCGTTAATTCCATTAAAAGCAGAGTGCGAGACCCAATATATTAATGGGCCAATTATGGAGGCCCATTAACATATCAAGGCCTATTTAAATAGATGTGGAACCAACTAGTACGTAATATATATATATATATATATATATATATATATATAGTTGTGCTGGAATGCTATTGATAGCACCAGCTCAACATTGCCACCCATTTTGTAGTTATTGGATTGCATTGAGATTTGTACAAGCCCTTTAATTAAAAAAAAAAGCTTTTTATTTTTTACTTTTTATTTTTACTTTTTCTTTTCTCTTTTTTTTATTAATGCGATCCAATGGCTACAAAATGGGTGGCAAAATTAGGCTGGTGCTATCAATAGCATTCCAGCTCAACTCTATATATATATATATATATATATATATATATATATATATATATATATATATATATATATATATATATATATATATATATATATTATATTCTTAAAAAAAATTATATTTTGAAAAATATATTTTTAGTGATTTTTTTTTTTTTTTTTTTTTGGAATCAAACAATGTATCAAACCATTTTCTGAACCATTTTTGTCTAACCTGTTTTGAGTAACCATGCCTAATGCTCAGCTCAATTTGATCGAATCATGTAGGGCTACGATTTGAACAGGACCCAAACCTAACCCGATCGGCCAACTCAAGTAATTTGGGTCCGAATCCTGTGTCCTAATGTGATATATAGACCTGGTCAAGATCGATCTTATAAAATACATAAAATAAATCGATCAAGTGGACCCACTATGTAGACTTCGGTACACAGAGAGAGAGAGAGAGAGAGCTCCATTGTGTGTTTTTAAAAGCACTGAGATTCTCATACTACCAAGTCAAATTTTTTATTTTTTTTTTTTGTCTTCTAAATCAAAATATTAAAATATATTTAGAAAATATTTTTTTTGATTTCTCAATATTACTTGCCTAATTATTTTTAAAATATTTTAAATTAAGTCGCCGATTCAAAAAGAAAATTTCGATAAAAAATAATCACTTCATTCAAATAAATCTTAAATTAAGTTACAAAGTGAGACAACCGGATAGAAAAAAAAAAATACAGAAGGTATCTCAATAATTATACAGCAGCGTCCGAAGAGTCACTAATGTTTGTCTCGTAATAGCTATTTTCTTATCGAATACTCTTCTGTTCCGTTCTAACCAAATAGCTCACTGCGAAGCGACAATTACCCCATGTTCTCGCCTCCTCAAGGCACCGCCTTTACCCTTTTAGGCTGCGTTTGGTTCGGGTATAAGCGAAAATTAGTTATTCCGGGAATAGCTATAAGTTTATGTACAAGCAAGAATTATAGTAATTTTGTGTTTGGTTGAGTATAAAGGTTGTACCGGGATAAGAAAAATTGTGTTTGCTAAGTTAAAGAAGAATAAGAATAATAGAGAGGATTAAAATTTATAAAATAAAATAAAAAATTTTAAAATTTTATAAATTTAAATATTTATAATTTAAAAAAATTTAATTAAAAAAATAATAATAATAAGCAACAACTGGAACAGCTGTTCCACCCTTATACCGGAATAACCTGATATGAGGAGAACAGCTGTTCTCCCCACACTTAAATACTGTTTGGATATAAAAGGGGTATAACCCCCTTATCCCCCCTTATACCGGTTGCCAAACGAGACCTTAAACTCTCGACTAGTGAGTAAATATGACTAACATTCTATTTAGAAGTTGTCACTCTAGTAGAAATTTAGATTCTTCACGTGCCCATTTTCTACACTTCAGCTCCGTTTAAAAAAATTGTCGATTGTGAGCTTCTTTTGTTTCAAAATAGTTTGTAAAATTTTTTACTTTGAATGATACTCTGGTTAGCCACAGTTGATTCGAAAATTCTGATATAAAAAAGAACTTGATAATACAAAAAAAAATTGTATTTTTAAAAATAAATAAGGCTACGTATATACATATAAATATATAAATTATCAATTTATGTGGACAAGAATGTTCTCTTGACCAATGCTCGTGGTTGCGGATCAGAACCGTCACATGCACTGTACGGTAATCTCCACCGTCCAAAACTGAAGGGCCACGATTGCCGCGTAGGGGCGCATACCTACACCAAATTAAAAGCAGCCTCAGTAATTAAATAAGAGTTAATGAGGTTGGTACCATGGTCCAGTTTAGGAATATCAATATATAGGAATATCTAAAATTTTATTTAAATTTAAATTTAAATAGAATAAATTTATTTAATATTAAATAAATATAAATTTGAATATGGATATAAAAAATAAAAATTTAATAAATTTGAATTCGGATATAAATTTTGACTGTATCCAATCCGAATCCGAATCCGAATTGATTTTACGTTATATAATATATGCGTATATAAATATTTGATATTATATTTAAATTTATATTTTAAAAATTTAGATTTAATGTAATATGTTTTGAAATATTGTAAAGAGAAAAAAATAAATAATTATTACGGATTTGAATTTTTATATTCGAATTCAGATTTGGATATTAATTTTAAAAATTTATTGGATTCGAATTTGACTTTGGATTTCGGTATGCAGTCGGATTCGAATTTTTAAAAATCCGTCCCGAATTCAATCCGTGGACATTCTAGTCCAGTTTCAACATCTAAGCATATTTGCTTTATATTTTTAATTAAATTTATTTTTTTAAAAATTAAACAAACTCTTAAAAAATATAATTTTATTTATTTATTTTAGATTTCAACATTGTAGAACAAACATCATAAGGCAAAAAAAATAAAAAATCATTTATCACCACCTTGTAATTCAGAATTTCGTACATCTTATATGATGAATAATTAATGTTATATTATTCAAACAATTTTTAAAAAAATAAGTACAATTTCGTACCCCAATCATAAAGCCTTCGTCAAATAAATTAGGTATAATTGATAAGTCTATTTAAATTTAGATAAAAATATATAGAACTTATCTATAAAACATTTTAAAACGATTATCTACCATTTTAAATTTTAATTTTACTATCAAATTTTTTAGTTTATTTGAATTGAGTCCGACAATATTTTGACTTTAAAATCTGAATATTTTATTTATCATTACATATTTAATTAGTATATATTATATAATTTTTAAAACTATCAAATTTTGAAATCAAAAAATAATTGACTAATTTAAATTAAATAAATTAAAAAATTAATCAGTAAAATTAAAATTTTGAAAAATTAAAGAACCGATTCCAAATAATTCATAATTAATTATTTAGATAAGTTTCTTACTTTAAAATTATTAGACTTTTGCAAGCAACATACCCTTTGCTAGAACTACTAAATACGGTTAAATAATACGAAACAAACGTTCTATTCTAAAAGTCCAGTAGAGGTACTCTTTCGACTTGGTACTAAAAAATTACTAAGTAGTATTAAATAATACGAAACAACAAGTATACTCTTGGATTGGGAATTTTGGACCTCGAAAATATGAATGCAGTTCTATTAGCTAAATAGTGGTGAAAACTGCTCTATTGGCAGAAAAATCTACCGGGTCTCCTGATCAATGGAGTTTACTATTTTCGAAGAAAACCGCTTAAGGAAGAAGAATCGTTGAGACCTTTTTCATACTGGTAGATATGTGTTCTGATGACAAATGGCTTATTTAAATGCGGCTTATATTTCAGTATAGAGGACGGTCATAAAGCTGACTGGTGGAAGAATATATGGATTGGTCAAGCCCCCTCCGAACATTATACCAACTCATCTATGATAAAATTAGAAACAAAAACTTCAAGGTGAGGGATTGTTGGCGAGTTAGGGGTTGGAAGTGGCGTAAGATTCTGACCGGATTTGCCCCCGAATCTCAAATGGAAAGGGATTTGACTTAACAAATCAGATTGGCGGTCCGAGCGATCTCCATTGGGAATAACAAGGACGAAGTCAGATGGATGTGGGGACAGGTCGGGTAGGTTCAGCGTCAAATCACTTTATATCTTTCTGCAATACGGAAGAGTAATTAACAAACGCTTTGTACAATTCTGGAAGATTAGGAATTCTTTGAAAATTAAGATTTTTGCCTGGTTTGTTCTAAAAAAATAAGTACTCACAGCCGATAATCTGTTCAAAATAGGTGGAGCGGTGAGGGGGTTTGCACACTTTGCTCGAAAGGTTGTGAAACGATGGACCGCCTTTTCATGACCTGCTTTTTCTCTAAGGATCTGCTGACCCGCTCTTTCTCTAAGGATCTACTGCACAGCCTACTTTCGAATAAGCTGATGCTCCTCTCTTGTTCATCTACGGATAGGTTGTGGAAAGAATACATACTTAAGGGGTACTCTAGGAGAAAGGGAACTTGCGATAGTTGCCACCACCTGGTAGGTCGTATGGCTAGAAAGGAACAGAAGAATATTCGAAACGTTGAAGCAAGCGTCGAGCCATCTGCTGTCGGAGATCAAGTCATATAGGAGCATCTGGAATTCATTCTGCACCTCTTGATCAGCTTTTTTTTTTTTTCTCGCTAAGGCGGGTTGTCTCAGTTTATAGCTAAGTTCATTCACCAAATGAATAAAGGAGTAACATGTTATCTCGTTCTCAGAAATAAAAAAAAAAAAAAAAATAGAATACTCTAAAAATTTAAACAGTATAGAATAGTATTTTTATATTTTTTTATATTTAACACTCTTCTATATCTCTGGATTTGAGATTTTTTAAAAAATTCATAAAGTAGACTTAAATTAGACAGAATTTTTTTTTGAACTCAGAACATTGTACTCGAATATTATATTTTTATATTTTTTATATTTAACAAATGGGTATATATATAAGTATACACCCTTTTAGGAATGTATATCTTACATCCTATCCCATCTTGAAATGAAATAAATTTCACTCGTCACTCGATGTGACGCGTGAAATAATACCCACTCCAGAATAAAGTGGGGTGTAGGATGTACACCCTAAAGGGGTGTAGCATCTCTCTTAACAAATACTCCTCTCTCTCTCTCTCTCTCTCTCTCTGGATTTTTTTTATTTTGATTTTGTTGAGTTCAATTGTAATCTTTTCCGTGTTTTGCTCCCAAATGGTCCCTTGTTTATTTAACTCTTCCCTCTCCGTGTTCATATGTAGGGGGTGTGGCATAGTTGGTAAGCGAAGTTGCAGCTACCCAACTTTGACTAACACTCACAGAATCTTCTTCTTTCATCACATCACCCAATTTCAAGCCCCTTCTCCTTTTCTCCCTCGTGGGCACCCTCCCAAATCTCACCATTCGCTCAAAAAGCTCAGAAAATTTTAAAAAGGGGCAACAAATCTGGGAACTTTTTAACCGAGGTACGTATCAATTTTGTTGGGACCTTCGATTTTACTGTAAAAATCGGTTATTTGATGCGATTTATTTCACGGGTTTTGTTCAAATTGACAGATTGGAAAAAAAAAAAAAAAAAAAAGGGGAAAAAGTTGTATGTTTTTTAGTTTGTAGGAATGAAGAGAGCGATAGAGTTAGTATCTTGGGAACTAGATTTCGTTACTATACTGTAAAAATTGCTCGTTTGATTCATGCTCTTAATTTGTGGAGGTATTGGGGGAAAAAAAATTGCATCTTTAGTTTATAGTGAAGGATAGTAATTTGTTTGGAACCTAATATTTAGCTTTGCTAATTGATTGTTTGATTTATTTATTTTCGTGGGTTTTGCTCAATTTGCTTAAGGGAACGAGATTAATTTGTTGGAACCTATATCAACTGTTCAAATTGATCATCATTTTATTCATGTTCTTTGGTGGATTTAGTCCAATTTGCCACGGGACTCGTATATGGATAGAAAAATTGCATCTTTTAATTGTAGGGAAGGGGGGGTTCTTTTAGATTTCTTTCGTTGCGATTTAGTTTCTGCAAGTAAAATCCACAGAGCATCTTCGAAGAGTTGAGGAGATTCAGAAGGAAAAGAAGAGCAGATGCTTACTTTGCAGTAGTGTTTAATTGGCAAATTTACTGCCAGAGAAAAAGAAAAAGAAAAAAAAAAAAAAAAAAAAAATATTCTGTTCAGAAAAAATTAAGATCAACTTAAACTGGAGAAAGATCGCTTTGTTGGCTAACTTTTCATTATTTGTAGAGGATTATATATGCGATATTCGAGGGTAATTTTTTCCTTTGACCTAATTAAGTAAACAACAAAAGAACTCTACATTTGATATTGGTATGTTCTTTTCAGAATGCAGTAGTTCGCAATTGTATGTGATTTCATTCTGCTGGTAGATCTTTTTCTCGTATCTGAAATTACGGATTCTGACATCCGGTTGTTCTGATATCTAATTTTCCTCTTTTTTTTTTTCAATTTAATCTTCGTGTTTGAACTGTGAACTTACTTTTCAGTTTTCAGGAGTTTCAGAAAACAAAAAGAAACTCTGAGGCGGCTTTTAGTTTATAGCTATGAATTGCTTCCCTTTCTTGAATGGAGGGAGCAGTAAGGAAGAGCCCATTATAAAGTCCTCGTCAGTCCGATCTATTAGCACTACATCGACCGAACGTGAAACCAGGCGGTCAGGTTCCGAGCTAACTTCGCAAAATGTTTCTGACTTGAGCTCTGAGTCTCTTGTGAGGAATCAGTACCCGAGCTTCTCTCAGAGGCCTAGTAATCTTAGGGTCTTTACGTTTTCCGAATTGAAGAGTGCCACGAAGAACTTTAGCCGCTCGCTTATGGTCGGAGAAGGCGGATTCGGGTGTGTGTACAGAGGCACGATCAAGGGGTCTGAAGAACCGCACGAGAGGATCGAGATTGCTGTTAAACAGTTGAACCGCAAAGGGCTTCAGGCAAGCTTCCTTTTGCTTTCATTTCTTAATCTTATTTCTTTTTGAAAAGCTTCAAAAAAACCACCACGTAGTATAGCCTGTGCATCTAGTAAGGAGCCTGGCAGGACTCGAATTCAGGACCTCCTGCTCTGATACCATGTGAAATTGTATGAAACAACTGTTGTACTTTAAAAACTTAAGCTGTTAGAGAACGGTGTTTATATATTTTATAGATTCTACTACATAATGTCGTTAACAAGCATATGACAATCACATCTTTTGCTAAGCATGGAGTCCAGTTGCACTTTACTATCTTGTGATGTAACGCTTGTGTATTCTTTTTAATGGCAGGTTCTTTTAAAAAAAAAAGCAAAACGGTTACCGTAAGGGGTAGAGTGCTACAATTTGAACCATAGGGAAGCGATATGCTAATGGGTTGTTGTTACAATTTACAGTGAGGGTTTTGAAGTTTTCCCTTTGGTTTTTTTGCACAATGCATATGCTAAGTGGCGATTAAATTATGGATTACTGCTTAGAATTGGAAATTAAGGAAGTAAATAGAAAGAAACAAAAATAAACACAGATAATTTGTTGTATATCTGATGCCTTCATGGGGTATACTGTGCCGTGCGCAAAAAGATGTATATCTGATTGCTTCGGGTTCAAATGATGAGCCCTCGCTTCATTTGTCATTTCCATGGATTAAAGTTTTCGCAAAAGTTTTCGTTCTCTCATGGAGATTGATACCTGAAACCAGCAAAACCAAAACCGTGCTATATATTCTAATAAGTTATTTATATTTCTGGTTGTGCAAAATATATATGTTACACTTGGTATGATTTTTACATCCTTATTCAAACAGATACTGTAACAAACTTAATTGTTATATTTTAAGGAAAGAATGTTGGCTTAAAGGGACCAGCATTCTACCCTGTGGCGGGAGGTCAGATTAGGTCGAGTCACGTTCGAAATGGCGTGAGGCTGGGTTTGACCGAGCCACGTTCGAAGTGGCATGAGGATGATTGGGCCGAGTCGCAATCGAGATCCATGGGCGCTGTGTCTGAATGCTTTAAGCGAATTAGTTGCGTATTTCTAATCTCTTGATCTTTTGGGATTAATGATTAGAGGCAACGATCTGACAAAGAATGCATTCAATTTGTCCGATACCATCTAAAATCTATCTAGCTTGTTCTCTTTTTGTCAAATTACGAGCATAAGACCTGATACCTACATCAGAGCAAAAGTTGTCTTTTCCTTAATTACTGAATATGCTGTACATTTACAGGGACACAAGGAATGGCTGACCGAGGTAAACGTTCTTGGGGTGGTTGAGCATCCAAATCTTGTCAAATTAATAGGCTATTGCGCTGACGATGATGAACGAGGAATACAACGGCTAATTGTATACGAATACATGCCTAACAGAAGTGTGGATGATCATTTGTTGACTCGCTCGACTACAACCCTTTCGTGGCCCATGAGATTAAAAGTAGCTCTTGATGCAGCTCGTGGCTTGACATACTTGCACGAGGAAATGGATTTTCAGGTACTTAATTTCATTCAATATTTGTAGATGCTATATTTTGGGAATATACTTATATAATACTGCAATATGTTTGTGTACAGATTATTTTTCGAGATCTTAAAACATCCAACATTCTCTTGGATGAGAATTGGAACGCAAAATTGTCGGACTTTGGATTGGCTAGACAAGGACCGGGCGATGGTTTAAGCCATGTCTCCACGGCGGTATGTACAAATAAATTGATTCTAGATGTTGTCGAGTTTTATTTTTCTCGCAAATGTTCTCAATATTGCGGAACTAGCCTTTTGTGGCAGGTCGATCCCTCTATTATATAATTTGCAATTTGGCACCAATTTTTACAAGGGAAGTACTACAATAACCATGGTTGATAAAAGGTTCATTGATTCGATCGTGGCCTTCTGATCTTTTAGTCGTGCTTTAAGCGAAAAGATTGGATGATGATGAGTTCACCGTAGAACAGTTTGTAGTTTATCTATCCTACACAACACAACAACAATAGTTCACTATGATATGGCTGCAGTGTATGTCGTTGTCGAAGTTTATGTTGACAAAAAGTAATTCAAACAGGTTGTCGGAACTCTTGGCTACGCCGCACCCGAATACATGAAAACGGGCCGCCTCACCGCCAAGAGCGACATTTGGAGCTACGGGGTCGTCCTCTACGAGCTCATCACTGGCCGTCGACCGATAGACCGGAATCGCCCGAGAGGCCAGCAGAAGCTTCTAGAATGGGTCAAGCCGTACATAACCGACGTGAAGAAGTTCCCTATAATAATAGACTCGAGGCTCGAAAGGCAATACTCTTTAAAATCAGCGGTAAGACTCGCGAACGTGGCGAACAAGTGCCTGGTCCGATCACCAAAGTCTCGGCCCAAGATGAGTGAGGCGTTGGAGATGGTAAAAGATATAGTGGAAAGTGCGGGGACGGGGAGTCCGCAGCCCCCTATTAAGAATGTGCCATCGAAAGAATCGGCGATGCAAGAAAGAAAGGAAGGAGGTTTGAAGAGAAGGATTAAGGATTTAAAGACGAGCGAAGGAGCGCGATTAGTATGGAAGGGGTGGATGCCTAAGATTCTGAGGACTTGATGATGATACAGACGATAATGTTGTTCGTCAAAAGAGTATATAGTAGGACTAGAATACTATCGATAGCAGCAAGTGTATGTCTGAGCGGTTTCAAATTCAAAGTATAATTGCTTTACATTTCTAGCTTTACTGCTTTTCTGTAGGGTTTGGACTTTGGTGGTAGTGCAATTATGGATCCGATCGAGGAGTAGGAAATTTGATAGTACCAAATGATCTGCGACTATTAATAATATTCTAGCTCAATGCAAGAATGTATATGCTTCGTATTATCATGACTTGCTCTTTGGCCATGTACATGTAGAGTGGTTGTGGGGCTTGGGAGGTGCAGTGTTGAAAATTGTAATGCTCTTTTTTTGAGATAATAATATTGAAAAAAGAAAAAGATTTGCCTCTTGATGTGCTCTGATCAGATTTTAATTTAAATTTTTTTTTTACTTTCCTCTCATGAAAAAGAAAAATCGGAGATCCATTCCAAAAATGTGATTTTGATTTTGCTGTTCAAGTGATTTTCTTTTCTTTTCAGAATTCCAGTGATAATCTCAAAAGTGCCCAAAAATTGAGATGGTATTAGTTTTTTTTTTTCTTTTTTTCTTTTTTTATGTCGCCACTACAAAAAAAAAAAAAAAAAAAAAAAAAATTTAAAATAGTTTTCTAACATTTAATGATATTAAAAAGGTGTTTCAATGTAATCTAGTCTCATATTTGGAAGCGGCGGTTAAATCGTCGCGCATGCAACTATGCATCAATAAAATATATTTTAATATTTGAAATATTAAAATATTAAAAATAATAATAAAATTTATTATTTAATAAATTAGTTTGATACAATAAAGTTCATCTAAAAAATAATATTATATTAAGATTTTTTTTAATAGAGGATTAATATTTCTGCTATTAATGTTTTTTAACCATGCATTTAAGGAATGTTTGTTTGGTTCACTGTAACTTAAGTTTGCTTTTTTTAATACAATAAATAGAAGATAAAATAACTATGATTTTAAAGTCGCCGACTTTTTGTTAATTTTTTTTTTTTTTTTTTTTTTTGAGAACGAAATAACATATTATCGTTTCATTCATTTGACGAATGAATTCAGGTACAGATTGAAGCAACAATGCCTAAGAAAAAAAAAAAAAAAATTATTGAACCAGTAGAGATCATAGTTTCGTCTAGCCGATCGGATCTCTGCTATTAAACGGTGGTTGTTTAGCTTGATCAAAAAAAAATTCTGTTTCTCTACCACTTTTTGTCAACTTATTTTACTTGAACTTCAGTTTAACTGAAAATTATTTTTACAATTTGAAAATTAATTACGGGCAAATTAATGAAAAGATACTACTACAAAAAGGATTTTTAGTGGAGATTTAAAGTGCCAGTAAAAATATAAAAAGTGTCAGAAATTTTTTTTTTCTAGCAGTTTTTTATGGCACTCCCAAGTGCCGGTTAAAACTCAGTCGGCAATTCTTTTGCAGGCACTTATGCAAAATCGCCGATAAATGATAAAATGTCGGCACTTGCGAGTGCCGCTTATTCTAACCTATAGTGACAATCATAAGTGCCGGCAAAAATATCTCTTTTGGCATTCAAAACCGCCGATAAATGACAAAATGGCGGTACCATCTATTCTAACGTATAGTGGCAATCATAAGTGCTGGCACAAATATCTCTTTTGGCATTCAAAACTGCCGGTAAATGATAAAAAATACCGGCACCTACTAGTGCCACCTATTCTAACATATAATGGTAATCATAAGTGCAGACAAAAATAGTTCTTTTGGCATTCAAAACCGTCAGTAAATAATTTTAGGGGCATTCAAAACCGCCGGCAAAAAAATATTTTTTGGCATTAACAACCACCGGTAAAAATATCTATGCTGACAATTAGAATAAAAGGTGCCAACAAATAAATTTTTATCCCCATAAAAAAAGTGTCCGTAAAAACGAAAAAATTTAATACATTAATAATAAAATGATAATTTAGTTAGACAAAATAATTATTTTATATCAATACAAATATTTATGAAAGGTATTTAGACACATACAAAAGACGTCAAATACAATAAAGTTAGTAAGCAAAACAGAAAAAAAAAAAAAAAAAAAAAAATTCATAACATTTCAAGATCTTAGCAATTCTTACTAACCACAACCCACTATGATAGAAGAGTAATACATGAAAACTAAGTTCGTTTTATAACTCACTCAAACCAAACGCTGCTGTTCGTTTTGTAACTCCTCAAACCAAACGCTGTTGCAGATGGAGACCTGGGAAGAGGAATTTTGTACGCTGTAGTAGATGGAGAGTTGAAGAGGAATTTATGACACGCCGTGTTTGGTTGAGTATAAAATAATGTATCAACAATTATTTTTTAATTTAAAAAATTATTTTTTATGTACTTGTTTAACTGTAAAAAAAAATATATATATATATATATATATTTTATTTTTTAACGCTCCTTATATTATAAATGGACAAGCTTTTCAAGGGAAAAATGGGACCAGAAGAAAAGAATCAAGGAAAAAAATGGTACCAGAAAAAGAGAACTTTGATTTTGCTTTTGACGGGTAGACGTACACGCAATTGGTCGGGCAACAAATCAAAAATTAATCAATCGTTTCTAGTGCAAGTGACAAATTGTTGGTTGATATTTGTGACCCAGGTAAATTTATTTCAAAAATAAAAGAATCAAAAATTAATTGGTCCTGCAACAAATTAAAAATTAATCAATCATTTTTTGTGCAAGTGGCAAAAGATTTGGTAGTTGATATCTGTGAGTTGCTTCATATTTCCAGCTAAACTTATTTTAAAAAAAAAACAAAACGAATAGCATACTATCTTTCTCTCAAAAAAAAAAAAAAAAAAAAATCAAATCAAAAATTATTGCAACCAGCAAAAAAAAAATTGTGTGGAAAGATAACAACTTGAAAAAAAGAATAGTAATCTTTCAAAATAGAGCTATACAAAGAGATACACAATCAACACTTTTTTTTTTTTTTTTCTATTTCTTTTTGTGGTCCTTGGAATTCTTATTTTTTAAATGCGTTTAGTTCTACATAAAATTACCGGTATAATTTTAAAAGTATTGTTGTTTTTTGTTTTGTTTTTTTTTTTTTTTTTTTTTTTTTTGTGAAACAAGTTTGCTCCCACTTGATAACAAGTTTAATTAAAATAAATATAATTTTAATTAATCTAATATTTTTTTATTAATTTAATTATCTTATTAATTAAATATCTAATTATTAAATAATTAACTAATTAATTTATTAAATTATTTTTAGTTAATTAAATTATTAATTAACAATACTCATTGTTAATTATTTTATTAATATTAATTAATATTTATAATTATCTAACCAAAGCTAATTAAATATGTTAAATTATTATTTAATTAATATTTGTATATTAATTAATTAGATAAAATATTATTATTTTTAAATTATAATTATTTTTATTTTATTATTCTAATCTAACTATCCAAATACTATTTTTTATTTTATTTTCGAAAGCAATCCAATTTCCATTCAAATACAAAATTGACCTTATTACTATTTATTCTAAAAATTGTACCTATATACAAAATAAGCAGTTCTTACTTATACCCGAATTGTACCTATATCAGAAATAAACCGTTCTTACTGATATCCGAACTAAAAGCAACCAAATCTAAGTATAAGTTGCACTTGATATATATATATATATATATATATATATATTCTTTTTCTTATAGGAGCTATTAATTAGAAATACAGTATTGTAACATCGGAGTAATCCCACATTAGATAGAATGGGGTTGTGATTGTGTTTATAAGATAGCATAGATATGAATAATAATAATTGGGCTTAAATAATTTGGGTTATGATTTGAGTCCAATGAGTTATTATTGCTGGTGAGCCGGATAGTTACATTTGGTATCAGAGTCAATTCATCAGTCGAAAGTGTGTGACGAATCTCGACTGGGTCAAGGTCTGAAGGACAAGGTGATAAGGTATGTCAAGGTTTGAATACCCTGGTGATCTTGGGTTGTGTTCGTGTTTAGACTAATAAGAATATGTCAGGGTTGTGTTTGTGTTTAGACTAACAAGAATATGTCAAGGTTTGAATACCTTGTGATCTTGGACTGTGTTTGTGTTTAGACTAATGAGAATGCTAGTTCTATACCTAGTAATTTTGAACTGTGTTTGTGTTTTGACTAACGAGAATATTATTGGATTTTATATAGTTTTGGTAATTTTAAACTTGTGTTTTGGTCTTTGGGCTTTTCTGGACGGCCCAATATCAATGGGCTTTTCTTGGGAGCCCAAACCCATTCCCCTCTACATGTGATGTTTAGTCCCACATTGGAAACTCATCACATGTAGAGTAGGTTTATTTACTCTCTCATTTGTGTATATATTAGTTAGGAGAAAGTGAGAGTAAGGCTTCTCCTAAACACACACGCGCGGGTGGCGGCGGCAAGTGATCTTGAATTGGTTTATTTTGACTTTTTTTTTTGCCATAACTACTTCCTTGGGAAGTTGCATATCGGGCTACCCAAGAGCCTTCCTTAGGAAGGGCTTTGTGGGCTACCCGAGATTGCTACCTGCTGGAGCCTGTCTCTGCCTTCCTTGGGAAGGGCTTTGTTGGCTATTCGAGATTGCTACCCGTTGGAGCCTATCTTCTGCTGGGTCCTTGAGCTCTTTATATGGAGAGCCAGAGAGAGCTTGGTTACTACTTGAGCTGCAATATATACAGTCCTCTATCTCTATTTTACAGAGTACTACTACACTGAAATTTACATTTTGATTTTGAGTTTTCTCTTTTAGTTTCTATTTTTGCTGGATCTCTGAAAGATGTTGGGTTCGCTACGCATCATTCTGGACTCGTGCGGACAGGGTGGACCGTGGTCATTGTATCGCTAGGGATAATTGCCGGAGCCTCGCATGTGGAGGGGCAATCTCGCTTCTAGGACAGTGCTCACGCACGCCTAGACATTCACACGCTTCATCTAAACTTTGCTATACAGTATTTCGAGTTTAAATTAAGTTTAAATTATTTAAAAGAATTAATTTGAAAAGATAAATTTTTCCAACAAATGTTAGTTCTATGTTTAGATTTAGACTAACGAGAATGTTAGTTCTAAATGTAGGGAGTTTGTAACACTCTAATAGTCCCACGTCGGAGGAGATTGTGATTCTTTTTATAAGAGACTATAGAGAGTTTAAACATTTTGAGCCGGATCGTTACAAGTGTAGTTGGTATATATTTTTGGTTTAAAAAGTGATTAAAAAAATAAATTTATTTTTTTATCTAATATCTAAAAGTACTATTCTTTTTCACTGCTGTAGTTAAAACTACGATCAATTTAGACGCAAGTTAAATTAAAATTCATTAAACTAAATATTCTCTCAGAAGAACCCCTATTTCTTAATTCTTATATTTGAAATTAGCAAAGAAGTAGTTATCAGTTATCACATCTTATTTGAAATTCTTGTCCTTACAGTTCCAAAGAATTCGAAAAAGAGTAACCTCAAAATAAAAAATAAAAAATAAAGACAAAAATGAGACCATCCTACGTACATAGATGACAATTAGGTAAGGATAAGTTTCAATTCCATATTTTCCATATTATATTAATGCTTATTATCTACGTAAAAACATTGACAAAGTGCGAAGATGCGTTGGATCCATGTCATCGGATGTTGATCGGAACCCACTCGGGCACGGACCACGACCCAACCCGCACGAGGTTTTGGACCAAATCACAGCACGGCGGTGATGGTGTTCACGTTGATTGATTTACCCGATCCGATTAATTTCTAAAAAAGGGTGGATAAACTCCAATCGACTTCGACCTGAGATTTAATTATAGGATGCGAATATGAATATCGAAATTTAGTATTCAATATATACTCGTATTCGAATTCGCATTTTAAAAAAAAATTGTAAATATGATTTTTTAAAAATTTCGACTATAAGAAAATAATGTGATTTTTTATTTAATTTACTATAAATTTAATATTAGAATTATATTAATATTTGCTAAAATATTAAAGTTTATCATATAAAATATAGGTATACAAAGTTTGAGCACATGTATTAAACTTTAATTACATTATATATCTTACTCGCACTAATTTTAATTTATATTTATATATGTATATTAATATATATTATTATTCAAATAATATTTGAATATAAATTTAACTTATACTTGAATTCGAATTCGTTTTAATCAGCCGATATGACAATAAAAATTTAATATCCCAAGAAAAATGATACTTCATATTATTTTAATTACATTTTCATTAAAAGTGAAAAGAAATAAAATGTTTTTCTTTTCTTTTTCTTTTATTTGTCGAAATGATAAATTTAAACAAAATTAGTAAAACAATAAATAAATATCCAAATTTGATCTACTGTGCAATGCGCTTTAAATAAATTAAAATTGTAAAACAATAAATAGATCTCCATAAGAAGAGTAATTATTCATTCACTAAATATATCATAACATGAAAATAATCAATTCAAAATCATTTTTGGAATTTTCTAATAAAGAGCTAATCAAAGCAAAGAATTTGCTAGGATTTCAAATGTTAAAGGAGGGAGATAATTAAATTTTGATTATTGTTAATTTTCAGTAAATAAATTTAAGAGCTCAGATGATTTATACACCACACACCTTATATCTGATGATTAATGCCCTAAAATCAAATTCCAATTCAATAAATATAATTTATTGTATCTAAAGTATCTATGCATAAAAAATATTATATATTTTATGAATTTATTATATGGACATCAAATAGCTAAAAATCAATTATAGAGTAAGAGTGATTATTAAATTTGTGAGAAATCAGTGCCAACAAATTTAAATTTTTCGTACATAGATATTTTAAATATTTTAAAGTAAATTAGAGTTTAGTTTTGATATTTTTATAATAAACTTTTAAAATATAGTATACAAAATACACCTTATATATATGCATCTGATGTATAAAATAATTTAGATATTTTACAAGTGGTGCTTAGTGTGCTTATTTGATAAATTTTTGTGGTCCTGTACATGGTCGTTTCTTATTTGTGCGTGTGGATAGCAAAGTATTTTTTTTTAAAAAAAAATGGAAAAATGTTAAGAAAATGAGGATCATTTTAAAAACGTTTATAGTTGTGGCTTTAGATGGTAACAATGAGGATCATTTTAAAAACGTTTATAGTTGTGGCTTTAGATGGTGGCCTCTTTACATTTTTGTAGTGTCACTATAGCTTTTATACTGCAATAAATCATCACTATATATATATATATATATATATATATATATATATATATATATATATATATATATATATATATATATATATATATATATATATATATATATATATATATATATATAATTAGGCTAGAATACTATCGATAGCATCAAGTCATTTGTGCTATCAAGTTTTTAGCCGTTGGATGAAAAAATATACGGTTGGGATTATAGTGGACCTTAGGGTTTACTAGGTGGTTGGTTGAATAGTAAAAATCTTAGGGGACCACAATAATCCCAACCGTATATCTTTTCATCCAACGGCTGAAAACTTGATAGCACCAATTATTTGGTGCTATCGATAGTATTCTAGCCGGACTATATATATATATATATATATATATATATATATATATATATATATATATATATATATATATATATATATATATATATATATAGTGTCACTAAAGTTCAGATCTTTGTGTGGCTCGTTTTTAAAAAATAATTTTTGACCGCAGACAATCTTTTAAAAGGGGTGGTTGGAGAATATTACGTGTGTTATTTGTACGACTGAATCAGAAATCGTCGATCATCTTTTCACGAAGTGTATGTACACAAGATATGTGATGTGGAAGGCGTACGAGGAGTTGAGTAGTGAGGACATGGGCAACGATGTCATACACTTGTGGGAAAAATGGATGACTCGAGATGGGCCGAAGCCGACAAACGTAAATCTAGCCGAATTATCGATTATCTGGTAGGCAATCTGGATAATTAGGAATAAAGTGATCTTTCAGCATATAGTTACTGATCCCCTACTTGCAGTTATTTGGGTCAAAAGACTTGTTAGGCAATGGGGGGAGACCGGGGGCAGATTGCGGGGAACATCACCCTTTCGGATTTGCTGTGATTCAGTTTTAACAAGCTCTAGTTAGCTGTGACTCGCGGTGATTCAGTATCTTTCTATTTTTATTCTTATTCTTTTTTATTTTTTTATTTTTTTTTTGAGACCTAAGTTTTTTCACTCATGTAGCCTAATTTATTTACCTTATGAATAAAACGGGTAGTATGCTATCTTTTTTTTCTCAAAAAAAAAATAAATAAATAAATTGTCAAGCAGTTGCAATTAAATTTTACATTATTTTTTGTTTATAAAAGTGACAGAACATGAATTCAGTTTGTTTTGACAAAAATTATATAAAAACAATAAAAAATAGTTAAAATAATTTAATAGAAGATTTTTATCAGTCTATTATAAAGAATTGTTATATATATTTTTTATTTTTTAATTAGTATCTAAAATAATAAATTTATTAGTAGTAATATAAAAATTGGGAAAAAATAATATAAAAATATCTTTGGAAAATAAATTATATAATATAATAAATAAAAATAATATTAAATATAGTATAATAGAGTATAATTAAGCCTAAAAATTATTAGTTTACATACAGTTGATATACTGTATCTATACCTTAAAATGAAATTGATAGGAAAAAATATATATTCTATCCATTTAACTTTTGGTGGAGTCCGAATCTAAATACTTAAATTACTAATATTTTTATCAGGTTTATTTAAGCGGATCTTAATAATGATTATCTATATATAACCCACTTAAAACCGAATATAGATCTAATTTAAATCAAATATGAATATCCGTATATATATTTTTTTTTAAAATTTTTTTAAATATTCTATAGGCAAATTATAAATCTCCCACTATTAAAAACCGTGTTCTAATTAATAATACCCAGTCCAATAAAATTTGTTTTAAAAAAATAATAAAATATTTGAATACAAAAAAAAATACATTATTTTTTATGAATATAAGAACTATTTAATAATTTTCATATTTTATCAAAATATTACTGTCATGAATTTTATCAGATTCAACCGAATCCAAATTTAAAAATTATTCTGAATTCTAGTCATTGAAAAGTCAAATTTGAATTAGGTTACGTTCTAATAAATATTTTTTATTTATTTATATACTATTTATTTTTTATCGGACGGGTCACGACAAAATATAGATAAGATATTGGATATCCGGTAATTTGGACTGCTTTAGATCATCTATTGTTCGTACGATTATATTATTATTATTATTATTATTATTATTATTTGATTCAACGAAGGGTTTATTTAACCCTCGCACATCCCAAACGTCGCTCTTTCTCTCTCTCTCTACACTTCTTCGTGTTATCGCGTAGCCTCGCCCCGTTCATTTGCGGCGCCCCAAATCCAATCGGTAATCTCTCTCTCTCTTTCTCTAAAGCGATGCACGAGCTCGATCGCACCGACATTTTGGATTTGGATTGCTTCGATCGGAGCAATTTATCGATCTAATTCGCTTTGTGTTTGGTATTGGATTGTTTGATGTTCGTTTCATGATTGTTAATGATGATTCGCGTTGTCCATATATTGTTAGATCATAATCACTAATTATGAAAATAATGATGATTTATTCATGTTTAAATTCTAATTCTAGAACGTTCGTGTGCTCTTTGCTGTTTAAAGTTTTCAGATCAATCACTGTAATTCATCTTACTACACTTGTTAGATTTTATTCATGAATATTTCCTTGTTATCTGGGAATTATGGTTTTGTTGCATGCTAAGAATCGATAATAACCTTTTTTATTTTTGTTTTTAAATTTAGAGAATAATAATGAAGATTTATTTATTTTTTTTTTTTTGTTGGATTTAGTGTTCTGTAATGCTATAATCTGTTTAAATTTTGAATATTTTGACCTTCTCTTAATTTTTTATGTATTGAATGAATTCATTCAAAAGAATAATAATAATAATAAAAAAAATCCTATTAGAATTTAGTATTTGAGAATATGAAGCACTGTAGTTGATCCAAAATTTTGAATTTGTTTTTCTTCTTTATGAATAAGAGCTTTTCCTCTTTTGGGCTAGCTGTGTATGTTAAATTCACCAGCATAGTTTCCTCTTGGCTTGCTTTGTAGTGCCTGCTCGGAAGATTGTCCCAGTTACGATTAGATTTGTTCTTAACTTTTGGACCCAATCTATCGTGTGTGTTTTTTTTTCTTCTTTGAGGCTCGGATGCCTCACTCAGTTGCTTAGTTCAAGGTCATTTGAATGAAGCGGTAGCAAGCTATCTTATCTCAAAAAAAAAAAAAAAAACTTTTGGACCCAATCATACCAATTTGTGGAGCCATATTTTGCTTCTTGTGGGATTGACATATAATCTTCTGAATAGTTTATGTCCTCTGAGTGCAAAATTATTACATCCTTATATTTCTGATCACTAGGAATTGAATGAATTTAGACGGGTTGGTAATATCATCTGCATAGAAAAAAGAGAACAAGAGGTTTGGTGATGGCTTTGGGTATATATTCCTACCAACCCCATACTTCAAGCAGGGGTTATGAATTTAAGATTCTCCAAAGTTCTGATCGGCCTCCTCCTTTGGTTATTTAATTACCAAACAGCTATATATGTACTTGTAATTTCTTTCTTTCTTTTATTACACTGATTCCTAACATTGAAGAGTGATTCAGCATATAACAAAAGTGGGCTATTTCTGACGTTGTGGTCGAAGATCATCGATGCATCTCAAATGTCATGAATATTCTCAAACTTTGGAGAATTTGTTGTTTTATCTGTTGATGACTCGAAATATTTTCCATTAAAATATCGAGAATTCTCCTTGGTGCACAGTACTCTCCAGAAGAAACAACTTTAGGTGATCATTATGTACGGGCAAGAGCAGTATGCGCACTGGGGCTACTACCTTTTCCATTACCCATATACTACACACAATAGTCCCAATTACCATGTTTACACTAGACAAGGTAATTTTGATGCTTATCTATATATATTCATGTCGGCGGTTTTCCATATCTAACCATGTGCTCTTTGAATTATTTTAAGAGGTGTTCACCTAATGCAGGGGATGAGGCAGATGTGGCGGAACATTGTTGTAGTGATAAATCATATGGAGGGGCAGAATCATCATCAGAACATGATTTTTCAGATGTAGAGGGCGAGGTCGGCGAGAGGTTTAGTCAGATGGTCTCAATTCCTGTGAGTCCATTCATCCTTTGTAATACCTATCTAAGAAATGATTTTGCCAACTATTTTTTGCATAAAGTAATATTTGTTTAAAGAATCGTAACTTTTTATTTATGCTTATGTACCATAGAATCTGGTACATACAAAAGCACTTTATTTGTTTCTTACTTCATTTTGACATGGAATCTGCTATGTTTTATGAATTTTCTTGCTGCCCCATTAGTTCAGAAATGCTACTGTCAGTAGGCTTAAGAGAACTTGGCCAGTTGAGTAAGTTTTCCTCTTGGACTGATATACTTGGCCAGCTAAATAATGTAATCGTTCAATGCTTATGTTTAGGAAAGGTGAGTAATCTTCTTCATTTCAAATTTAGCGTGCCCTTTAAAGTGATCCTAATATTGGGCAAAAATTTGCCATGAAGAACTCCAAATACAGCTGGCAGGCTTGATTTATCGACCAAACTAGAAAGACAAACCTTCAATATAAGCATAATTTTCTGTTAAATAAATGCTACAAAATCTTTGTAACATGGAAATACTTCATGCAGCTTCTATAATTTTGTCCAAAAACACGGCGGGTAGACTTATAATTTCAGGAAATTTACCAATTTTCTCATGTAACTCTTCTTCAGTCGTATTACTATATTGTTTCACTTCAAATTTTCCATTATTATGCATGGTATGCGCCATTGAATGCAGAGTCTTATTTTTCATAATTTTTCTCCCATGTTTCCCATATTTTTGATTCAGTTCAATTTGAACTTACTACTGCTAAACTTTTCTGGCCTCTGAAAAAAGAAAAAATTTAAATTCCTGCAGCATGTTCCTAGAATCAATGGAGAAATTCCTTCTTTCGATGAAGCCACTTCCGACCATCAAAGGCTGACAGACAGGTATGGCCTCTATTTAGTTTAGCTCTGTTTGGAGAAGTCCTTATAATATAGTTATTGTTCTTCCTTTATGGGCCTCTCCCTCTTTTTGATCTTACTGGCATTATTATCTCTTTGATTGTCATATACTTGGTTATGTAGATTGCGGATGTACGATCTAGTTGAGCGTAAGGTGCAGGGAGATGGTAATTGTCAGGTTTGTATTATTCTTATTTTCTTTTTGAGAACCATTTTATATGTGTGTATTATTATTTTTGGCTGAAATAATGTTTTTTTTAATTCATCTGATGAAAGTTAAACAAACATAAATTTAGCGCAAAACTATAATCACGAACTACCAAATTTTTTTTTCTTGTTTAACTTTTGCAATATGAGAAACTCTTCATTTCATCCTTCAAAATAGGAACTGTTTGATTTTTTCCCCCCCTTTTATTAACATGAATTCCAATATTCTAAATTCTCCAGTTCCGAGCATTATCTGATCAATTATACCAAAGTCCTGAACACCACGAATTTGTGCGACAGCAGGTTGTCGATCAGGTCAGTTCTTCAGAATTTCATTCTTCAAATCATTACAAATATCGATCTTTTTCCTATTCGCCCCCTTACCCCCATTAATTTGGATTTCCTCTTACTATTAATTTTTGATATATCTTTCTTTGCAGCTCAAGTCTCATCCAGAGATCTATAAGGAATATGTACCCATGGCATACCGTGAATATTTGAGAAAGCTCTCAAAGTATGTTCTATGTCTTTTCAATTTCTTTCTAGATCTTAAGTTGACCATGTTGTTTAAAAGCACAATTATTTACAACAAGTAGTTATTTACACTGCATGCAAAACAGAAGTGGTGAATGGGGTGATCATGTGACTTTACAGGCAGCCGCTGATTCGGTATGCTTCCCCTCTTTACTGCAGATTGTTAGCCATGTATCACTTACGAAAGCTAAAATATATATACCCAAACTTTGTTTATATTCATAAAATCATTCAACATACTCATATTAATGCAGTTTTCCACTTTGATTGACCAGTTCTTTTCTTCCTCTAACTTCTCATCTGCAAATTATTTAACTGCTTCTGATCATTGCGTTCTTAATGGTCTTCTGCAGTACGGAGTCAAAATTTTTGTTATGACATCGTTCAAGGATACATGCTACATCGAGATTCAGCCGAGGATTAAAAAATCTATGCGAGGTGCGTTTCAAATGATTGGTTTTGGCTTTGCATTTTAACATTGCAAAGACAAACACACGTAAATAAATATCGCTTGCTAAGGAGATGAGTTTTAGACATCTGATACTTTGTTGCCTAATAATTTCTTTCACTCTTAGTTGAATATTTTGTTGCGAAAAAAACAAATAATTGTCATCTAAACATGCACATTTTACTTTAACAAGCCCAATATATTTTTACAGCACAGTTGCACTTTTTTATTTTTATTTTTCTTGTTTGACCTGTAAGTTATATACTAAAAATAAGAGCTCTCTCTTTTGCAGTTATATTTTTGAGCTTTTGGGCTGAGGTACACTACAACTCAATCTACCCCAAAGGAGATTAGAGATGATATTCCAAGAATTAATGGCAAATTTATTTATACAAATAATATTTTGATATGAAATTTGTTATATGTTTTACTCATAAGAAAAGTTTTGCCCTATAGTCATAATATTAGATTGCATGGATCTATGTAATTGACTTATGAAATGAGGCAAAATTTACCATTTCAGAGTTGATATTGTTTGGAAAATTATTAAATTGTTCGTGTGTTTTCTCTGTATTGTCACACTGCGCCTTTCTCTCTGGACGAGATAAAAAAAAGGCCACTTTTCAGTTAGGTGAAGACAAAGCCCATGGGCCTGATGGATTGTGATTTTTTCAAGGTGGATCTTTTTGATGTTCTCCTGGACCTGTTCGATGGGTCACTTAATTCGGTTCCTTGGACTACTTGTATATTTGCTTAATTCCTAAGAAAGAGAGCTAAATGTGGCTAATGATTTTCGGCCAATCTCAACGGAGTCCAAAAGATTATTTTCGCCAATATAATTGAAGGGGTATTGAACGAGGTCATCTCCCTATCCCAAGCAGCTTTCCTTAACGGTCGATCCACCTTGGACTATTTTGTAATTGTTAGCGAGATTGTCAATTGGTGCCCTTAAGTTGGAGTTGATAGAGTTTGTATCAAAGCTGATTTTGAAAATGCGGAGAATAGAGTAAACTAGGGCTAAGTGGCTTGGGGCAAATAAAAAATGAGCAATGCTAATGTACACCCCGAAGGGGTGTACATCATACACCTCCACCATTTTAATGGTGGCGATATTTTTTACGGATCACATCGAGTGACCCATCATCACACCCCCACCCTTAGATAGGTGGGGTGTATGATGTACACCCCGAAAGGGGTGTACACATAGCATTTTCCATAAAAAATAGTGCAGGTGGATTGAGTAATGCGTAGCCAATGCCAAAATCGTAGTACTAATCAATAGGGTCCCGACCAAATGGATCAAAGGCAAAAGGGGTCTTCGCCAAGGTGACCCACTCGCTCCTTACCTTTTTTTTCCTAGTAGTAGAAGTACTAGCTAAACGGATGGATAAAGCAGTTTTTATCGCATAGTGAGAGAAGTCCGACCTAATGAGAAGTGTAAGGTCGTTTTTAGCCAGTATGCCGATGACACAATCTTCTTCTGCAAGGCAAAGAGAAAACAAGTGAGGAATCTACCTTTTGTGTGGCAACTATTTAGGTGGGCCTCTGGGTTGAAGATAAACAAGAGAAAGTCCGAGCTTCTCTAGCGTTGAGCATCGGGGCGAAAGGTTAGCTGAGATCTTAGTGTGTAAAGCGAGCTCTTTGCCGATCCGATATATCAGCCTTCACCTCATAATCGGGCAAATTCGAAAAGCGGATTGGTGGTCCATCATAGATAAAATTGAGATACGAATTGAAGGGTGACAAGCTAAACTTCTTTTACAAAGTGACAGGCTAGTATTTGTGAATTATGTCTTCTCAAATTTGTCCCTTTATTTTTTCTCAGTGTTCAAAACGCCTAAATGGGTCATAAGGCAAATTGACGCACTTCGAAGGGTCTTTTTTGGAAATAAAGGACTACCATAGCTAGGGGCACAGGTTGGAGTGATGGGTGGCGGTATGTAAAAGATGGGGGATTAGGGATTAAGGATCTAGAGGCCATGAACGTGGTTCTATTGGCTAAATGGTGGCGGAGGTTTCTTTCAAAGACATCTCTATAGTAGGGCACCTTAATCAAAAGTATCTACTACACTCGGAGGAGACCGTTTTGCTCACCAGAGGCATCTTCAGGTGTGGAGTTTCTTACAAGATCGACGACGGTAATAGCGTGAGCTTTTGGACGAACATTTGGAGTAGGTAGTCTTCTCTCCGATCTCTTTACCCCCACATCTTTACCGAGATCGATAGTAAAAACTACAAAGTAAGGGATTGCTATGGCAACAACGGGTGGAAATGGTACAGAATCTGTGGGGTTTCACTCCAGGCTCACAGTTCGATAGAGACCTAATTTCGGAGCTACTCTCCAACTTTTCAGTAAACAGTTTTAAAGATCAAGTTAGATGGAGATGGGCCCAACTAGAAAAGTTTTCGGTCAAATCTCTTTACAACTTTTTGTAGGACGGGAGAGTCAACGATAGAAGTTTTGTCAAACTATGGAAGATTAAAACTCTCCTGAAAGGCCAAATTTTTGGTTGGCTTGCGCTGAAGTGAAAGATATTAACAATGGACAACTTGCTGAAAAGGGGTTGGTTGGGAGAGCCAACGTGCGTCCTTTGTAGGGAAGAACTCGAGATCTCTATGTGGGATGTGCCTTCTCTAGATCTCTATTGGAGGGCCTACTAATTAACAAACGGTTCATGCATAACTATACCTCAATCAGCGCACTATAGGGAGAAAGTAAAACCAAGAGGGGCGCCTCTAGGATAAGAAAAGTTAACGACTATAGCCACGTTCTAGTGCGTTATTTGGATGAAACAAAATAAAAAAATCTTCGAGAATAAAAGACTTTCCTTAAAATAGCTATTGGCGATATTCTTTCTCATAGGAACATTTGGGATTCCTTTTGGGCCTAAGCAAGTTGGCATATTTTTGTTTTTTTTGTTCCTCATTTGTTTTTCGTTTCGAGGTTTAGTAGCTTCACTTTGTAGCCAAATTTATTTTCTGATTGAATAAAACAGTAGCATGTTTTTTTTTTTTAATCTTTTATATGCTATAAAACAAAATTACTATCGCAATTGCCATTGAAGAAATATATGACTATATAAGCGCTTATAAATTTTTTTAGACCTTTTATAGTATAAAAATATTATGTTTAGCTGTTATATTACCAAACTAGGCCAAATTTATTTACCCATAATAACAAAGTAATTTAAGGGGAACACCATTAGGAGTGTTTGGTTCCTCCAAAAAGTATAAAAAGTTATTTTTTTTAAAAAAAAAATCTATGAAAACCCTCTTTTTCTATCCTTTTTGTTTACTGGATAAAGAATTTTTAAAATAAAAGCACTAGTTTTCTATAAAATCTAAAAAAAAAAAAGAAAAAATCTACTTTTCTTATAAATCAAACGGGCAGAAAAAAACCCCCTAACCCAATAAGTTAAAAATTGACATTTTTAAAAAATAAGGCCCATTAGGCACACATGCATAAGTTAACTCCCAAATAAATGGGCATTTAGCCCTTATAGAAGAGTTGGTCAAGTACGTTAATGGGTACAAATATCTAAAATCTTATCCGAAGAGTTGGTCAAGGACGTTAATGGGTACGAATATCTAAAATCTTATCCAAATTCGAACCGTAATGGATATAGAAAAATGAAAATCTGACGAATTTGAATTCGAATATGAATTTTGACGGTACTTGATCCAAACCCGAATCTGAATTGATTTTATATTATATAATATACGCATATGCAAATATTTGATATTATATTTAAATTTATAATTTAAAAATTTTATATTTAATTTGAAATAATGTAAAGAGAAAAGGAGATATGATTGTTTTGGATTTGAATTTTCGAGTTCGAATTTTAAATTTTTGATCGGATTTAGATTTGGATATAAATTTTTAAAATCTATCGAATTCGGGCTCAGATTTTTAAAACTCCACCCCAAATCCGACGCGTTACATCCTAGATCGAGCACAATGCGAAGAAACAAAATTAATCGAGAATTAAATTTAATTTTATTTTTTTTTCTCATTTAAAAAAAAAGGGAATATTAGAGGAGTCCTTTACTTCTGTAGTACGTCGAATATTTTCGACTACTTTACTTCTGCAGTACGTCGAATATTTTCGTCATCTAAGTTAAGTTGGATTGGAAACTAAAATTATATTTTCATTTAAATTACTTATTAAAAAAAATCATAAACTAGAATCTTGGTCTAGTATCTAGGGGTGTCAACGAGCCGAACACGAGCTGGCTCGTTTAAATATCGAGCTGAACAATTCGGCTCGTGTTTGGCTCATTTATTAATGAGCCGAACACGAGCTGGCTCGCGAACAACAAGTTTGATTTTCATTCCTACTATTAAGTATAAAATTGAAAAAAAATTAAAAAATTAAAATTTTAATTTAATAATTAAAATTCACAAAAAATTGATAGCCTAAAATCTAAATAGTAATATATATATATATATATATATTCGAGCTATTATCGAGCCGAATACGAGCGAGCTGACCCCAGCTCGTGTTCGGCTCGTTTATTAAACGAGCTGAAAAATTCGGCTCGTGTCCGACTCGTTTACTAAACGAGCAATTCGATCTTGAACTCATTTCGAGTCGAACATGAACTGGCTCGCAAACAGCGAACTGGATTGCCATCCCTAGTAGTATCACATTACAAAACCACTTCTCTATTTTATCTCAACTTTAAAAAGCTTATTTACAGGAATCCATGCCTAATTTAACAATTCCACGTCTATTTTGGATCTGGGCCCAAATAAAAATTCCCAGAAGGTTCCTTGGGTCAAGATCATGACCGACCCATTCAAACTTCAAATTTCAATTTCAAATAAAACAGCACTAAATTCCTGGGTCCCACACGACAAATAATAAAATCTTTGCGTTAATTATATGAACAAGAACTTAGTAATATATTAATATATTAATAATACACCACAATGCTATTAATGGGTTGATGTAATTTGCTGATACTATTATTACACTGTGCAGAAATAGAGAGACAGCAAATTTGGAAGAAGCAGTTGCAGCTTATTGGTGGTAAATATTGATAGTGCCAATTATAAGTAGTCCTAGTCCAAGTCTTTTGCCATCATTTTCATGTTAATAATTCTGGGGCTCAAATTTGTTGCAACTTCAAAATCTCTCAATTTGATTCTATCTAAAATGTGCGGTCGGTTTCAATCATTTACAGTGTGATCGAAGCTTTCGACCCCACTAGTTGTTGTGGTTTCTTATGGATGTTGATTAATCCAATTAATTACTTATCGTTAAACTAAAAATTAGATAACGGTGAGATCTGAACTTAATTTACGAAATTTTTGAACTGTTAAGATCTTAGGTAGAGAAATGAATAAGAGAGCATTTATTGAAACCACACATGAGTCCCGTTTGATTGGTTTACTAAACAAATGATTAAATCAACAAGGTTTAACTAACAATTTCTCCACTAGAAAGACTCAAATGTTGTTTTCCATGACAGAGAAAGAGGTCAAATCTTATATTAGTTATTACGTTTATAACAATTATAATTAATCGAGTCAAAGATTCATATTTGAAATTAAATATAAATTTTAAGTATCAATGCAACTATTAATAGCTTATTTTTCTAAATGGTATAAGATTAAACATCACTTTAATTTTCAAATTTTTACATATATTATACCCGGTCTTTATAAGGAGTAAAAAAAAAGAAAAAAAAGAGGACCGAATAGCATTACGGGAATAGTGCAGGGGCTATTTATTGCGCTTTTTTTTTTAATGGTTGGTGCCTAAATTTGGTGTACTTACATCGGACGGTCGATGGTGGCCCACAGATCAGATCGGACGGCAGACCCGACAACCAGCCAACGCGGCGATCGGTCAAATTTAACTGACCGACAAACTAACAATCAACGGTCATGATTTTATGATTTATACTGTACCCGCGTCACATCGTAACCCTCACTACCGACCCCGCCACGTCAATTCGCCCCCATGAATGCCACTAAATTACAACTCTGCCCTTCCTAGGACCCCGTCGTACGCTTCCGCTTTATGCGAAGTTCTTAGTTGTTTCTAATTACTAATTAATTAATGGAGATTAGTTATTTAATTAGACTAATGACGCGTTTCCTCCTACCGCCCTTGTGGGTGCCACGTGTCGAACACCAATCGACTTTGTAGAAAACGAAATTCACTCGCTCCACCCGGTGCACCACGTCAGCTCTAGACCTCTCATAAATATGATTTGTCGTAAAATTATAATTATAATAATAAAATAATTATTTGAAAAAGAATCCAATAGGGATTGGCTGGTCCACAAATCATGTGGTGCACCGTGAGCAGGCGCAATTCCTCCTTAACTCGTTTCGAATTTGGATAGTGCACATTGCAGTTGTTACGTACACGTGTCATTAACTAAATGAGAGTTGAAGCAGTTTCGTTCAACTATTCCTGTACCTGATCACGGTTCAATTAGGACGCTAGAATCGCGTGTATACTTAGTTTTTTTCTATATTTATATAAGAAAAAAGTATATATTATAAAAAATATATATTATAAAAAAGAGGAGAGAGAAAATGAGAGAGAGAGAGAGGAGAGGCGACATGTGGAGGTCGCATGAGAGCGATGCGTGGAAAGTGTGAGAGCGCGATGGCCCGGTCGTGTTGGAAGCTCTGGTCATGGCGGATCGAGCCCCCTCTCCTTCAAAAACCCTAGCGCTGACCCTAACCTCGCAACCTGAGACCCCCGATCTCCACGACTCTGGCTCCCGATCGCCACGAAACTTCGTATTCTCCGAGGTTCGATCCCCTCTTCTTCTCCCGCGCGATCTCGATCCGGACGTTTCGGATTCGACATTGCTCGTTTTCTCAGATTTTTTGGGGGATTTTTGAGGCATTTGGGGGAATTATCGGTTGATGTTTGATGCAGGAGGGTTTGGAAATGGCGGAGGCGCCGAAGCTGCTGTACATTGTGGTGGTGGACGATGGGGATGGGAAGGGAGGAGGAGATGGGAGCGAGGGCGCGTCGTTCCGGTACACGCGATCTCTGCTGCAGAGCACGCTGCAGCTCATGGGATGCAAGGCTCGCCATGCTTTCAAGGTTTGATTTCTCGAATGCGTTAGATTTGTCGATTTGATGACAACTCTGACGCGGAATTTTGTCTGGTTAGTGCATTGATTTGTTGGATTTTGTAATCGATCTGTGCATGTTTCGTATATGGCGAAGTAGTTGCTGAAGCAGCTAATGTGGTTCATGGAGATGTTGTTTGATATCATAGATAAAATTAAGCTTGGTGTAAAATTGGGATTTACAGGAGTAAGAGTCTTGGTCCCCAAACTTTCAATTGTTAATTCCAGATTCTAGCCTCTGCATTTCGTGGCAATCTCTTCCCTCTTGTTGAATTTCTCCATCAATTTGCGGCCGCGTAAATTCCATTTAAGCGGCTTTTGAACTCCTCGTATGGTGACTAGATGGGCAATTTGATCCAATGTAATAAAGAGATGTAAAGATCAGGGTGAGATTGCAATATAACGCAGAGGCTAGCAATTGGTACCTCCTAAAAATGTTGGGGAATCTCTTGTTGTTTTTATTGGTGATTTATATTCTGCAATGTCGTCGTTATCTGTATTCCTTACGTGTCGAAAGATAATATATTAACAACATACAGGATGGTGACCAGTTTATGCTTATAATCCTGTAAAATATTTTGCTAATTACCTTTTCGGTGAGATTGTACAGTGCAGATATTTCATATTTTCCCCTTCTATTTTGTTGCAAATTGAAGGTTTCATTTTATCTAATCAGATTAGCAGAAGGGTGTTTGAAGTGATGAGAAACGAATACCCGGACACTGGCTTGCCTTCTTATGCATCAAAACCAGATCCACCGAGCACTTCATGCGGCAAAGAGAACTATGCTGTTTATACTGGTGATAACTTATGTTATGGAGAATCCGCCGAGCACCTACCTCAAGGGAAGACGGAAACTAATAATACAATACCGTTTGAATTGTACAAAAGACAAACGACGGTTGTTGTTAAAAGGGAGGACTTTCTGAATGTTGTTTGTGATGCCCTATCTTCATATAATTATGTTGCTCCCAATCAAAGGGCTGACTTGTTTGTAGCATGCAGGTACTTTCCTTTTCTCCTTGGGTGGTTTAAGTAAGAATATATAGATTTTTTAGATCAGTTGGGTCGTAATTACTATAATATTGTGATCCATCCTACTGCATTGATTATGTTAGATAAGCAATTCTATGTATTCTGCCATCAATGTATTAGTTAATTTGTTTTATGTTTTATGTAACTTGCTGTTTATGTCTAGTATAAGCTAATTCTTTCTATTAAGCTTCTTTTGCAGGATTGCAGTATGAACTTTTAGTTACTGGTGCTATAGCTTGTTAATCTGTTATTCTGTACTTTCTGTTTATTGTTCTTTCTTGCAGATTATGTATCATCACTATTTAATTAACTTCTCCGTTCTTTTATGCCATAGCGTATATTTGTCTATGCACAGTTATGTACGGATATACATATAGTTAAGTTTAAGGGTCCGATTGCATTGATGACTGGCCAGTTCAATATTTGATCTGATTTCCTTTTCGCACTTCCGAACTTAACTTTTTCCTTTTCCTGATAGAATTCGAGAAAGAAAAGAATCAGTGACTGTTCTTTTGTGTGGCACAAGTGGATGTGGCAAGTCTACTCTATCTGCTCTTCTGGTACATTATTTTTGACTTACTCATGTCCCTTTCGTGAATTATCTTCTGTTTCTGTATGCGATTCTCCATTCAGTCGTTCCAATTCTTTCAGAACCAGTTTTGATCTTGAATAGTGGTATTGATATAATGTTAACATATATGTTCAACTATGATGGCCCTTAAACCATTTTAATTTTATCCTAGTGTTTGCTGGTAGCTTTTTCCATCTTGATATCAGTTTTGGTTTATGCTTTATAATTTCTTTTTAGTTTCTCCTTTCCTGTTGCTGAACTGCTGGAAGATTTAACAAAGAGGTTGGCCTATGCATCTTAGGCTATCACTGTTAACAGGGTATTTTTGCTGCTGTTCTAATCATGGAGAAAAAGGATTTGATGTAATCTTATGCTAGTACTTTCATTGTTTAAGAGATTGTGGCGGCTTCCTATGTTATATTTGGATGGGGTTAACATTTGACTGTTCTGCAAATGATAGTAAAAGATTCACTTTTTGGATCCAAACCACAATCAAGTGCAATAAAGCTGAGTCTTACTTCATATCAACTATGTCTTATATTGAGCTCTAATTTTCACAGGGAAGCAGACTGGGCATTACAACTGTAATTTCCACTGATTCAATACGACACATGATGAGGAGCTTCGCTGATGAAAAACAAAACCCACTGCTTTGGGCTTCGACATATCACGCAGGGGAATGCCTTGATCCAGTAGCATTTGCTCAAGCAAAGGCCAAACGAAAAGCCAAGAAACTTGCTGTTGTTTCCCATGCAAGTTGCAAAGAAGAGAGAGATGGGGCTTCAAATAGGAAATCTGACCCTAAATCTTCGGATCTTGTTAGTGCCACTGAGTTGATTGGGAAAAAGCAAATGGCTATTGAAGGATATAAAGCACAGAGTGAAATGGTCATCGACAGCCTTGATAGATTAATCACCGCATGGGAACATCGAAAAGAATCTGTTGTTGTTGAGGGTGTCCATTTAAGCCTCAATTTCGTGGTGGGTACTTGCTCTCATATCCTCGTCTTTCTTTAATATGTGCTTTTATCTCTTATAATTTGTAAGCTACAGCCTTGGTTGGCTATGGTTCCAACTTTTTTGTCTTTCTAAACTTGAATACTACATTATTTTATGTGCTGGCCGACAGCAGATTGTTTCCAATTTACATTCTGATCTTGTTTTGGTTGGCAACAGAAAATGAAAATTTTTAAGTTGCTTGTTTGTTTGTTTGTTTGTTTGTTTTCAAATAGATGAGTTTGCAAGCTAACTGAGAATGAGAAGACTAGAGTAGTCCATACACCATGATATTTAATAAAACATAGAATTAGAGTTTAAAAAGGAAATAATGAACTGTCTCAAAATGAGGCCTAAGTAGTACTTCAAAACTCAAAAATTCGGTATAGTTTGCTTATTTTTGAAAATGTATCTCTTGCCATGGAAAGTTGTGCATGATTTTCTTTCCTTCTACAGAATAACTTATATTTCCATTTCTAGATGGGGCTAATGAAGAAACACCCCTCGATAATACCCTTCATGATCTACATATCGAACGAGGAGAAACACATGGAACGTTTTGCAGTTCGTGCAAAATACATGACGCTTGATCCAGCAAAAAACAAGTATGTCAAGTACTTCCGCAACATCAGAACTATCCAAGAATATCTCCGCAACCGCGCTGATAAGCATCTAGTGCCAAAAATAAACAACACAAATGTCGACCGCAGTGTGGCGACCATTCATGCAACAGTCTTTAGCTGCCTTCGAAGGCGAGAGGCAGGAGAGCAGCTTTATGATCCTGTTACAAAAACAGTTGCAGTAGTAGACGAAGAGTACAGAAGTCAGTGTGCTGCTAATTCTTTGAGTTCAAAGGGGATGTTTCAGTTGATTCAGAGGATGGGGTCATCAAGGCATCTGATGGCTTTACTAAATACAGATGGGTCTGTAGCGAAGGCTTGGCCTGTTGAATCTGTTGATAATAATGGAAAGTCCAGTTATGGAAATGGCGGTGAGAAGTGTGTGGGGAATCCCATGTATGGCCCTCTTCAAATTGGAAAGGCCGAACCGGTCAATCTTCAATTTGGTAGTTTTGGGATCAGTGCTTGGCCTAGTGATACGGGTGGTACGAGTCATACTGGAAGTATTGATGATTCGAAAGCTGAAGGTACTGATACTGGTAGCAGATATTTCTCCTCCTGTTGCAGCTCGCCAAAGATGTCTGACGGACCTGCCAAAGAGGTTAGTCTTTTCCTATTTCCATTTTTTTGATGTATTCCTTATCTGAAAGTGATGGGATCCTGCTGCAGATCTTTTCAACAAGATTATACTTTTCATTCTAAGATCAATGAGTGACAATATTCCCACATTATAGCTTCACAAAATTTATTGGGGATTAGATGAATATATGGTGGTGATGTATTTTACTCCTGATTATTACTTGAGATGATATGTCTAAAAGATGGTTACTGACCCCCCCAAAGAGGAAAAAGATAGGGCGAAAATTTACAGGAAATCAATTTTATGGAGGCTTTGTTTCTTGAACCATCATTTTAATGCTGCTTTTGATATTACGAGTACCCTGTTTAAATCTGCTGAGCTTTTCTTTGTGTTCGCATGGAACAATTCCAGAACCTACTTGATAACCTATATTTTTCAGAACCTACTGGATAACCTATTATTTGTCAAAGTATTTAGTTTCCTTGTACTGCCACTAAGTACAGAAAGAGCTGCGTGTTGTTCGTTAAGTCATTAGTCTCATAGCAGTAGTCGCAAAGCGTGGCTTATAACACACCCTTTTTCTTGCCAGCCTAAGGAAGAGTTATCGGTGTCTGGTAGTGAAGAAGAGGCTGATGATCTGCCTGATGCAGATAGTGATGACGATCTAAGCGACGTTGAGGTCAAGGAGATCCATGAGGTAAGAGCACCTTTTCCCCTCCGTCTCCAAATTTTCCCTGCTTGATGATTCTTTCTGTGAGATGTGGCTCATTGGAACCTAAAATAAACTGTAATTGCTGAAGTGGCGGCGCTGTAAATGCACAAATGAAAATCCTTAGTATGTTCTGAGTGGCCTCAAGTACATGTTATATATAAAGGAAAGGTAAACATTTACTGACTTAACTGAATAATATAAAAGTTATGTTACAGTTTGATTTCAAGTCAAAGTAACAGAATATTCTTTTGAAGAAAAGGTAAAAATACTGTTAACATCTCATCAAGAAGTAGGTAAATCAAAATAACTGTATGCCGACGGATGCTAACTGTTATTCATGATTCCACAGATGCAGCTTAATAAATCATGACACCGAACATCACGTAGAGCATTATCAGTTGGAAAAATCATTACTTTTCCTCATCAGTTAGTCTTCTGCTCCTCGAAAGAAGTACTTTATCCGGCGACTCTGAATTGTTGGTTGATCTGTTCTTGCAGATGGAAGGCTCTGTTGATGAAAACTGGACCAAGTCTGACGAGGAGTACGAAGACTTGGCCATGCGAGACGGCATAGAGAATGGCTACTCGTCTGACGATGACGAGGAACAGACTGGTTTTAAAAACCCACCACCGGGCATAGAGAAGATCTCGACAACAATCAGAGAGGAGGACGACAACTCAACTGATAAGTACCAACACAATCTAGATCTCTTCTTAAAGATGCGCGAAGGTGATGTGGAGCGACCACACGGTAGAGAGAGAAGAAGCAACAACCTGAAAATGAGGAAGAGATCGATGAGCGACTCTATGCGTTTCCACAGCCGGGGGGCACAAAGCTTTCCAGCTCTCGGGGAGTCTGTGTCCCTGTACAGTAACTGACTTGTTGCAGAAACCCTGCCCTTCGTGGGGATTTTTGTGAGCTGCAGAACCAAACTGTGGGGTTGGTGATATAACGGAGGAAACTCTTTATGTGCACTTACTAGGAATTTGACGGAGATAGTAGAACCTTATCTTTGTGTATGGAAAGGATTGATAACAAGCCACTAAGATACCTGGCATCTCTTTTAGAATATGGAAGATTCTCAAAGAATGAGCTCTGGGTTAGGTTGGAATTTGTTGGAGGATGGTGACGATATGGAAGTTCGTTTTGAAATTTTTGGCGACTAATTTTGAACCAGCTGGGAGGGCTCCACAACCTGACTTTGTAGATACATGCACCGTATTTGTTTCACTCGCTCTCTCTCTCTCTCTCTCTCTCTCTCTCTCTCTCTCTCGGTTAACCACAGCAGACGACTGCTAGAATGTTGATTTTTATTTTTCTATTTTTTATTTTTTTATTTTTTGGGCCTGGGGGGTACCCACTCTAACTTCTCAATAATTATCCTTCGACTCGGCAAACGGTTTCGTGCTTTAAATTCATGTAGCAATTAATGAAATAATTTATATTAACTGTATCATTAATCAGCAGTTCATTAAAAAAGCCAAGGATATTATATGTAACGACCCTCAACCATCAGCGGTAGAGCATCGCCGCATCACACACAGGAAAAACAAAAACAAAAACAAAAAATCAACAACAACACAACAGCGTGCGGGGTGCCACAGCGAAGATTTAATGCTCTTTCGCAGAGTAGAGACGCCGGCCGCAAACTTAATCAAAAGAACAAATACAAACCATTCGGACAAGCCGCAAACTCTCATACATTCCATAACATCCCCCTTATACCAACATTAAGGCCACACAACCTCATCATCTTCAAATTTAACTATCACACCGATCAATCTTCTTGCCCTACGACCGTGATCAATTTTGTAGTCTTATGACCATGGCATGATCCCACAATGCCTTTCCGTAGAACAGAACAAATTTGAGGAGAAAAGAGGTTCATTTTGTTATATTTTAATTAAGTGCCAATGAAAAGCTTCTTAGTGTGGGCAAACATGTGCTCAACATTGATCCATGGAAGCGTCAGTTCCCAGAATTTACCATCACACTAGAATCTCTTCATACGGCATGGCGGTATAAAGGGTCACTTTTAAAAGGCTGATTTCAGATCAATACGATAAAGGAGAAATCATATAATACGTACCTACTACCTCCGCGCTGCAAAACAAACTGACTGTTTTATTTATATAAGCTTGCAAGACAACATGGATCAGTCTCCGTCATCTTTTCTGCCGTGAATAATAGAAGTGATGCACCTAGAAAATGGAAAGAGTGAAGATCAATGTTAATGTTGCAAAAAAAGACCCTCATGTAGTAATAAAAAAATTTACATAAAAAATGTTGGGGTGGCTGGTCTGTACCCGACACCGGGAACTAAATAAAAGAACTGAAGCGAGGAGTGCGAAGCACAAGCTTTTACCTGTCATTGTCAAGGAGATGAATTGGACCGCTCTTATGCGCCGGAAACCAACCTTCTGAGGAAGAGAAGCAATAAGCAATGTTAAGCCGTGTTCCATGCATAAGAACATAATAGAATGTTCAATCATCAAAGAGCTCAATCACTTTTTGACATGGTAAAGCTTGGGAACCTTACATGTATGGTTTAGTTTGTTGTAATAGTTCGTGTAGTACGAAGTCTCATTGTTTGTAACATAAATTAAGGAGGCCAAAATAAACCTTTGAACTTTGTCAGACTCAGTTTAATGGGTAACATACCATCACCGAGGGATAATATAGAATGGATTATGCAGTAATGGAAATTGACTGTAATTGCGGTAAGTAGCATTTACCTTGTGTCTTCAAAATATGACAGGAAGGAACAAAGAAGATGCAGAGATGTTGTATAGCTGCAAAACTAAGGAGAATAACATGCTTAGAGATTGTGAAAAGAGATTGAATACACTGAACCAATTCTCATTCGTATAGATAAGTTCGTCGTACAACACAAGGTAGGCTGTCAGGAAGGTTTTAAAGTGCAGTCAAGTGTAAGGATTTTTATATAAGGAAGAAGAGCCAACAGATCAATCTTCATTATCAATCATCTTCCGAACTTCGTCAATTACCAACCATGCTTTGTGTCCACCAATCACTTCTGCTTGCTTTTTAGAGCTACTCCATAGCTGTAAAAAGCATGAAGAGGGCGCAAATAAGATACGGAAATAGGTTATAAACTGTTCTCTCCGTGATCAACCGTCCCCAGTGCAAGTGGCAAAGGGCTTGATGGTTGATACCCGTGACCCGAGTTCGAAGCCTAGTTGCTTCACATTTACAGCTAAGTTTATTTCAAAAATAAATGAAGCGGGTAGCATGCTACCTTTCTCTCAAATAAAAATAAAAAAAAAAACTGTTCTCTCTGTGGCTCTGTGGTACACCCTTTAAGAGAAATAAAATGAGTACTACATTTACCTGAATTGTTGGCATCTTCTGCATTATTCCGCATTGGATGGACATAGATAAAAGAAAGAATCAGTAACATCAATATGCTCAAAATGCACTCTTGGTGTATAACATAAGGGCCAGTAAATAAGAACTTAAAATAAGCTAGAAAACACAATGTTGCATGACGCGATTATATACAAGGGTACATTAGTCATTAATTTACAGGAGAGTTCATGGGGGGAACTATATGAGGAACAACAATTATAAGCTGAAAAGGCATCTATTATGTATTATACCAAGAATGAGACGTCTTCAGCAAGAAGAAAAGGAGAAGAACAATAAAAATTAAGAGAATTCAAATAAAGAAATGTAACAACTTAAAAATAGTAGAATTTGCAGCTCTATTTGAAGTTGTATTTAAATTGTGCAACAATTAAATGCCATTTGTTAAGATTTAATAACATGCTCAGTTCCTCAACCTATGTCATATCTTTAACTTTCATTTGTTTTGGTACATCAATTTGCTGAGATTTCGTTTCGCTGTTCTTGACTAGATCTAAACTCAAATGAAAACACATACATATTCTCAATAAAACCTATGAGAATACATAACAAAGGCTTCTGTTTCTTATAGTGTTGAGATTAACGAAAGAACACATAGAACATGAAGAGTCGAACTTACAGTTATTCCTGCACGATTCACAAGCCTTTGAGGCACTGTGTTGACATCAACAGAGTAAAATCGTATTCTGCAACAGAAAAAGTAGTTGTATCCGGTGGAGCCTTAACTTCACTTTAAAAATTGATAATTACGAGTTAATTTTAATATCAAAATCAATTTCTTCAAACACTGAATTGCACGAGCCTACTGGATGAAAGTAGCAGGCAGTCAAACAGAATATAATTATAGTACTAACCCACACCAAAGTCCACCAACAATATAAAACCCTCAAGAGAAGATATCCTCTAACCTTGGATAATAATCCGCTGCCAATTTTTCCAATTTAGGTTTCAAATATATACATTTTCTGCACCAGTTTGCCATCCTACATTGAAAGAAAATTAAAAAATTTAAACTACTACGAGCACAAACAAAAAAAGCCAATTAAATACAACATACTGTAGTAACTTCACCGTATCCTGTCAAATCACTACTCCTACATCATGCCTTAAATCATAGTGCAGTTAGGTTTCAAAATTCAAATACTAGAATAAAAGCTTAGATGTTTAAGCTATAACCTAGCATAAGATTGAATACAAAGAGCCAATATTAACTAAAGGTACTCCACAAGACGTAAAGGTTGCATGACAAAAATTTCTTACTGAAACAAGAAAAATCTGATCCCTAGTTGGCAAGAATATATTAATTTGATGAAACACGATTGTGGATGAGAATAAGCCCAATCAAGGCATTGTTCCTTGGTATAGATAAATGTATCGATAAACTAGCGAGTATAATCAATTAGAGATACATAGCCCCTTCAAAACAATTATGTAAAAATTATCCAACTTCCTGTTACTTCCAAAGAATAAAGAAATAACCAAAATGAACCTCCTATCAGCTAACAACCACTATTCTATTAACTACCAATGTAAAAAAAAAAGAAGATGAACATGAATGTAAATATGGAACTACCAAATCAAGTGAACTAGATAATTCCTTAGAATATATACTTTTATGAGAGAAATATAGATTCATCTAGTTAGAACATATTAATAGCAATAATCGTTTCGTTTCATAATTCCTACTAGATGCGAGGATCATTCACAAATTTCATCAGGAATTCAAACAAAACAACATTAGCATTGGATCTTCAGCTCATATAAATCGAGAAAAACATAACACGAACTGAAGAGCGATTCGAAAGGCCTAAGAGGGATCGAACCAAACCACGACGATCGACTCCTCGAGCTGATGCGCCTCGGCCACGATCCGATCGAACTGCGCCTCGCTCACGATCGGCGAGAGCTCGATCGCGGCCGGGGCGTCGTCTTCGCCCCCGAGGTGCTTATCCGGCGGCGGCGCGGCCTCCGATCTGGTGGATGCCGCGGCGGCGATGCTCCGAAGGCCTCCAGAGGCGTGCAACGAAGCAGATGAGGAAGAGGACGACGAGGAGGGCGAGGGTTTGTCGGGATCGAAGAGGAGGGTGAGGAGAGGGAGAAGAAGAGGCGTCGAGGAGAGGCGGCGGGGCGGTGGCGGTGATCGCCGGAGACGAAGACGAAGGGTGGAAGCGGAGGCGAGAAGAGCGTCGGACATCTCGAAGCGAAGTGCGCGCGCGCGCTTCCTCCCTCCACTCTCCCCTCCCCGCTCCAGTGCAGGTGTACTTAAAGGGTTGAGAGTGGAAAAATGTATGAATAGTCCCTGTACTATCCCAATATTACGAACCAATCTCCAGTCATTAAAATTTATTATTACTTTATTATTTCTGAGCTCTTATCTGTAGAAATAATTCAACTTTTTCTGAAAAAAAAAAAAAAAAAATCATTCATGGAATACCATTTTAATTTATTAAAAGGAGTCAATGCATGGGGCTAATCGAAAAGAGTAAACGCAGGATAGTTCAGGGTTCAACCATACAATTTATCCACTCGTGCGAAGGAAAAAGATATAGCACGTGGGAGCTTTCTCTCACCAGTTAATGGACTTATACTGTAATAAAATTATGGTATAGCGATATTTTTAAGTATTTTTAAAATCTAAAAAAAATATCGTAAAAATACCGACACTTACTATTAGTGTTGTTATATGTGTCGTCGCTAGGGTGTATAGCGACACATTTTTATAATGTGTCCCAAAAATGTATCGCAATAATCTAATTTTCGATATAAATGGAATATAGATATGACACTTATATAAAAGTGTCACAAACATATATCTCTATAACTTATTTTTGTTGTAGTGTTAACTGGGCCGAACAAATTCTCCCAATTGAGCCCGAGTAGAAAAAAATATGGGCTGGGCCTTTTTGGGCCTAGTTGGCTAAGTAAACTGGGCTGGGCTTAAACTTAAACTCACATACCTTAAAAAAAAAAAAAAAAAAAAAAATGGTAACAACAACGACTTACTCTCTCCACTTTGCTTGCATTTACTCTACAAAAGTTTTTCAGTATAGGTTAATATTGACATGCTAGCAAATTATATATATACCAATTGACGTACTCCAATATTAACATGTAACCATACTTTTGGAACTCCACGAGTTCAAAGAATTCTATGTTGTCATACGTACAGCGTAGGCGAATCGAGGAACTCACGAGAGCAGTCATGCAGAAGCCCTTGATGAAACTTGGACTTTCTGCGTGGACACCAAACACGCGAAGACGATATTTCATGCGATCTAAGCAAACCTGTAAATCAAAATAGCATCATCCGAATTCATAAGAGAAGTATTTTGAGAGACCACATTTGCTCCTCTCTCTTCCTCTATTCCAACCACCACGAATCTCTTGTAAATTAATACAATATTGAGTAGAATGATAGTAAATGTTTTTCAGAGTCATACAAACGCGCCGTTGTTTATTTAATTCAACATTATATATTATATATATATATATATATATACATGTTTATATTTATTATAGTCTTTTTCAAACTCTTTAATAGCACTAATTAACAAAGAATAAAATTATTGGTAGCTCATCCAAATCTCAACAATAACAACAACAACAACATCACAACAACAACAGCAGCAAAATATGTGGCTGGCTCTCGCGCGCGCGCGCAGAATTGAACTTCAATATATACTTTTAAAAGTATCAAATAGTTAGTGCCGGTGGGTTTTCGGTCTTTGAATTAAGATTTGTACAACTAGGATAATAGTAGTTTCTAGGGTTTAGTAGATAGTTGGAAAAATATTATAATATGAAGGATGAAATTAGTTAAAAAAATAAATCTAACGGTAAAAAATTTGCACCAAGTGTTTGATGTTTTTAAAAGCACAATAATTGAACTCATATATATATAGTCCGGCTACTATGCTATTAATACCACCAAACTATTGGTGCTATTAACCACTCGCTAAACCCTAAGGGACCACTATCATCCTAACCACACATCCCTTAAATCAAGGATTAAAAACTTAATAGCACCAATGACTTATGGTTTTAATAGTATAGTAGTCCAGGATATATATATATATATATATATATATATATATATATATATATATATATATATATAGAGTGTAGGGCTACTGTACTCTTATGAGTATAAATTTTTTTGTACTCATAACTTTTTCACCCTTGGATGAAGGAATGTGCGGTTAGGATGATAGTGGTCCTCTTAGGGTTTACTAGGTTGTTGGGGAAATAGTAAAAATTTTAGGAATTACTATAATCTTAACCGTGCATTCCTTCATCCAAGGGATGGAAATTTATGAGTACAAATTTTTTTTACTCATAAGAGTATAGTAGCCGGACCCTCTCTCTCTCTCTCTCTCTCTCTATATATATATATATATATATATATATATATATATATAACTAGGCTACTATGCTATCGATAGCACTAAATTATTGGTGCTATTAGGTTTTTATAATTAGCCATTCGATTAAGGAGTGTGTGACTAGAATGATAGTGATCACCTACGGTTTAGTAGGTGCTTGGTAAAATAATATAATTTAAGAGTTGAAAATGGTTAAAGAGGTAAATCTAATGATGGAAAATTTGATAGCACCAGATGCTATCGATAATAAAGTAGCCGAGGTCTCTCTCTTTGTATATATATGTATATAGGCTAAATTACAGAAAATCTCTCTGTAAAATTTTACTTTTTTATTTTTTTTTTGACTTTTAAAAATCTACACTTTGCATCCTTTTAATTACGAAATTATGCACTTACTTCCCTACCGTCATCGTTTCATAAGTGGTTGAATGGTTGATACTATTGATGAGCAAGTTCGAGCTCCAATGATAGCAGCGATGATGCTGCAACACATCAAATGTGGTCACAGAATTATAGGATTACTTACAGAACGATGACGGCAGGGAATAAGTGCATTATTTCGTAATTAGGAGGGGATAAAGTGTAGATTTTTAAAAGTCAGAGGAGAAAAATAAAAAAGCAAAATTTTACAGAATATTTTTTTATAATTTAGCCATATATATATATAATAGAGTTTATATACTTTCAAAAGCAAAAGCCTAATTATATTTGTAAATTTTTTATCATCGGATTTGCATTGAGATTTGTGCTATTTTTTTTTTTTTCTCTCTTTTGATTTTACAATAGTACAAATCTCAATACAAATCTAATAATAAAAAATTTACA